>CM073427.1:53864623-54464623 GCA_037114965.1 Monochamus alternatus | reverse complement strand
TATTTGATATTCCGGAGTTTTTAAAAATGTCAAATATGCTGGCCTAATTATTTTTTTAATATTTCATAGGGCAATAATTATGCTACATTCCTATTACATTTTTTAAGTTTACTATTCCAGTTCCATTTTCTAATGTATAATTTTATTTTCTAAAAATAATATCCTCTTGTTAGAACTTCCTAATGTGGACGGTTTTCGCAAAAAAAAGCCTTTTCTCGAAGTTGGCTTATGTCAAAATTAAAATATTTAAACGTATAGTTAATTAAATTTAATAAAACCAACTAAAACGTTAAAAGCATTTCTGTATATTCTTGGCTTAAATAATTAGTCATATTAAATTTACTATTACTAATTACAATCATTAAAGTTTTGATGTAAAGTTAATTAGAGTTCAAAATATTAGTAAAAATGTATGCGTTCTTTATGAGACATCCATCAACAAATTGTACGAAAGCCTACTTTGAGAAAAGTTTTGTAAACCGTAATATTTTAAGAGTTCAATTAAAAAGTGTTCTTTCTGAAAAACTATCCATATTAGGAATTCTAACAAGCATATATATATATATATATATATATATATATATATATATATATATATATATATATATATATATATATATATATATATATAATGAAAATTATAAATCAGAAAATGGAGCCCAAATGGTAAAAAGTCTAATCTCGAAATATTAGACCTTAAAATAATAGGAATGATGTATAACAAGTAACTTTTTTAAAATTTTATTGTCACTTTGTATCTTGAAAACAAGAGGAGATAGGCATATCTCATAACACAAAATATTCATATTTTTTGACGTACTATCTGACGACCTTGTATTTACGAGAGGTCTTTCATCTTCCTGAAACACCCTGTATATATCTGAGTTCCAAAATAGTAGAGTGATTCATTTACAGCACTTAGATGAGTACGGGAGGAGGTGAGGGTTGTGAGAGGGTGAGGTTGTCTCAAGGACAAGATTTCATAGGCATACCACTACACAAATCACTGAGTTTTGTTTTCATGGGTTGCTATAACGTTAAACGAAATTTACGCGGCTGGTGCACTACACTGTCACCAATTTCTTTGAATATCTCAGAAACAAGACCAAACGTCGAAAAAAAACAGGAGACGAAAAAGTTTCGAAATTAATCAGGTCAAAGTGGTGTGTAGATGTTTTATTGAAATTATTTTTTTTGTAGTTTTGAAATAAAGTAAGAGGGGGGTAGCATACAAAATACACTTCTAAGAGGGGTAGGTAGTTCAAACTAAGAAGCTTAGGTAAGATCATAAGGAGTGTTTGTGTTCCGAATTTCACTTAAATCGGATAAGTGGTTCAAAAGTTATGAGGGAAAAACGAGAAAAAAATTCCTACTTCAACGCCCTCTTTCTCGGAAACGATGCCTTTTAGGAAATAAGTTTATATCACAAATGAACATTATTTTAACCTGTTCTATCGATTCCTGAAGTTATCAACATTAAACCAGAATCACCCTGTATAACTATCATAACTACAGCACCAGGTTCGATATCTGGCAAAACAACCACACTTTTGTCACAGTATGTCCTTCAATCCATGTTTTGTCAGTGTAATATATTCTTTGATTCAGATTTCAACATTCTAATATTTTTTTTAGTTTCTTCATACCATTATTTCATTTTTTTCTATCGGCATACTCTTCCGTTTTATAAAATGAAAATTTATGTTATGCATAATTTACAAAAGCACCTTTCTAGATATTCTAAGAAAAGTTTCATCCTGTGAGATAACAACCTGAATTTTTTTTATTGTCAGAAGCACATTTTTAAAATACCATCCATGAATTGTTCTATGAACTGCATATTTTGTATCATCAACCTGTATCTTCTTCTTTATGTGAGTTCCCACCATTTTCCATTTTGCAGTTGTATATTTTTATTTTCTATCCTTTATTGCACGATACACACTACTCGCAGACACTCTTGTTAATGAACTACATATTTCAACTGCATTACTTACACTTATATTTTGGTCTTGAGATCTAATGCCTTCATACAAATTATATCATAATTATTCTCCATTCTTAAGAACACAAACAGAATCATTAATAAATTAATTACAAACACAATTAAATTAGTGGAAATAGAAATCGGGCACGTTTTGCAAGATATGCAGAACATACAATTTTATAAAGAAATATACCAACAGCATGTATTTCTCTTTCTGTTGACTGCTATAAATTATAACATGAATCACACTATACTATTTTGGAGCCTGAATATACTCAATTTTTTTATAGATGGTATCGATTTACACATTTTGTGATAACTTCTTTTATTCTCTTTACAGAGATGTGTACTGAAAATTTTCAATGTGATTTGAACAAAAACATAATTTTGTATAGTTTGCCATGGTCCATGATATAATAACAATCAATTAATGTAAGATGTTACATCTCATATCTGACAATTAAGTTGTTATTAAAAAAAATTAAGCATTCTAGTCTAGTAACCGATGAAAGTTACAAGGACACTAAAGGTATTGCTAATGCACATTTTTGTAATTTAACCAACTTTGTATCTCTTGCGATAAAATATATAATAATAATAGGTACAAGACTTTACAGGATTACTAGTAAAAAAAAACTATCAAAACATAAATTATATATATATAAAAAAAAATAATAGACTGATACATTCTACCACAACGTCTGCAATTTCTTTTAATCATAGATAATTGATGGCACAAAGAAATGTTGAAATTGGTGCACATTATGAGTATAGGCAAGTTTGCTAAAGCGGGCATTACACTAACAATTTCTTCAAGGTCGCACTTTGGTCTTACACATGTTCAGGGCTTTCTCAAGTTTCTTAACAATTTTGCTGTCAGATGTCACCCGTACCAACATAAAAGTAATTTTAACTTTTGACGTTATACCATTCCCATTTGTATATGAAACTAAAACTGTTAAAAATGTAAAGTAACTTTACTAATTATATTTTAAGGCAAAAAAAAAGAGAGAAACAGTTAAAAAAGCTTCTATTGCATTTATTATTGCTGCTGCTCGGTTACTGGTTAAATATTTACATTTATTTTAGGTTGGTATTGAAGTAAAAATTGACGAAAAATTATAACAAGTTTTAAGTCGTCAATAACTTGACGAAGTTCTTCATCAATTTATTTGATGTCCAAGTTTTAGTATTACATTTGTCAATTGACTTGACGAAGCCACTTGATCAATTAATTGAAAAAGAAATTATAAGTGAAATGTAAAGCGGGTTTTAGACATTTGTTCTATGATTTTTACAGTAAAAAGTTACCTCGTATCATAATAAAACCCTAAAACTATGAAAATTTACTTTAGCAAACAGAAGAGAAGAATCAATATTATTATGCAATAAATTATATAAATATTTTACTGAATTTATCATTCGCCTATTATTCAAAGATAACATATTACAGCAGTTAGTAAACACCCTCCAACTTATAAAATATGTAGGTACTTTAAAAACTTCCATTAGAGATTCAATGTTGCTTTATGGCATTCATATCAAGGATACTAAATTATAGTGCCATACTCAAGTTTAGACTGGACATAACTAAAATACATGTAATCAAACATAAATTGCACTTTGAAATATTAACTTACAAGTGATTTTTTTACACACTATTCAACTACTGAAGTGACATTATTTTGCAACATTCTGATACTGAATTTATACCACAACAGATTTTAAGATCATTTGCAATCATTTGGTCAAATGCTTCTTGAACATCCATATAAATAACATCAATCCTGCCTATCTAAAACCTATTCCACAAACCGAGTTAAGCTATATAAATTAGTGGTAGTGGATCTTTTTCCTAAAAAACCATGCTGATCAGGTGTAAATTTTAGCTTATGAATATACCAGTGGCGGCTGGTGAGATTTCAGGTATGCCATATTTCAATAGCCAGACATGGGATCCAAACCAAACTTTAGGGTATATATACTATGGTCACATAAAGAACTTTGGTAGAAGAACCATTTTACAGGTTGCGAAAAAAAGTTGAAAAAACCTTGAGCCTCACCTCAAATTTTCAAAATGGCTTCTTTAAATTTCGAGTAACATTTATTTCCATAAACTAGATGTAATTCCAAGGATAGGTTTCAAGTTTTATTAAAAAATAACTATATTTGTAGAATTTATAGCATTTTGAATTTATATAATGTATCACAAATACAATATTAATTTTCAAACTGCTGTAACTTTACAAATTAATTTTTTTTAATAAAATCTAAAACCTATCGGTAGAATTATGTCTAGTTTGTGTAAAAAAATGTTTCTCAAAATTTAAACAAGACAATTTGGAAATCTTAGGTGAGGCCCACGTTTTTTTAACGTTTTTTTGCAAACTGCAAAATCGTTCTCCTTCTACTGAAGTTCTCTTATAGCCGCAGTATACAGGGTTAACTATGACTAAGTACAAAAAATTTAATCACGTGCTCAGGGAAGCCTAAAAGACAATAAAAAAATTATTTCAGAATTTTAGCTCGATATTTAAAAAATGAGGCAAAACCCTTTTTTCCTACGGAAAGTCGGCGCCTATGATAAGAAATTACTGAGATGGCTTAGATCCATAGATAAAACTTACATTTGTCAACAATATTTACTACCATCGTCGTTTTTTGCAGCATTTCTAAATGTAGAAACGAAAATTAACATTCTTATTAGTAATAATACCTGATAGATAGGTAACAGTTAATCCACTTAGCTCCAGTATTTTGCATTCGTTTTCCATTATTTGGCTATAAACTGGTAGAACTACATATTCGCTCATTACAGCCACTCACTACCGATAAAAGACATTCCCGTAGGTACAATTAGATAAAATGCCTATTTATTATAACAAAATCGAAAGGAATAGGTACCTAATAGACGTTTTAATGCAACCGCGGCAGTCTTGTCCCATAACCTAGAAAACCAAACCGGCAAACTATATTGTGGGAAAGTATCTGCACCCAACACTAATGTCTTTAGTTAATAACTATAAAACGTTTAAAAACTAAAATAAGGCACTAAAAACTGAAGAAGAACACAAAATTACAACGTAAACACAGAAATTCAATTATGACATGACAGCGATACTGACTGATGAGCAACTGTTGCATGCTTGTAGAGTATGCAACCAACAAGCCAGTTAACATTGGCTTTATAAATAAGTTTGGAATTTTTTTGAAGGGTTATTCCGTTAATTCTTATTTTTCCCTATCTCCTCCTAAAATATTTGCACTAAGTCATAGTTAACCCTGTATATATACTTAAGTTTAGATTGGGTTCCATGTCTGGTTATTAAGATATGACATACCTGAAATTTCACCAGCCGCCACTGGAATTTGGAAAACTTGATATTGGTCTATAATTTGGTAAAACATTTAGATCAACTTAAGAATATATGTGCCTGTTGAATCTGCATTTTTATTAGAGCACAAAGATTTTTCAATACATGATAATATTTGTTCGAATTTGTAGTTTTTTTATTTTTCTTTCGTACATTATCAATATCTTTATTATACCAAACTAGATACACTGACACAATTGTATAAGTCATTCTAATTTACCGAAATTAAAGAATTATACAGTAGGAGAAAGTTGACTTTCCTAAAATAGAATGATTTCTTTACTTTATTTGATTCAAATCACTAAGTGTGTGGATTATAACAATCCTCAGTTACCAAGGGTAATTCTTTTTTTTTAATATCACACAACAAATTATTAAATAAAGGATCGTCATTATTATTCGTTAAATTAAAAAAATTTCTTAGTGTTTCATGCTTTAAATCATTATCATCTACATTAAAAAATGGAAGGTTAAATTCACCCACAATAACAACATGATTATTTTGCAAACTTTCTAAAAGTGACAAGTTTTCTATAAATAGGTTGAAATTTATCATAGATATAAGCGGTGGAAAATCTAATGCATATTTGACTCAGAATTTGAAAATACATAAATAATTTTTCAACGTATAGTAATAGGAAAAAGATACACATTAAATAGAAATAATTTCTATTATTAGATTTTCATATACTGATATGAATAATTAATTCTGTATTAGAAAAAAAAAAAAAAAAAGTTAAACAGTGCCCTTCGTCTTAAAGAATCTAACATAAAGCATTAAAAATAAAATTACCAAAAATCATTTAAATGCTATATAATAAGATTTAATTAAATTGATATTGTTACCTTGGAGGAGGCCTTTCATTTAAAAAATTTTGTAAAAATAAATCACACAACACAGCATTTCCTTTAAACATGGGTAATAAGGTGTTCTTTATTCTTTCCATAGAAACGTCTGCAGTTTGAGATAATTCAGTTAAGCATTTATATATTTTTCTTAACTGTGCAGGCTGATCTTTAAAATAAATTTCAAGTTTTCTTAAAAATTTTGATCTATTGTTCACCATTATCCAAGATACTAATTGGCCTGCAGCAGCAGCTTCCTTTTCTCTTAAAAACAACAGAAATTCATTGGCCAATTCTTGATACTTTGGGGCGAGTACCTTTTCAATTTTTTTATACAAATCTACAGCATCACCTTCTTCATGATCATTTAAAATTTGCATTATTTTATGATAATCTTCCAATTCTAAGGTCTCCCTCATTTTATCATAATAAGCCAGAGCAAACACTGAAACAAAAAATTTAAATATTACCGAGTTTCAGTTAGAATGATGTTTTTATATTTCACACAATAAAAAAATGTATTAATACATACTTTCACTTTTTTGCTTTTCAATTTCAGCATCTTCAGGAGCACAAACCGAAAGATTTGCAAGGAATTCTTTTCTAAGTTTTGCACGTTTTTTCTCAGCCCCTGAAGGTTCTTTTCTTACTGGAGGTTTCACAGTCAAATTATTAGTAAGTTCAGGGTTATCCTAAAGAATTAATAAATTAATTATTAAGAAGAGAAATTGAATATATCATTAGTGTAAACATATACAAAGTTTTTTTTAACAAGTAATCAATTTCACATAATGTACAATGTGGGCTAATTACAATCCTTTTCTTTCTTGTATTTATGGATTTGATGAAACAGCATTTTATTTAATCATCTACGTACAAGATCAATAGATAATACCATTTAATAGAGACACAAAACTTATGAAGTAATCCTACCTACAATTTTCCTGTTTAGTTTAATGGTTTAGAAAACAACCCCCCCATAAACCTAAAGGGAAGTGGCCTTTGGTTAAATGCTCAAATTGGTATATGTTGTAAACCTTGACATACTGATGAAAAAGCATAGAAATAAAAAAAAATGCAGCATAACCACATGCAACTCTGACAAGTAGCTTAGTTATTACATAATATAAGCATTAAACATATTGCTATATTTCAACAAATCAATTATTGCTTTGTAAGCAATTAATCAATTCTGGTTTAGGCTTCAGATGTTTGTCTCAATAATAGGAAACATCTAAAATTGCAAGTTGCAATTTGAGACAAGCTATCTTGATAACACAGCTCACTATATTAAAATATAGTTACGGCAAGATTTCAGACAACTTACGTCAGGGTAGATGTTATGCTATTGTTTTAATACGTAATGGTGTAATACTCTGCCTTGGAGATTTTAATATCAATATGTTACGTTTGGATACATCTGATGCGTCTGATTTGACAAGTATTGCAAATGTATTCAATTTGAAACAACTTATCTCTGAACCTACTCATAGGTATTCTGATACTTCTTTTTTATTAATTGAGTAAATTTTCTATAATTCAGATAATATTGCCGAGTTTGGTGTAAAAGATATTCATGTTTCTAATCATTTTTTAATATATTGTAATTTAGTTTTTAATAATGTTACGGCTACCAACAAAACCATTACTTATAGAGCTATGCACATAATAAATATTGATATATTCCATGATCTTGAAAATTTATCTCTCCATAGAATCTTTGATATAGTTGATATTGATGATAAAGTTCATTTTTTAACTACAAATATAATTCATTTATTTATTATCAAACCTCATAAGAGGGATTACTGATAACATTAAGCTTATGCAAAAGTTACGTAATGATGCATTTAAAAAGTTTCGGTTGACTATATCTACTGAAGATTGGGCCTCTTATAAGCAATATAGAAATTTAACTACATCTGCGATTAGAACTGAGAAAAAAGCATATCTTACCTTTAAATTTCGAAATTCAAGTGTTAAAGACAAATGGGGTGAACTAAAAAAACTCAATATAAGTAAAAGAAGAAATATGTCTTCCAGAAAATTTAAAAGATGTTAATAAGTTAAATAAATATTTCATTGATTCCTCATGCAATGCTGATATACCAGATCAAGAATTGATAATTTTTTTTAAGCGTAATACATTAGATAATAATTATTTTAATTTTGATGCAATAAGTCTCTACTATCTCTACTAATGTATATAATTAAAAATATAAAATCGAAAGCCTTTGGTAGTGAGAATTTAAATATTACTCTCATATTTATGTGTTGTCTTTATATTACACATATTGTAAATGCTTGTATAGAGCAATCTCACTTTCCTTCTTGGAAGTGTGCAAATGTTATCCCTCTTCCTAAGGTCAATAATCCATCTGAACCTAATCATCTTTGATCAATATCGATATTGCCTATCCTAAGTAAGATTCTTGAAAAAGTTATGGAAATGCAAGTTACTCCATTTTTAAATGCTAATAATATTCTACCAGACAAGCCGTCAGGTTTTAGGCGTGGATATAGTTGTTCGACTGCACTTTCTGATTTAACGGATTATATTTTTACAGCAAGAGATAACAGTGAAGCTACAGTACTTGTTTTACTAGACTACAGTAAGACTTTCGATATGATTGATCATGAGATATTAATATGAAGCAAGAGATAACAGTGAAGCTACAGTACTTGTTTTACTAGACTACAGTAAGACTTTCGATATGATTGATCATGAGATATTAATATGAATACTTCATTATATTGGGTTCACAACGTCTACAAAAATTACAAAATTTGTGTCTTAGGTTGATATTTCGGATTAGACGCAGGCAGAGAATATCTCATAAACTAGTTGAGTTATCTTGGCTTAATATGTACAATAGAAAGTACTTGCATTTAATCTGTTTTTGCTATAAAATCTTAAAATTCAAATTCCCTCCCTATCTATATAGAAAAATTACTTTTAGAACAGACGTCCATAATTTGAACATCCGTAAAAAGCATATAATAAGAATACCGTACCATCGCAAGCAAATTTTCAAACGATCATTTAGTTACAACATAGCCTCGTGTATTAATCGTCGAAACATTACCGACTTCTCCATGTCCTCTGTTTTATTTAAAAAATATATATATTTGACACTTTTATCTGCACAATGATTCCATGTCTTCTATTTCTTGTCCTTTTTTGTCTTTAGCCGCTTTATAAATTTATATATTATATAAACATTGGTTACAACAGCAGCTGGGTTGCTATCAGTAAGCTGAAATATAACCTTTTGTTTCCTAAATTTAAATTGAAAATGGAAGCAATAAACATTATTATTATTATTATTATTATTATTATTATTATTATTATTATTATTATTATTTATGTAGTATGCAAATTTGTGATGTAACATAAGATCTTTTTCAAGTTACATTTCATACCTATTAATTTTCGTGGTTTCAGTTTAATGTTCTTCTTTAATATATTTTTGTGAAGTGCTGCTACAGAATCACCCAAATGACACAGTTAAACATACCTAAAATTAAGTGGGTGTTCTGCTTTAGCTTGCTATGTTTTAACAATATTTTTTTTCTTATACCAAATTGGGATGACAAGCACTCATTTTGCTAGTTGATTCACATTAATTTGTTTTGGAACTAAGAAAATGGTAATAATTATGGCCACGATTCAAACTTTTTAAAGGTCTATTTTAAAATATGTTCTCACCGTCTGTCTAGTAGCATGAAATATTTGAACCTGTATGTTTGTATCTGTTCTTGAAATAAAATATCAAAACATGTTACAGTAGAGCGTGATAAATGCATAGTAACTAGTGAAGGAAACGCATATCTAATTTTTTTTTGCAAACAGACACAAATAAGACTAACAGCTAGCTTTTATAATATGTACCTAAATATTAAATACAAAATTCTAGTTAATACTATTTTATGAATTTATGCTAATGTTCGTGAACTCATAATACATTAATTCCGCCTATATTTGCAAAAGTCTTAAATAACGTAATTTTAATTGATTATTTTCAACATGCATAAGTTGAGACAAGTTTGTGGCGTTTATTATACATTATTGTATTGCAATAAAAGAGGTATATATATATGCATGTACAATATATTGCAATAATAATGGCACTCTAAAACACTTGTTTTCAACTGCTAACGTATTTGTAATGAAATCTACTTTCAACTTCTAATATTAGTTCATAGTTGTTTTCACTCATCAATAGAAATCTACCTAATGAAATTTGTACTCAGAACTTCCAATAATTGGAAACCTGCTGTGAAGGAGTGCCATTATTATTGTGATAGATTGTACATATTCTTAGAGCATAAGTATGTATATAACATATCATTTTTAATCATAAAAGTATTCGGTTACTTTTATTTTCTGAATTAATCAGTTTTCCAAAAAATGATGTCTCGCTTTTACTTCATATAATAGACACTTTACTGTATTTAAGTATTCTTCTTTTATTTCCGATACTTTTTTACTCTTTCTTACATTTCTCTTGTGACACAGCTTATGAAATAAAAATTGCTATTTAGACGTCAAATTTCAACTGCAAAATTTTTGTAGAAAGGACCAAAATAACTCCCATACAAAACTGAACTACCTGCATGCAGATCTTTGATAGACAAGAATACAATTTAAAATGAAATTGTGTAAACATTTAAAATACAGAACTGTAATACTTCAATAATTAACATAGTTGTTTAATTGAAATTCTGATAGCCTGAATCAATCTAGTTTCGAAAAATGTGTACACAAGTGACATCATTTGAATAAATTGTACAATTCCTTTGAAAACAATACCACAGTTTATACAGTTCGTCGAGTGAAGGTTCCAGGAAATTCATTTGTACACGACAAAGTGGGAGAAAATCTATTTCTTGACAAATCACCGTGCCCCTTGAGCGCGCGAATGTGTGCGGATAAATGCGCAGTCGTCTAAAAAAAACAAAATCTGGAACATCAAAGGAGCCGACGGACTGTAATAGACTGCGACAATACTATAATAACCATAAATTTGACTTAACTACCTAAGTTTTGTTTCTCATGATTACTTACCTTCTCTAAGCCTGTGGAATCTTGAGCATTATTACTAAATGGTATTTCTTGATTAGTTAATGAAAAATTTCCTAAAATGGATTCTGTATTACAAGTAACTGCTTGACAATTATCTGTAGGTCTGCAAAATTCCACTTCAGTATCTGAATTGGCTTGCTGAAAACTACTACTACTTATGGTTGAGATTTCAGGAAGAGCATTTTTCTTATCATTTTTATTACCATCAATATTCGTAAGAACCTTTTCCTCATTTTTATCTATATTTGCGGCAACACTAGATAATGCCCCATTTTGAAAAGTTTTTTTTATGGGAGTACTGAGACTAGGCATACTAGGCAACATAGTATTCAATTGATTTGTACAATTCCTTCCTATTTCTTCCCCATACAGTAATTCCTTAGAACCAGTGTGAAATGTAAATAACTGGTTAATTACTGACGGTCGACTCAAACATTCTACAAATTTAGATATAGGATCTGAAATTTTCCTGCGAGTCCTTTTTGTGGATAATCTTCTTCTTTTAAATGGTGCGAATGTTTTTCGACGATTCGGAAAAATAGGAGTAGAAGTAATGAGTTTCTGTTGACATAATACGGATTTTTCTAAATTTACAAATATTGGTGAATTTTCCGTTTGTAATGGTTGAAGTACTCCTATGCTCAATGCTGCTGGTATTACTTCTGTTGTTGGAAGTACTTGAAGTGGAGTAACATTCTGAAAAATAATGCGAAATGTACAAATTTACCTCCACATTACCATATTTTTTTAATATACGATGAATGAATGAATCTGAACGTTTACAAAATAAATAAACCTAACCTTCAAACTAACCAAACAAAAACAACCATTTTTAAATCGATATATTTCAGTTCAGAGGCAGCGTTCCAAAAAAGTTGTTCTGTGTCGGATAAAGATCAGTACTTAACGTCATAGGACGATTGGTTGTTTTGTAAACTTACATTCTTATAATTCACATATTGGTAATTATTTACAACGTAAAACCCTAGTTTATCCTTTGTGAGTAAAACTCTCAATCTTAACAAAACAATTCCTACACCCCTTATTTTCGAGGGTGCTGATCACGAATCTGAAGTTAAATTTTAAAGTTTGGTGCTCGCATGCAGTTTTGGAAAAAAAAAATCAAAATTGTAACCTCTATGTATATATTAAATTAGGTTGAAGTTGCAATATAACCCTTATATATTTTGACAAGTGTGACGTCATGAAATAAAGAATACAGAGGTGTTATATTGCAATTTCAACCCAATGTAGTGTATACCACAGTTCACAGTATACTAATCAAATAGTATACTGTGAACAGAGGTTAGAATCTTGAATTTTTTTTTCGAAAACTACATGCGAGCGCCGAAATCTGACTTGAGATTCGTGGTCAGCACCCTCGAAAATGCGGGGTAGGATTTTTTTTGTTAAGATTGGAGAGTTACGCTGTTGTAAATAATTACCCACATATCGTAGGCACATGAAAATTTAGTAAGTCCACTTTTTAACAAAATCTGGATTTTAATGCCATCTTGTTAAGCAGTTCGAACTTCATAATCCAACAATAAATTTTAGCTATTACTTACTAGATGGTGCCACAAAATGACTCTTTCAATGTTGCCTAAACCGACGTTATCTGTAGCAACGTGATTCCGCACATTCTACACTACTTTGAACGTAGTGTAATAGCTTGTGTTCACAGTTATTGCGATCATACATTTAAAAGTAAGTTTTTTAGTGAAACAATTATTGTAATAAGCTGTCAAATAGTTCAGGTAAGTAAGTTTGGTAAAATATTAGTCCACATAAATGTTTTTCTTTATAAAACAGTCTCTTAAAATTAGGCTTCGGACTTAGGCATTTTTCATTTTTAATCTGAAATGGAGGAGTTACGCCACTTTCCTATTAAAATTTACAGTGTTTGTAAGGCAATGGCTCCTTTAAACACTATTTTGTACCAGTCCAGCACACCATGAAAAAATGTTTACATGGGACCAGTACCAAGCCAGCGCTGGCGTGCTAGTGAGATTGGCTCCAACTACTGGAACGTATAAATTAACCTTAAATATTTTTTGCAGAATGAATAAGAGTTCAAGAAGCTATAAAATACTAAGCAAATTAAAAAAAAGCTAACAAAAGCTAACAATTACTGATTTCAATCAACAGCTTCGAAAATCTGAGCCAAAAGTTGTCGTTTTAAGCGACGTTACAGGTTCTTCAAATTCAGAATATTTATCCGATGCAACAAAACATTTAAAAGAAGAGAGTATCCAGGCACCGAAAATTCTTAATGTATCTACAGAAGATTTACAAGAAAATATTGATCTCAACATAACCGGCCATGAAGATTTTGTCAAGGAAATCATAGGACTGGATAATACTGGTACTTTAGATGCGTTTATAGACCTATAGATTCTCTAAACAACGCCGATATAACTTTTGAAGACGTTAATTACAAAGACACCAATCTAAGACAGGATAGTAATATTTTGAATAGCAACCAAGAGAAACTAGAAAAAAAAATAACAGCACAAACTTTAGTAATATTACTAAAGGCGTCAAAGGAGTTTGAGAATAATACTGATATAAATGCTGTGGAAAAGGAAAATTCCGGGTTAAATGAAGATGAAGATCTAATTGAAAGAGAGAGTAGCTCAGAGGGGGAAGAAAATGTTGCTTCAGATAATGAGAATAAAAAACGCAAAAGGAAGAAAAACAGATTGAGCGACAGTCAAGACTAGGAATGTAACACCAACAAGAAGAAGAGACAAGGGGCTTCGTACATGGGAAGAAAGGATAACAAATTTGTAGTTCAGAGAAATGAAAGGAAGATAAAAATTAGATGTTCGTGTGAAGAAAGGGGGTCGAAAAAAATCGCTTTTAAATGTTACATCCTAAGGGAGGAAGAAAGACAACAGATATTTAAAAAAATTCTGGAGCTTCACATGGGAAGAAAAAAATATATATATATCAGCGGAAGAGCGAGTGCTTCAAGTATCAAAAGGGGCCAGAAACCGAAAGAGGAGAGCCGGAGAAAATGCTCTTATTCTTTTTTTCTGGACAAGAAAATGGAAAGGGTAAGGGTACGCAAAACAATGTTTTGTAACACGCTTGGTGTGTCCATGAGAACTATTACTCACTGATTAAATAGAAGCCTTAGTTCACCAGAAACCAAAAAACGTGATGTAGGAGTAAAAGTAATGATTTCGACAAAAAGAAGCAGTTAAAAAATAATGAGAAAAAAATAATCAGTTAAAGATTTTTTTACCAATTTGCCAAAGCTAGAATCTAATTATTGTCGGAAATCCTCTTCTAAACTATATCTAGAACCACGCTGGAAAAACAAAGCCGAATGTGACATTTGTGTAGGGTACCACACGCAAAACGTTTCAAAGCTAATTTATCAAGAACACAATAAAAAAAGATGAGGCGCGAAATGAAAAAGAAAAAGACAAGGAGTCACTAAATCAAATTTTTACCATGGATCTTCAATCTATTTTATTGTGTCCACAGTCGAACGTGTCTGCTCTTTATTACAAAACTAAATTAATTCTTCATAATTTTACCCTTTTTGATCTTCATACAAAGGATGGTTACTGTTTTCTGTGGCACGAGTGATAAGGAGAATTAAAGGCGAACTGTTTTGCCTCAATTATTTGTACCTTTTTATCTATCAAAGTTACCAACCATGGATCCAAACAACAAACTTATTATTCTTTACAGTGATGGTTGTGGTGCACAGAATCGTAATTCCATTTTGTCGAATGCCCTATTAAATTTATCAATGGAAAATAATGTTTGTATTATTCAAAAATACTTAGAGAAGGGGCATACACAAATTGAATGCTACTCTATGTATTCGACAATTGAAAGAAAGATTTCAGGAAAAGTAATAAATGTACCAGCCGACTACGTTAATTTGTTAAAAACTGCGAGAAAGAACCCAAGACCTTATGAAGTACAATATTTAAATCACGCTTATTTTAAGGATTTTTTCGACATCAACTTTTTCAATTCAATTCGTCCTGGACGTATAACTGGTAAATCTACCGTTCAAGATATTAGAGCTTTAAAATACAATTCAGACGGATCCATAGCATATAAGATTAGACATTCTGATGAGTTTCAGACCCTTCCCATCAGATTCAATAGGAAATGCTCAATTGTTCCCATGGAACAACTGCCAAGACTCTACCAAGGTAAATTAAAAATTAAACGGGAAAAGTCTGACCACCTCCAATCCCTAAAAAGTACCATGGAACTTTCTATGATAGTCTTGAACATGAATAAGCTTTCTTTTTGTACGAAATATTTTATTAAGTATTATGTGTTTATAATGTTTAGTGTTTTCTTCTTTTTTATGCAACTAATAAAAAATATTAATAGTAAAATAATAGTTACATTTTTAAATGAAATTTGCGTAAGTCCAAAAATTTAATGAGTTTTTATGTGATTTTGCCTAAGTCCGTTTAATTAACCAAACTAAAAAAATTATTCTTTTTAACATTCATCAATTTACTTTCCACAAAATAAAACATTATTTCAAAAAAAAACTACTAGTATTATATTACTCTTACATAAAAACTTTTTTTCGCCTACTGTAAAATTTACATTTTTGGACTTACGCAATTTTCATATGAGGTCGACGATATCTAAGGTTTGTTCCAAATAAATATTTTTGCACGATTGTGCGGCCACGATACCGTCACGAGATTATACGCACTGATAATAGGCGCATGCGTCAAGTTTTTACCGAGCATGGAAACGCGAATATTTGGAACACAAACCTAGAAAAAATATAGACTGCCAGTGTCATATTGCCGGCGACCGCTAATTCATGGCTGCCCTAAAAGATCCAGAATTACTAAAACTTGGTTTTTATGCCAATTTACGTTGGTTGTATTGTAACGTGAAGCTCATTTGTTTACTGTGATTGGTCACATTCTTTAATGACATTTAAAATGACAGCAAGTTAGTTAATTTCATATTGCAATGCAGCCATCATATTTGCACAACCGCCAACATAAAACAAATAAAATATCCATTTTCTGGACCGTAAGACTCTAGGAAACGCGGGACCTGTCACGTGACCTATAGCATGAACCGACGCTATCTATATTTTTCCCAGGTTTGTGATTTGGAACGTTTACTTGACCGAAAAAGAAGTGGCTGCCTCTGAATTTAACTTCGAAGTTGAAAACAACGTCATATGCAAGTGATTATTTAAAATTAAACACTAGAGTCATGTACAGACATTTTAAAATTCGATTTATTATTTGTCAATCAAAAAAACGACTAAATTGAACAGCTTTAATGTCAAATCTAAACGAGACTCAGTGCGTACGTCTATACAAAGAGTTCACAAGTAGTTCCTACACATGACTATGTACTGATATTAAGATATTTGGAACGCTAAGGAAATCGTACAATGAACGATCATTTTTTAATTTGGAACAGTTTTTTGCTATTGCGCAGACTCGAAACCGTACATTGTACGGTTTTCTATGCATTTGGAACAAACTTCTAATCTATGTATCTTATATCCACAGTATACTAATCAAATTCAATCGATATACTGTGCTTATATCACAAAATACCTAACAATAGGGATTCTGTGCTTATATGGGTTTGTTCATTGTTCCAACGACATCAAGAATCGATTCCGAACCGTCCAGAACTAGTCAGTTAGTTCATTTGTTACTGTACTAATTCGAAACATGTTTCGAATCAAGAAATGGAATCCGGCCGGCCCCCACTTTTAAACGGCTGTTGGAACAGGCCTGTATATACTGTGTTTTTAAAACGATAACGGATGATTGGGATAGTTCAGTCAATTCAGTGTAGTTTATTTTATGGATATAATTCAGTTTTTACAGATTGTGCTACAAGGGCATGGCACACCTAGAACACTGGAATTTATTTGAGACTTAATGAACTTTTAGTAGCGTTATCTTGAAAATTTCCTGTATAGACAAAACCTAATTTTTCCTGGTCTAATGGGTCTAATACTAATATAGGTTGAGAAAAACCGAGTTACCTATTTCAATAACCGAATGTCAAGTGACTTCAAAAGCGACTGATATCTCGAATGATAGTCACTTGAATCATCGTCTGCTAAATCACGTCGCCTTTGTGCTGCTGCTATTTAGTCGACGATGCTTAAATTTATCAGCAGCTGTACATGCAGTGTTGCCAGACCTACGGATTAATCCGTAGATCTACGGATTTCTGTTATAATCTACGGACTTGCGAATTTTGTTTTTCAATCTACGTTCATTTAGTTTAAATATTTTAAAGCTTATAAAACCAGTGCTACGGATTTCGAAAGTCTTGCAATTTATAAATATTAAATATCCAGAGAGTCAGTTTGCACTAATATGTTACTATTTGAAAACTTGTTAGATGCGTATGCTGTCTCATTGAAATGCATGTGAATAGATGTTTTCACAAATTAATTTAATAAATAAAACAGAAACACCTTTTATCTACTAAAACAATACTACATAAGTTTAGAACAAATTATGTAGATAAAATACAGTTGATACAATTTTAAATAGTCTTTGTTTTAATTTGTCTTAAATACATAAAATAATGAAAAATAAATGTTGTACATTTCAAATAGATATTTTACTTTGTTACTTAGATTTATCTATACATTTATAAAATAGTTAAGTTTTATTTTTTTATATATTCATTTGACACATGCACTTTTATAAAATTAAATAAAACATTTTTTTTCTAATATACGGATTTTCTAAGGATATTTTGTTAGATACCTACGGATTTCATAATTTCTGATCTGACACTGTACATATTACTATTTTTGTAGTGTATAGGGTAGGGATGTTCCTCAACTCAAAATGTATCGATACGTTGTATACATACAAACGATCTAGTATGGATATTTATAAATATCGACCTCAAAAGTATCGACACCTGATATATCGACGTGTACTCTTTCCTCTACAACACGCCACAATATAGAAATTCTTAATATATGAGTCTAACCAAGAAAGAGGCAATTTCAAATATAAAATTAACATTATTTCACATTATTTTATACATACAGGGTGTCCGGAAATTATGCGTCAAGACTTCAGGAGGTGATTCCTCACAAAAAATTAGGGTCACAAAGTCCTATAACAATTTTTCGAAAACTCAATATTAACGGAGATACAGGGTGTTAAAGTTAAAATTTTATTTTCGATATTTTCAAATAACTTTTTAAGAAATCCAAATATTTACATAAAATTTGTAAATCGGGGGTTTTTGCGGACGAGAAATTCAAACGTTTCTAATTTTGACGTCACTACTAGAGGGCGCCACTTGTGGCACATCATGTTTCTTTTAAATGATAGAACTTTTTTGCATCTTAATGTATCCATCTGACTATCGAAACAATCGATTCTCCTACCTGTTTTATTTGAAAATGGTATACCTTGCTGAAATCGGTAGGCGTAACCATTTTTAAAATAATCCTATTTGAAAAACTGTTTTGGTTTCAGGTAAAGTGCCTTTCCTGCTGAAAATACAGCAAAATATTACTTGAAAAAGTTGTTCAGAATCGTAATTATGGAGACGTACAAAATTTCAAGAAGATCGACGAGGTTTGATGAAACCATTTTTCAACAAAGCACAAAGATTTTATCAAAGCAGGACGGTTTTTTAAAAATTTTGCACATCTCCATAATTTACCTCCATATATTTTTTTAAAAGGCACTTTAACTGAAACCATAACAGTTTTTACTCGGTGCACTGAATATTTCAAATAAGATTATTTCGAAAACTGTTACTCCTAACGACTTCAATAAGATATACCTTTTTCAGATATAACAGGTAGGATGATCGATTGGCGCCCTCTACTAGTAACGTCAAAATTAGAAACATATTTGAATTTCTCGTCCACAAAAACCCCCGATTTACAAATTTTATGTACATATTTGGATTTCTTAAGAAGTTATTTTCAAATATCGAAAATAAAATTTTAACTTTGAACACCCTGTATCTCCGCTAATATTGAGTTTTCGAAAAATTGTTACAGGACTTCGTGACCCTAATTTCTTGTGAGGACCTCCTGAAGTCTTGACGAATAATTTCCGGGCACCCTGTATACACAATTAAAATTATTCAGTTTAAGATATACATGGTAAGTCAGTCATAATGTCATTAATTTTAACCACGTATTCGGGAGGCCTAATAAAAGCAGAAAATCGAAAAAAATTTTTTTACTTGACCTTTAAAAAAATAAACAAATCACCCTATAAATACGACGCTCCTGGTGGGCTACGAACTTTCTGAGGACGCACCCATACGATAATCGAATGCCGGATTAAACATCGTTGCCACATCATGTTTACATACATAATATCGTCTAACACATCAGCGTGTTATTCAAATTTACCCGCATTTCTTTTCTCCCAAATTTGTGGATCACGCCACACATTTGGAGGGAGGATGGAGAGAATAGTGAGAATACAAACAGTAAGCAGTAGTTTGTTTATTTCGGTCTCGCGTATTCGTCGTAAATGCATAACTTTACAAACTCCGAATATGCGGAAATGGTAGTGTTATATGGAGAATGTTTACGAAATGCGACTGACCCTAATTTTATTAATAAAGTGTTATGGACGGATGAGTGCAGTTAACAGGTTAGTACCATACTACTTAAAAAACAATAAATTTCTAGGCTAAATGTACGTAACTACAAACTGAATAATTAATTGTACTTACGAGTAATACTAATAATTCATATTTATTTGTAAAACGTGTAACAGTTCAATCAAAATAAAAATGAGTTTTCATATTTAAAAGTAGTTGTCACTAGCACTCTACACGTAAATCACTTATAAGTGATCAGATCGTTAAAAGCAACAACTTAAATTTGGACTTAACTTCCAAGTGAAGATAACCAATATTTGGTGAACCCGTTCTATTTACTCTGCAACTTGCAATTAGCAGTATAAAGAAATTACATATTTTTATCGTTGAATAATCATACCTGGTTGGTGTTTCTTATTTTTTATATATTGTAGCACTGATTATTGTTATATATAAGCAAGTTATTAAGCATAGTATATTTTTGTGAAACCTAAAACAACTGTTTGGGGGAGTTAAGTGTAAAGACTTTTGTATATGAACATATACTGTTTTTTAGCTGAATTAAGTACTAATATTTGTCATAAAAAAAAAAGATTTTACCCGAAATAATGTAATATTACCTACCTGCACTCATGTGAATTTCAAAAATTAAAATTTTTTATATATAGCATATATTGTCACTCTCTACCGGCACAGCCCGATTGCATACCTACCTTGTTGGTGATTTTAGAAGTAAATTATTATATAAAGTTAAGTACTAACCAGCACTACTCACTTTAAACATTTTTTTGTACAGTTACATACAATATTTTTTTATATTTATATTAAACCCTAGATTATATTGAGATTTTCGTTGATTCATTTAATTCCGCATCCCCTCCTGTCGATTTCCTCGGCTGGCGCCCAAGGGTAGTTTCGACAGTTTGCTCATAAAAAAAATCTCAACCTTTAATTCTTACCCACACCTGCCTCCACATAAAGAGCTGGTGGGCAAGCCTTAATTTTTTTGTTATTAAGGTTAAGTTAAGGTTACAAACGTAGTGAAAACGTAATATCAAAATTATTAAACTGTAATAACCTAACATTCGAAAACATTTATTTATTATCTACATTTGTTTTTATTATCAAATAAATCAATATTTAAGGAAAATTCATTCATGTATCTAGATTTAAAAAAAATAGTTTTACTCCTTGTCGTTAAATAACAGTACAAAAACTAGGTAACTAGGTTATTGACCTAATAACACGGTAGGTCAAGGTTCACTCTCGATAACTTAGATTAGCGGCGTGCCATTTCGGTCTCGGACAGTTTTCTGTCAACAACACGATGGTTTTTTTATTATTTAGTATTTGAACACGAAACACTTTTCAGCTTCTCTTAATAATTTACTTTGGGTATAGGTTTTTTATGTAATGTACATAAATAGTTTATTACCCGGTTTATTATTAGACACGTTGCAGTTTTGTTGCAGTGATAACAGCTACATTTGCTTAGGTAGGTAGGTACGAGAAAAATATTTCAACTTGACAACATTGCATCAGATCGACATTCTACGATAACCCAATTTCGAGGTTACATTGGTGTCAGAAATGCGACGTTCCACAAAGAAGACGTTTCGAGCAGACAAGTGAATGCCAGTGACGAGATCAACAGCGACGGAAATGGAGGAAACATTTAATTGGAATGAAGATATGAAGGAAGACTTAAAGAAAGAAATGATAAACAACCAGGATGAAATGAAGAACAGCCAAGACGAAATGATGGACAATTTAAAAAAGGAAATGAAAAACAGTCAAGAGGAAATGAAGAACAGGCAAGAGGAAATGCGGAACAGTTTAGAAGAAATGAAAAATTATCAAGAAGTAAATAATAAAAAGTTAGAAGAAGTAATTAAGATCAATCTCAAAGAGTTTTTGAGGAAACCGTTGAAGAAGAAATTAATCTATTGAGAAATGAAGTGCAAGATAAAGTCCAGGTCGTAGAAGAAAGTGTTAGTAAATTACAGAGTGAAGTCGTCAAAGTCCAAGTCATAGAAGAAAGCCTAATTAAGTTAGAGCATAAAGTTACAAATTTAGTCACAATGGCCCGCGAAGGAGATTGTTAAGGCTGACAACAGTTGCATTTCATCTGCAAGGATTAAACCACCTACGTTTGATGGAAAGGTGTCATGGAGTACTTACCTGAAACAATTTGAGACAGCTGCCTTGGCAAACAACTGGTCAGATGGAGAAAAGGCCACCTCACTAATAGTGGCTCTACGAGGTGAAGCTATGGAGATTTTAAGAACGCTAAGCTGAGGATAAACAAAATTGAAGAATGCCTTAGAGATGGTAAAGCCCATCTGCAACACGTTTACCAAGCACTAAAACTAAAAGGCCGAAGACAACGTTTCGAAGAAAATCTGCAGCAATTTGAGGCAGATATAGCACGCATGGCAGAGCTAGCCTACCCTCCCGTACCAACAGAGTTCCAGAAACAGTTAGCAGTAAGCAGCTTCATCGATGGCCTGCGAGACTCCACGATCAGTCAAGCGTTAAGGTTAGCTAGGCATAAAAACATATTTGAAACTCCGGCCCAGGCACTGGAAATTGAAGCCACCCGAAAGGCTTCCAGAAACAGTCAAGGCAGAATAAGGCAAGTTAGCTTTCAAACTAGCAAACAACGAGCAAGTGAAAATAACACGGAAGGATTTATAAAGAGTTTGCAAGATTTAATGAATAACGTCCAGTAAGAACAAGACCGTACTAATTCCACTGTATATAGCATGAGAAGACCCATTCAGTGTTGGAATTGTGGAGTTGAAGGGCATATAACTGATGATGTCATTCTTAGACTTGATGTTGACTCAACATAATTTTGTATTGGACTTTCCACGAAGACTATTGAAGACCAAAGATGAAGAAATCATCACGCAGTTTTCTGAACTCAGAAACCTTCCTATTAGAACTGTGGAAGCGTCAGCAGACATAGAACTTCCAGCAGATTCAGAAGTGGTAATTGAAGCGATTTGTAGCAGTTCTTCGGTAGTTGAAGAAACTGTAATTGTAGAACCAGAACCAGAGAGCAGTCTTTATAGGAAGGGCATATTAACTTGAAAGACATTAACAGAGAGAAAAAACAATTTGATATTGGTCAGAATGCTAAATCTGAAAGACTAACCACAACAGATCAAGAAAGGTGAACCGTTGGAAGCTTGTGAAACAGTTGCATCTGTGTTCAGCAATTTAGAATCATCAACAGCATCCCGAAATATTGAAAAGTTACCGGAAGTTCTTCAGAGCCTTGTTAACCGATTCAAGTCCCCATTACAAGCCGTTAAAGTCCAAAAATTGGAAGATTAATTGAGGCGTTATGAAGATGTATTCTCATTGACAAAAGATGATGTGGGAAGAACTAATCTTGTGCAGCACCGTATAAATACCGGCGACTCCACTTCAATTAAACAAGCTCCACGACGCATTCCTTTAGCGAAGCAAGAAGAGATATCGACGATGTTGGGAATGCAGCAGCAGGGAGTCATTAAACCATCCCAGAGTCCATGGACTTCGCCGGTTGTTTTGGTGAAGAAGAAGGATGGTCCTACCAGATTTTGTGTCGATTATAGAAGATTAAATGATGTCACTAAGGTCACACAGTTATCCGTTGCCAAAGATAGACGACACCCTGATAGATACACTGTCTGGATCTCAATGATTTTCAACATTAGACCTGAAAAGTGGCTATTGGCAAGTGCAACTTCACCCAGATGATAAAGAGAAGACCGCCTTTTCTATTGGTACGGGTTTGTGGCACTTTAACGTTATGCTCTTTGGTCTCTGCAATGCACCAGCCACCTTTGAAAGACTTATGGAAACCATTCTGCGAGGAATGACCTGGAAAACTTGTCTCGTTTACCTTGATGACATCATAATACTGGGAAAAGACTTTAAAGATCATTTGAAGAATGTCCAAGAAGTTTTCCAAAAGTTGAGAGAAGCCCAGCTCAAGCTAAGTCCCAAGAAGTGCATGCTCTTTCAAAAGAAAGTCAAGTATTTAGGACACATTATTTCGTCTGATGGAGTGAAGACTGACCCAGAGAAAACTGAAACCACCTGGAAATGGCCAGTACCGAAAGACAAACATGAATTAAGGAATGTCCTAGGACTTTGCACTTACTTTCGCAAGTTTGTGAAAAATTTTGCCGACATTGCGAAACCCTTACATCGACTCACAGAAAACAATCAGCAATTTATCTGGACGGAACAATATCAAGAGATTAAAAGAAGCATTGTGTTCTTCTCCGGTTCTGTCATATCCCAAGCCGGGAAAGACATTCATCGTGGATATGGATGCTAGTAACACTGGAATTAGAGGGATATTATTATAAATTGAAGACGGGCACGAAAAAGTGATTGCCTACTTTAGCAAGGTCCTCTCTAAGCAAGAAATGAACTACTGCGTAACCAGAAGAGAGTTGCTTGCCATAGTTAAAACTGTGGAGCATTTTCATAAGTATCTCTATGGTCAGCCGTTCGTCTTGAGGACCGATCATGCTTCTTTGAAGTGGCTACTGCAGTTCAAGAATCCGGAAGGCCAAGTGGCAAGATGGCTTCAACGATTGCAGGAGTACGACTTCAAAGTTGAACACCGGAAAGGATCTATCCATCGAAATGCTGATACCCTATCCAGAAGACCATGCCCTCCAAACTGTAAGCACTGTCTGCGACAAGAAACTAGAGAAGAAGATGGATTTCTTTGCCGAAGAATTAACATCCAGGGCCCAAATGATTGGGATAATAAAATCATCGCTAAAGAACAAAGTTAAGACCCGGATTTTGGACCAATTTTCCAATGGAAGATAAAAAACATGGACAGACCCACCTGGCGGGATATTTCTGATAAATCATCGTCCCTAAAAAGCTACTGGGCGCTATGGAATTCTTTATCCATCGAGAACGGCTATTAAAAAGAGTCTGGGAGAGTCCCGACGGCAAAGAAAAGATTTATCAAACAGTACTGCCCCAGAAAAGAATTCCAGAAGTCCTTCAAGCACTGCACAGTGGATTCGGTGGTGGACACTTTGGAATAAACAAAACTCTGAATAAAGTTAGAGAACGATTTGGCAGTCGGTCCGATGTAGAAGAATGGTGCCGGTGTTGTAATATCTGGGCCTCTAGTAAGGGACTCAGACCTCGAAGCCGAGGACAGATGAAGCAGTACAATGTTGGAGCTCCATTAGAGAGAATAGCTATTGACATAGCTGGACCATTTCCTCGTAGCAGCAGTGGAAATCGTTATATTTTGGTAGTGATGGACTACTTCAGTAAGTGGCCAGAAATATATCCCTTACCTAATCAAGAAGCAGTCACGGTACCCATACCCATAGATCAAATTATGAATCAACCGCAACGCAAGGATGATTAGATGAATATCTCAGCCATATGAAAGATCGAATCAAGATGGTACATGAAGAAGTACGAGATAAGTTAAAAATAGAAAGGGACAGAATGAAGACCAGATACGAGTTGCGTGCCAACAGCAGTGGGTTTCAAGAGCGTGAGAAAGTGTGGCTGTATAACCCAAAGAGAAGTAAGGGTAAATTTCCGAAGCTGCATAAATCGTGGGAAGGCCCTTATACCGTCGTGTCAAGATTAAATGACGTAGTCTACAGGATCCAGAGGAATTCCCAAGCCAAGATGAAGATTGTCCCATCGATCGTTTGACACCTTATCAAGAAGGCCATACGGACAACGGGGTAACCTGATCGGGTCGATCAGTTCTAAGAGGGGGGCAATGTTACGGAAGCTCAAATACCTTTTTTGTTTGTTAATTATGTTCCTGTTTACGTTAGAATTTATAATTGAAGCTTACCTATCTCGTTAATTTGTAAATTACGTTTCTCTTTATGTTAGAATTTATAATTCCGTGATGGCTTTATTTTGACGTTTTCTGGAACATTCTCGGCTACATTCTATTTGATTCTCCAGACCGTCGAAAACTTCTTGAACCCTAAAAACCTATATAAGGAGATCATTTTCGCCGTTGAAGTCAGTTTATATTGAGCAGCCAAGCGCAAGTGACAAACGTCAGAGTAAAGCGTTGACAGTTGTGAAATTGGTTTAAAGGATATTTCTTGTATAATCAAGAGTGACAATAAAGTTGTTTGTCGACGTGACATGTTTCTACGATAACCCAATTTCGAGGTTACAATACGAATACGCGATTAAATAAAATATAAATGCATATTTACGCCGGAAATAAATATTTTCAAATCATTATTTAAACCCTCTTTTCAGACTGTCACTGACCACTCACAGCCTTGGTCGTTTACAGCTCACAGTTCAACTCGATGTCAACCTGATGCGACGTTGCCAAATTGAAATATTTTCCTAGTACCTACTTAGGTATTAGATATCATAAATATACTCGCGTCAAGAATTCAGACGTCTTACGTCACGGCTGACGTTACACATTTGTTTTTATTGTCGACGTAATTTTTTATATTTGGTCACGTTAAAAACAATCATTTTTTGCGATTTAGTGCAAAATATAATGCAAACTTTTAGTGTAGTATATAGTTCTATTACTATCAGTTGCAGTTTCTTAAATATTTTGATGAAAATATAATGAATTATTCATTTGTTCGTATGACGTAAGTCGTCTGAATTCTTGTCGCGAGTATACGCGATCCATTCAGGTTTTCCGGTAGAAAATAGGGTCCAATCAAACGATTCTCATGCACTCCTGCCCATACGTTGACAATAATTCGCATATGAAAGCTAAATCGACAACCGACGACTAGCGTGTATATGATTGCAAAGAAATTAGCTTGGTTACAATTTAAAAATGTAAAACGTATCTAATAATAAACCGAGTAATAAACCATTTACGTACATTACATAAAAAAACCGATACTCAATAGATAAATTATTAAGAGAAGCTGAAAAGTGTTTCGTGTTTAAATACTAAGTAATAAAAAACCCTCGTGTTGTAGACAAAAAACTGTCCAAGACCGAAACGACACGCCTCTGATCTAATGTTCATAAAAAATATCGAGAGTGAATCTGGACCTACCGTACTATTATTAGGTCAATAACCTAGTTACCTGTTATTTAACGACAAGGAGTAAAACTAACTTTTTTATCTAGATACATGAATGAATTTTCCTTAAATATTGATTTATTTAGTTAATAAAAACAAATGAAGATAATAAATAAATGTTTTCGAATGTTAGGTTATTACAGTTTAATAATTTTGATATTACGCTTTCACTACGTTTTACAATTGAATTTGAATTTTTAGCATTACTCGTAAGTACAATTAATTATTCAGTTTGTAGTTAGGTACATTTAGCCTAGAAATGTATTGTCTTTTAAGTAGTATGGTACTAACCTGTTTAAAATGCCAGTTCGAGTAAAGCACTTATCCGTCCATAGCACTTTATTAATAAAATTAGGATCCGCCAATTGGAAAATCAAGACGGCTGAGGAAATCAGCAGGTTCTAAAGCTTGAACTTTCTGAAACTCATACGGGTTCAGTGAGTTTTCTCGTAATATTCTACAGACGTTGCTTTGGGATATCTCCAATCGTCTTGAAATGGGTCTTATAGAAATAGTAGGCTGCTCCTCAACTAAATTTGAAACAGGTTCTATCACATTTAAGTCATTTTGCCGATGTCCCGCAAGTTCCCGACGCGGTTTCACAGAACCCGTATTGCAAAGGCGTTGAAGCAGTTGCCCAAAGGTTCACCCACTTGGAAAATGTTGTCTGTTAGACTTGCTACAGACTGTGCGTGAATTCGCGATTCGTTATGCGTGATTCATGATATGAGAGGAATTCGCAAATAGTGTGTAGGGTCTTGTTCGTTAAAAATCCATTCATAACAACCCTACACACGATGCACGAATTCCTTACAAATCACGCATCGCGAATTTACGCATAGTCTGTAGCGGGCCTTAGGGAAACATCTCCGATATTCCGCAGGAGCGGCATTTCGTAAACAATCTCCATATAAACCCGGCTTTAGAGAACGACGCAGTGTTGCCAGCAACACAAAGTCACGTGATTTTTAGCCAATGAAATTAACCGTATTCCTCTCTTTTCGCAGTTGAAATCTGGTGAAGTTCAAAATTTCCAACTTCAACTATCCAAGGGAGCAATAGTAGTACATAACATAACCAGCAATAATAAAACTAACTATATAAAATATTTATTTCATAAAAATTAAACTGGTGGTGGGGATGTTGCCAGCAACACTACATTGTTCGCTGAAGCCGGCTGTAAACTACATATTCGAAATTTGTAAAATTAGGCATTGTAAATTTACAACCAATACACGAGACCGAAATAACAAACTACTGCTTGTATTCTCTCCATCCCCCCTACAAAAGTGTAGTGTGATCTCCAAATTTGGGGGGAAAGAAATGCGGAAAATGCAGAAAATACGATTAAATGATGGAAAATTTGAATAACACGCTAAAGTATTAGGCGATATTATGTATGTCAACATGATGTGGCCACGATGTTTCCTTCGACATTCGATTGTCATATGGCTGCGTCATCAGAAAGTTTGTAGCGTACCAGGAGCGTCGTGTTACAGATTTTTATAGGGTGATTTGTTTATTTTTTTAAAGGTTGAGTAAAAATTAGTTTTTCGATTTTCTGCCTTTATTAAGCCTGCCGAATACGTGGTTAAAATTAATGACATTATGACTGACTCATCCTGTATAAGGAGAATAACCGGACCGAGAGTTTAGTTTTTCATTTGGCTATTTCGGTGAGATTAACTGGAGATTCAGAGCGATTTGGATAGTGATTAATTAGATTACGATTAGTTTAGTTGTATTAAGTATTCACTGGTTTAGAGTGTAAAAAGATCTGTGAATAATTAACGGATTGATTTTTTTATGGTAATAGAAGAAGTTGGGTAGGAAACCCATAATAATTTGGTGTCAGAATTGGGGTTTAAGTGGAAGATTGAAGAACTTTCTGGAACCTTGTGCGTGGGTGGAATAAACACGTAAGTGTGACATATTATCGCACTCATCTCTACGAGAAGAAGTAAACGGTGTTATTGGCGACAGGCAAACTCGAATATTCTAGAACTTTGTACGGAAGTGAGATAAAGTCCCAATTGTGACATATCACCGCACTCGTCATGGCTTAAGGAAGTGAATGGTGTTATTTGCGAAAGACAATCTCGAACATTATCTAGAACTTTATACGGAAGTGAGACAAAGACCCAAATGTGACATATCACCGCACTCGTCGTGACGAAAGGAAGTGAACGGTGTTATTTGCGAAGGACAATCTCAAACATTCTAGAACTTTATACGGGAGTAAGACAAAGACCCAAGTGTGACATATCACTGTACTCGTTTCATTGTGGGGAAGCCGACGGTGATAGTTACAAATACATTTGTGAACATGCCTGTAACTAGAAGTAAACAAGGATGCACAAACTGGCAAAACTGTTAAAAATGATGCAAACGATGAAAGAACAGGATCAGATGATGCAAGAGAAATTAGAAAAATAGGAACGGACGATAAATTAGAAGAACAAGGGCATAAAATGGAAGACCAGACGAAGACAATGCAAGAAAAATTTGAAGAACAAGGGCATAATATCGAAGATCAGTCCCAAACAATGCAGGAGAAATCAGAAAAGAAATTAGAAAAACAGGGACAGATGATGCAAAAGAAATTAGAAGAACAGGGACGGACAATGCAAGAGAAATTAGAAGAACAAGAGCATCAAATGGAAAGTTAGACGAAAGAAATGGAGGCAAAGTTAGAAAAATTAGAGAATACACTAGAAGAAAAACTAGAGGAGCAGTCACATAAAATGGAAACACAAGTATAAGAGAAACTGTTAGCACAAAAAAAGAAATTGACGAAGAAATAAAACTGATTAGAGAAACCTGCAAAGGGCTTCAACACAAGCTAGACAAAATAAAGAGGGCGTAATCAAATCAGAAGGATCTGTTATCCGAGCTCAGAACATGAAGCCCCCTGAATTCGACGGTTTCCTGGAGTGTTTATCTGCATCAATTCGAAGCGGCAGGTGCGGCAAACGAATGGTTTGATTGTGAAAAAGCTACTGCTCTGGAAATGAGATGTGGGGATAAGCACCTGCAGCAAGTGTATCAGGCACAATTGAATAATCGACACCAACAGAATGGAGAGAATTTCCATTCCATTTGGTTCCATTGGCTTATCCGACAGCCCCGTCCAAATTCTTAGACCAGCTCTTCATCCCAGTTTTTATTGATGGCCTAAGATATTGCAAAACCCTGCAGGCAAAAATAGCCTCCGAGGAACATGTTAAAGTGAGGACCATCTGTGATAATAGCGATAATATTAGAAATGAATACATAATCAAAACACTGAAGGAAGTCATTGATATATTCAGCCCAACTACCAGGCCAAAGAGAGAACAACCTCGAAGAGATCACCCACTTCAATGTAGGAACTGTGGGCGGACAGGACATCTAAAAGGACAGTAGGGCCCCAGTCGCAGATCGGCAATGGCGTGACTCCCAGGCAGGCAGGAAATATGGAAACGCAAATGCCCTTTCTAGGAGACCTTGTCCGGCAACTGCCCCCAGGGAATAATATGGGAAATGGAGACATAATCAAAACACTGAAGGAGGTCATTGATTGACTCAGCCGAACTACCAGGCCAAAGAGACCTGACAGCAGAAGAGATCGCCCACTTCAACGTTGGAACTGTGCGCGGACGGGACAGCTAAAGTGCCAATGTAGGGCCCTAGTTGCATATCGACAGAGATGCAACTCCCAGGCAGGCAGGAAACATGGAAACGCAGATGCCCTTACTAGGAGGCCCTGCCAATTGCAAACACTATAGTAATCTTGAAAGGAAAAAGGACATATCATTTGTTGTGGCTGTGACATCAAGTCCTTACTAGACTGTAGTAGTAAAGAATCAGTAGTAAAAGTCCAACAATAAAGAGCTACTGGGTCCAATGGTGTTGGTGTTGGAAGATGTGCCCTAAAAAGAGCGTGGGAGAACAATGATGGAACGGATGTCAAGAAACAACTACTACTCTGGAGGTCCCGGATCAAGCAAGTGCTGCAGGAAGTACATGGAGGTACTGGTGATGGCCATGTCAATAGGACTCTACATAAGATTAGGGAGCGTTTTTACTGATTGAACTTTAGAATGGATGTAGAAGATTGGTGCCGAAAATGTGATATATGTGTAGCCAGCAAGAGACTGAAGACCCGTTCCAGAGTAAAAATGTGCCAGTACATCGTAGGAGTACCGTTCCAGAGGATTGCCATTGATATTGCTGGCCCCTTTCCGAAAACCCATGATGAAAACCGATATCTACTAGTAGCCATGGACTACTTCAGCAAATGGCCTCTTCCCAATCAAGAGACCACAACCATAGCAAAAGCGCTAGTTAACAACCTGTTCTGCAGATTTGGTGTACTCATGGAACAACATTCTAATCAGGGCAGAAATTTTGAGTAAGGTGTGTTCAATAAGGTCTGCGAGCTTATGGGAATCAGGAAAATCAGGACTACACCTCAGCATTCCCAGTCAGATAGTGTGGTGAAGCATTTCAACGCCACGTTAGAAATCAATCTGAGGATGTTTGTGAACAAAAACCGGGCAGACTAAAGAGGAAGGGGGAGAGAGAGAGAGAGAGAGATATTTCCGCACTCAGATCCTAACACATTCAGCATTTATCATTTATTACATTTATTATTTTTAACATCCTATTAAAATATTACAAGTAACAAATTACGTCTTTCTCTGGCATGAGCACGAGTTAATCTACTTTATTTGAAAACCATACACTTAATACACACCTCAGATCAAGAGCATTTTTGTAAAGAGACAGTTAGGTACATTAGTCGATTTATGAAACAAGTTTGACAACAGTTACGAGAACTTTTATATTCTGGTTTAAATTTTTCCTTAAACTAATTCTCTAACACTGGTTCAATAACTTTTGGGAAGTCAAACATTCCGGTTTTATTTTAAAACCAATATCATAACAAATCAGGTTGAACAAGTATATTTTGAAAGCAAGGTGATTAAATATATTATTCTTAGGTTTAAAACATACATTTCAAATTCTGACATATTCACTATATACTTGATACTTTTTAGCGCAAATATAAAATTACTAATCAGCATTCCAACCCGGATTCCCAATATTGATACATCATAGGAGAAATAAGCCACGGTTTAAAGAAATTAAGTGCCTTGTTACTTTAGTTTTGTAGAAGAGTTAATAATTAACCTATACATATTTAAAATAAATTCTTGTAAAAATATTACTTCCTCACAGAAACAAAATAATACATAAACCACTAGTTTTACTTACCACAGTTGGATAATTGAACTCTTTCCATTGATGCGGTAGTTGATCTGGTAATCTTTTACAAGGAGGCAAAATTTGTAGCTCATGTAAAGGACAAACATAATGAACTACTGACGGTGCTTTCTTATACTGGTAAAAATATTTTATAGGATTGTTTGCACATCGAGAATGTTTATAAAAATTTATATGGTCATATATTTTAAACATATCCTTTTGAGGCATAATATACTCTTGTATGTAGGAACAAATAACTTTTAATCTAACATCACCAGTTTTAGTAAGATTCTTTCGTTCTTTCTTAAGTAATGGCTCAAACTGCTCCCAACCTAACGCAATTAATCTGTAAAATATTTATCAATAAGCAATATGAATGTAACACTTTAAATACTTACTGATCCTCAGAATCAGTGAAAGTAGTGTATCTGGGAAACAGTTTGTTCGGTTTAAATGGTATCTTGGGTAAGAGCGATGGATATAGAAAAACATCACTGTTTGATATTGTCTTCAAAACTAATTGAGGAAATGTAGGTATATATATATTTCCACTTTGTTTATGCTGTATACTGCAATAAATTATTTAAAACAAATTAAACCATATGCAAAAGGGAAAGACTTTGTCTTGCATTTATATAGTGTAACTAAAATACTTGGCTAAACCTTAATTAGTACCTAGTATATGCTATATGACAAATGAATAAAAAGAAATTCTTACAACAAACGATATTTAAAATTAATGGGAACATATGGTTTTAGTTAGTTTAAAAATAAAGGAAATCAAATTCGACAACCTGGAAACTACCCTAATTGTTTTTTTATTGTATTGTAAAGGTATTTGAGCTAATATAAATCACTTTTCCTACAATTCTTATTAATGAAGCCATATGTATGTTCTTTGATACCAAATATCTAAAATAAAAATTAGTCTATAGTTAAGACCTAAAATAATAGAAAGTGGTTCATTCACAGCACTTAAATGAGTACGAAAGGTGAGGGTTGCAAGGGACATGAATCCACAGACATGCCACTTGAGAAAGATTTAAGGAACACAAAATTACCACAAATAAGTTGACGTAGAGTGAATGTAGCACTTTAATAGTTCACTTTAAAAAGTTATACTCACTCTGAAGCCTTGTCCTTATGGGTACGAAATTCGCAAATATTCACGCGAATTATTTAATAGTGGGAACAGTCTCAACTTTTAGAGAATTTTGCTAAATGACACATTTTCTATTATTTTCATCATAAAACCGTCATTGACAGTCATGGTAGATTATCAGAAGATCAAATCGAACTTATACACACGTTAACATTACTATTTTGCGAAATTCCTAAAAGTTAAGACTTTCCTGCCATTAATAATTCAAATTAAAAACAGCGAAATTTGCGAAAATATTCGCAAATTTCCTTGAAGACAAGGCTTTAGAATGCTGTCCTCTTAGACAGCGATGGCCTAGCACGACCCACTTACAGCTACCTGATGCGCACTCCACGGATGTCATACCTTTCACATATAATACACCGCACTATTTGCATATACACTATACACTACTGGTTACTAGCAGTCACTATAACAGTCACACGTTAACACTTATGGTCTGCTATTAGGCCCGTTCATAGAACAGTTGAAAACAGTTTCCAAACGTCAGATGGACGCGCATTGCGTTTATAATGCCCAGATGTTTGAAAATTATTTGTTTTAAATACAGTGTGCATGTTTCTGACGGTTACAAACTGATTCTAGTGTACAAACAAAGCTATTATAGGGTGCATTATTCATGCGACTACAACAGCACCAGATTCCATATGTGGTCAAACAGTGCCACGCTTTTTTATTGTATGGTCTTCATTTATCCATGTTTTGTCAGTGTTTCTATAATATATTACTTCCTAATATTTATTATAATAGTTTCTTCGCCATATCACTACTTCGTCTTTTTCTATAGCATGCTCTTCCTATTCTGTTTTATAAAACGAAAATTCATATTACGCATAATTCGCAAAAGCATCCTTCAAGATATTCTAGGAAAAGTTTTATTCTGTGAGATAAGAACCTGAATTATTTTACTGTCGGAAGCTCATTTTTAAAATACCATCCATGATTTGTTCCGTGTACTTTGTATCATCAACCTTTACTTTCCGATTTGGCGCATGCGTATTTGCTGCATCAGAAGCTGTGTAATTGGGTATATTCTTAGAGGTATGCGGCACTTAAATTTTATACGATAAATATAGAGGCCGCTTGCATTTATCTTTGCGTTGACTACTTTAAATGGTAAACAGCTTTATAACATGAATCACTCTCTATTATTTTGCCGACTATAGCTAAATTTACTAACAAAAAAAGACCTGGCTTAATGCTAATTATACAGGGTGTCCCAAAATTAATGGGACACAGAGCAAGAGTAGATTCCTTCCATTTGTGGCTAATAAAAAAGTTACAGGGCGTTAAAGTTCAAATTTTGAAAATTTGAATTAGGAGGTTTTCTGGGACGATAAAAACAAATCCTTACTTAATTTTGCTGTAGACACTAGAGAGCGCTACAAAATGTACTCTTGGTTGATAAAAACTGGTTTTAACTTTTTTATCAGTGTGTGTAGAAAAGTTTTAATAAAAAAATATTATTCTTTTATCTATTTTTCACAAATAAGGAACACTTGTTTTACGGCGATACATTTAACCTTTTTCGATTTATTTCTTGTTTTACGTAAGTAACTTCAATAAAATAAAATAAAAGTTTGTAGTTACTTACGTAAAACTGTCATAGTAAGCTTTGGTTATTTGAAAACAAATTGTACTATTGGCAATTAGATGATTTACAAGTTACTTAAGTTAAATAGTGTATTCCTTTAAGTTTTTGTTTACAATTAATAATATCGCGTGGAATATGCCTGGCCATGATTTATTTTCTAATGAAGAAATGTGAGATATGGTATGTATTTATGCAAAAGAAAATTTTAATGGACGTCGTGCGTGTCGCAGGTATTTTAGAAAGTTACCCAAATAGATTAGAACCAAATCACAAATTATTTAAAAAACTTTATGACCGATTAGGAGATACTAGATCGTTTCGTCCTAAGAGATGAGATGCTGGCCGTCCAACAACTGTAACTTCAGAACAAGAGGAGGATATTTTGCTTTATGTAACAGAAAATCCTGAAATAAGTTTACAACGAATGTCTGCGGCTGTATGTTATTTCATAATGAAAAACTGTACCTGTATCACTTTAACCCAGTGCAGAATTTACTACCTGTAGATTTTCCAGATAGGGAACAATTTTGACTTCGATTCTTAGACCGGCATAATGATGATCCACACTTTTTAAGCAACGTGCTGTTTACAGACGAAGCCACATTTACTCGTCGGGGCGTTTCAACATCAGAAATAAACATGTTTAGGATAATGGAAACCCGCATGTATTAAAAGAGCGTCATTTCCAACATCAATTTAAGATAAACATTTCGTGTGGTATTGTTGGAAATCATGTGTTGGGCCCTGATGAATTGTTATACAATCTGAATGGCCGTTCTTACTTACATTTCTTAGAACATGATTTTGATGAACTTATTGATGATTTACCATTAAATGTGAGATACAATATGTTTTTTATGCAAAACGGTGCCCCTGTCCATTTTTCTGTACAGGTGCGAAACTATCTTAACGCACAATTTCCTCAACGGTGGATAGGTCGCGGTAGCACGTTTCCATGGTACGCACAAAGCCCAGATTTAAACCCCATGAATTTCAGTATTTGGGGTATGAGTATAGGTACACAAGGGAATGAGCTGTGGCAAGTAATTTTAAATGCTAGCAATTTATTAAGAAATGAAGAAACACTATTTAATATTAGACAATCATTTATCAAACAAATAAGATTGTGTACTAATGTAAATGAGAGTCATATTGAGAATTTAATGTAGCCACCTGAATGTAATTAAATTATTATTGAAAATAATCTTTAGTTTTTTACGTAAGTAACTACAAACTTATTTTATTTTATTGCATCCAATACAAAAACAAGAAATAAATTGAAAACGGTTAAATTTATTGACATAAAACAAGTGTACCTTATTTGTAAAAAATAGATAGGAGAACAATATTTTTCTATTAAAACTTTCGTACACACACTAATAAAAAAGTTATAATCAGTTTTTATCAACCCAAAGTACATTTCGTAGCGCCCTCTAGCGTCTATAGCAAAATTAAGTATGGATTCGTATTTCTTGTCCCAGAAAACCCCCTAATCCAAATTTTCAAAAGAACCCTTTGAAAACTTTCTAAGAAATTTAAGAATTTCGAATTCAAAATTTGAACTTTTTTATTAGCCACAAATGGACTAAGGTAAGTTTAGCTTAATCACATTATTTTGATGTAAGGAATTGACTCTTGCTCTGTGTCATATTAATTTCGAGACACCCTGTATAATTTATTATATCTATTATCGTAAGACTTACCATTCTTCCATGGTCTTTTCAATGTACCTGAAAACAAAATGTTTTTTTTGTAAAATTTAAACAAGAAATATACTTCATTGGCATAAAAATTTCATCTTTAGTAAAAATACCCTCTATGTGACAACTGCACATTTTTTTCTTAACAAAAAAGGTATCAAATGATACATAAATGGCATAAGATTTTAGATACATCGTTTTTAATATGAATATAAATTGAAAAACTTTCTAGAACTTTTATATTATTATTTATTGCAGTAATTAAAATTTGCATGAAAATATCACAAAAATAAAACATTCAAATTTGACACTATTAAAAATGTTTTTCTTTTACATAAAAACACGACACTGATGAAGAAGTTATTACATCAAAGATCAAAGTCATCATCTGCTAAAGAGCATCACTTGTGTAATACTTGTCTGTGGAATCAGCTGAATTTTAATATAGGTAGGATTCTCTGATGTACTGCAGAGTGTTTACAATGACAATGTTATTATTTTGAAATACAACAAAAAATAAATAAATGAAATCATGGGTCAAAATTAGACTTCTTTATAAATATTTCATAAAATAATTAGTAGTAATTTACATTAGTTCTTTTTATATTTATCTTCCTATGTCTGCACAATTATTATTTATTACTAGTCAAGTCACTATAATTATATTTAATTCTCGTACCTCCAAAACATGTCAATTCATGTTTCTGGCAGTTGCACATAATTAGGTGCACTATTTTTGTCAATTAAAGTAAATAATTTACTTAAATAGAGTGTCTGGAATATGACTGCCTTTATTTTGCTGTGTGATAAAGTGTACCAAACAAAACTTAATAATTTTTTCTCTGATCAACGGTAATAAAACAGGTCTGTCCACAAAATCTTGATATTACTTGAAAAAGGTATATATATATATATATATATACAGATAGGGAAAATATTTAACCAATTATATGAAATGCTAACAATAATCCCTTCCACTGCTCGCCGTCCAAGCTTGCCTGTAGTTACGTAAACAAACGCGTCCTCCCCTATTTTGGCGGACTAAACCAGTATTCGTACACGACGTTGCGTAGGAGAGTAGGGGAGTACTGGGAGTACTGACTAAGCCCGCCCTGCCGTGCGTCATCTTCCCACCAATACCCCATGCATTTGAAATGTATGTAATAGAATCTCCCCATGATCGGTTAAATATTTTCTCTATTTGTATATACATGTATGTATTTGTGAGACCAATTTCCCTCCGTGTAAAACTTAAAGCGACCTGACCTCCACCATAGACACTTATTATAAAATAATTATACTTACATATATAACATGTGGGTTGCCTAACTAGTATGACTATCTTTAGAAGGGTAATGATTTTAAACATTGAATAAAATTGAAAAATGTTAACTTTCTGCCCTCTAATCATATAAAGTCTTGAACATATATTCCATTCTAATCCCCCTCCAGAGCTGTTGCCAGACTGCTGGAGGGAGCTGAGTTTATGAATTGACATATTAATAATATAATAATAGATATGTTTTCATATATTTGAAAATAGTTGACTAGTTAATAATTATAATTTTTTTATAAAAATAGAAAACGAAAGTATTTCTGTGTGTAAACTGTGGTATTAAGTTAGATGTTATGATTTTAAAGTGATAAAAAAACAAGTTAGTCTTACTTTATTGAAGTATCTTTAAGTAGATACAACTCCTAAGGATGGATGGGGGTTGAAGGGGGTGGTTTTTTTAAACGACTTAAATTTTAACTTTACCATCGTTTTCAGCATATTTTTTTATCCACTAAACCACCTCTGCCATATTTTTTAAATAATATCTTTGTTCCACTCAGATATCAACTGTCATTATTTTAAAGAGTAGGGAAGAGGGGTTTTTACCGATATCTAGGCAACGGGTAACCAGAAAAATTTAAAATTTTACAGGGGTACTACACCAAGGGGGTGGTCCACAAGTTCCGAAATCGGAGGGAGATAGGTTATATATGAGGGAAAAACGTATGGTATATACGTATAACGGAGGGAACTTTAGTACAAATATATATATATATATATAGGTGGTATAAACTGTGAATTTAAAAAATGTATACTATTTTTCTTCTCTTTGTTATTCGTAGTAGAAATATCCTTAAAAGAGCAAGGCTAGAAAATGTCCCCTCAGTTAGAAACTAGGTGACTGCAAATGCTACCTTTTAGTTTACAAAATTGTAGTGAACACGCTAACTTTGTAGTACCTACATTACGAGTTACAGGCTAATTATATTTATTTATTTAATATTATATTTTATTTATTATAATATAATATTTTTTAATATGGCAAAATTTATGATAGACTAGAGATTTTAGATAAAAATGAAGTGTATTGAACTGGTCATACCTACTTTGTAGCCGTATGACAAATTATTAAAAGAATCTCTGCCTTATCTACTTTTTACTGTTATAAAAACATTTTAATGGAAATATATCTGAACCTATGCACCAACCTAGCTGTTGTATCATTAAAAATAAATATCTCCTAAAGCAATTTACATTCTTATAGTTAGAATAAGAATGGAAAAATATTTGGAATATAAATTACGTAATAATACTGAACTATAACTTCGTTTTGTTTTCAGCGCATCACGTAAACGCGGGTACGTTCTAGACACAAGGCAGGTCAGCGGGCATATGATGTTAAGCCAGCGAGCGTTTATCTCATTCAAATTGAGCAAGCAATTTCTTAGGTCCCTGTTGTATTTCCAATTGACTTTGCTCCCAAATAAGCTTCATTTTGTTTGTAATGGGTATAAGGGATAATTTTAACCAATTTTAATATGCAGGGTATTTCGAAAATAGTTGAGGAAAATGAAACAGTGAATTTTTTAGCTGATTTCAGAGAGGTGTTTCATGTAAAAAAAAATATTTTATCATCCCCTAAGTAAGTGCTTAAATCAAGTTTCCATGTTTTTGTTAAGTGTCAAAACACCAGCTAAACTTATAAGAATGATAAAAGCAATTAAATAAACTAGTAATAACGACTGACAACTAAAAGAACAGGAACCTACTACAGAATAGGGCTATTCAAAGATTTTTTATCTTCAAAATTATTCAGTATGAAAAAATTCTGATAATATACATACAAGGGGAGTATTATTTCAACCCCTTACTGTGAGGAGACAACAAGTCGAATAGGTCAGAAAAGTGACATTTTAACACAACATCCATGCAAGAATTGAAGTGCTTAATTTGAACCGGTTTTAGTCTATGGAGACCTGAGTTCATTACCCATTTTTAAAGGTCTGTAACTATTTAGGGGACGCTAAAATTAATTTTTTTACATGAAAAACCCCCTCTAAAATTGACTACGGAATCCAGATTAATTTTTTTCAACTATTTTCGAAACACCCTCTATATGAATTTTTTGTAGACACACTTAAGTCTTATCCTCATGGACGCATGGCAACTTCTGTTTTAATTATTTATGGCGGGAAAATCTCAACTTTTGACAATTGCAATTTGTGAAACTTTCAAACACTACAAATATTATTGCCCCTTTCATTATTATGTGATGTTAATAAATTTGTTTTGACCTTTTGACAATCTACCATGGCAGTTTCATGAAAATAATAGAAAATGTTATAGGTACCTAGTTGACAAAATTTGTTACAAATAGAGACTCTTCCACCATTGAATAAATCGCGCAAATATTTGCGAATTCCGCATTCTAAAGCACAATATGCTTTAGAATACATGCATACTATTTACTATTACTTACTAGCACTATTACTATAACGGTCATACATTAACACTTATTATATCATATCTTACGGCTTTCCGTGTATGACCTTCATACGTCTATGTTTCGTCAAAATTTAATATATTTATTTTAAATAGTTTTTTTGCCATATCACTATTTCTTCCTTTCTATCAGTACACTCTTTTTGATTTCAATTCATCTTGTAAGTTATAGCATTCAAATTTTTTTTTTGTCGAAAACTCATTTTAAAAATACAATCTTCCTTCCGCGAGTTCCATCACTTTCCGTTTCACAGTTGTACTTTTTTACCACTTTTTTATTTGCACACATACATATATTCACGTACAATTTTGATAATGAAATACACATATACACATATTTTAACATCACTTACACTCATATTTTGACCATGCGCTCTAAACCCTTCATACATGTCACAAAATCACTAACAAAATTAATTACATTCATAATTAAATTAGCGAAAAGATATACCCAAAATTTTGCCCGTCCGAACGATATACCCGCCCATGATATTCTGGAAATAAAACAATTGAATCCGACAATTCGTCGCAGCCAATCAAAAGCTGCAACGTATGCGTACTTACTGCAGCAGAAGCTGTGTAATCAGGTATGCTCTCAGAGATATGCGTTACACGATTTTGTAGGAAAAATATACGGGCTGCATGTATATTTCTTTGTGTAGACTGCTATAGATTGTGAGCAGGTTTATAACATGAGTCACTCTCTAGATTTTTGGAAGTCAACTATAGTCTTAATTATACCTTAGTTTGCAATTTTGTAAGGTAGTTTTGCATAGGCTCAGGGAGGCCTAAAAAAAATAAAAAAATTTTTCCAGAATTTTAGCTCGATATTTAAAAAAAGGGGCAAAACCTTTTTTTCCTACGGAAAGTTCGCGCTGCCATGTTCTTATGGGTGGTTAAATAAAATGAATTGTTTAAGAGCTATCAGTTCTCTCCAACGACAGGGTTGGCCCTAGCTCAGAGGAGACGGGAGTGGGTTGATATGTTAAATAACTTTTATAAAGGCGCCACCCGTTTTACAACCCATTGGACAAAACACATGCGAGCTGGAGAGAAGCCACTGATTCTAATACCATACAAGGATATGCAACAAAAAAAAACGGGAAAAAGGTACAAATAAAAGCTCTGACAATCTCTATAGTAATAAGTGGTAACTTTAATAATAGTTTCTCAAGTTGCAGTGCATAGCAACATATCTGATCCAAAAACGGTTGTTGGTTAACCAATATGGTTATAAAGCGTATTATTTAGGTTAGGTATACTCAGTACATAAACAAATACTCTGTTATATAAATATTTAAATAAAATTTAGGCAAAAGTATATATACCTAAATAGTGTCTAGGCAGGAAATAAATAATAATTATAGAATAACCTTCCCCGGTAGCGTTATGTTCGTTGTAACAGAATTACAACAAGGAAGTACAAAATATAACAGGTAGTAGACACGTAGGTATATGTTAGCAGTAGGTAATAAATATGTCATATATGATGAATTTATGATCTCGAAGAGTTTGGGTATTTATAACAAAGTAGTGTTTATTCGTTATAGTATTAAATAAAGAAGGGTAACTTAGCAAAAGCAATTTAAGCATGAATTACTACAGTCAACGCTAAGTAAACAATAAGTACCATTTATAGTCTGAGCAATAAGCCAAAGGTTTATAAATACTATAGCGAACTAATTTAAACTTAATAAAAAAAAACAAGAAAACAGCAAAATTTCTAGATAAAGTGAATTTGCACTATTAATAATTAAGCTAATAAATTATACTAAACAAGCAAAGCAGGAATAAATCAAGCACTAATATTATGCTCATATGACAGGCATATCAAGGTGAGTAACGTAATTACTAAAGTAGTAAAATTAAATAAGCGAAATAGGCTGAAATAATTACTGCAGCAACACGCTAAACTAGCCAAATAAAAATAAACAATAATAAGATGCAATCAAGGAAAATCAAGAAATGTCTAAATATGATTAGCGGTATGCAAATCTTAAAATTAGGCTTATCTGGTGTATTATGCAGAACAAGCGGCAGGTTCCAGGGATAAGGTAGACAGCTATATATCCATCGCAGACAGATACCAAAGATACATGCAGGAACCTCTACAGATGGTATCGAACGAGGCAGCAGCAGGAAGAGAAATCCTACATACAAGGCAGGTCTTCGGTAACAGAAAAAAAGAGAGTTCGGTGAGCCACTGTCGGCTAGAGAGAGTCACCCTGTCTTAACTGGATCTACGTTGGTAGGTAGTGTACGTGTAGCTAATATAGTACATAAAACGATGTGGAGAATATTGGAGTGACGATAATGACAATATTGATGATATTGAGGAGATAATAATATTGATGATAGAGGCCTAAAAAGATAAATGCATATAAGTAGGTTCCATAATAGAGTACAAATATGGCAACGAAATATGGAAAATAACTCAAAACCTTACCTAAGTTGTAGGGCGGCCTCGTGGTGAGCTAATAGCTATTTTACGACAGATTTATGGGCATAAATCCAACCAAGAAGGTCGATACTGGGACTACCAGAATTAAAAAAATGTACCAAACTAAATTTGCCCACAAAAGCAGCCAGATCTGCAAATAATTTTGCGATAATTTCGTCGTGCCTAGAGCACACGCTGCTAAAAATGAAATCGACGTTTTCTTAGCCTCACGCTGAGCAGGACGGCCGTGGTAAGTAAAAATTTCAACAAAAAAAGGTCGCAAGAAAAATCTGATTGCCAGTAAAGCGTGTTTAAATACCAGGTGCAATGGAATAAACATATGATGAATTACAATAGAATTTTTTAGAAAAATAGTACAGACTGAACCATAATTAACAATCAAATAAATAATAACTATTACATTATTATAATAAATTAATTTAGCGGTTACATAACTAATTTTAAGAGTAATTGTGGTTAGAAGATTTATTAATTTTGTCACGGATTTCTTGATTATTTTTAAAATAATCTATATTATTATGATATTAAAAATAAGCCCGTAACAGCGCCTATGATAAGTATCGACCGAGATGGCTTAAATTCATAGTTGACTTTACATCTGTCAACAATGCACTACTATTATATGGTCGTTTGCAGCATTTCTAAATGCAAAACCGACAAAAATTTACATTCTTATTAGTAATAATACCTGATAGGTAGGTAACAGTTAATCCAGTTAGCTCCAGTATTTTGCATTCGTTTTTCATTATTTGGTTACAAACTGGTAAAACTACATTTTCACTCACTACCGATAAAACACACTTCTCGTAGGTACAGTTAGATAAAATGCCTATTTATTATAACAAAATCAGACGAAAGGAATGGGTGGTACTAATATGTAGGTAATATAAAACTTTAAATGCACCCGCGGCAGTCTTGTCCCATAACCTAGAAAAACAAACCGGCGAACTATATTGTGGGAAAATATCTGTACCCGACACATATTCCTTTATATATTAACTATAAAATGTTTAAAATTAAAATAAGGCACTAAAAACTGAAGAAGAACACAAGGAATTGAATTATAACATGACACCGACACCGACTTGGTCGACGGGACCGACTGCATGACCGGTACTTGCCTGTTGCCTACTCTGATTCTCGCATTGGCGGCGTTAAATAAGGATTTAATATATTGAAAAAAATGTTTTTTCGCTTTATATATGTTTGGAATTTTTTTGAAAGGAGATTCCGTTAATTCTTATTTTTTTCTATTCCCTCTTAAAATATTTGTACTTAGTCATAGTTAACCCTGTATATAAGCTGTTTAGTATTTTTATGATTGTCTGAGTGTTGGGACAACCCTGTTCTGAAAGCTAGAGCATGCGGCGCAGCGTCAACATTCTATACTCAATTAACCAAGTGTAAACATATCGCACGCTCTCATATCATACCATAAGATTACACCTTGTATGTAAATGTTAATTGTTCATTAGTGCTCTCATATAGCTCGATTAGTACTGGCCCAGATAAGGTCTTGACCGTTCAGTCACTAAAAAGCTAGAGCCCATGGGCATAGTCAAGAGGTTGCATGTAGCAAAGTTTCAGAAAACCATGATTTCACATACCATACCCTTTTTTCAATATACTGGCTTTCTCCCCCCCTAGGGTTTTCGCACACCTCTACCCTCAGGAAAATTACTGGATACGCCCATGTTAGGACCCATCCAGAAGTCTTTTTAGTAGTGGCACTCATATTGCAAACACCCTGTATAAGTAACTAACTTACCTTTTCATGTCTTTAACTTCATCATTATTTGTTGACAATAAATTTTCCCAATATTTTATTAACTGCAACGCCTTCATTAAATTTAATGCATAAAATGCAGATTTCTCTTTTCCTTCACATAAAAATTTTAAATTCAGCTAAAAATTATTCTTCTATAATTCATGTTTTTATAATTACAAAATTATTATACCAAATACTCCTTTAATTGAATAGAATAATGGTGTAACTCTGGATGTTCATATGTCAAAATAAAATTTTGGGTAAGGATCTGAATATGTTGTCTCATCTGTTGCTGTAGTAATGGAATTTGGCTTCGTTTTATTAAAATATCTCCCTCTTCTTCAAAATTGTCTGATTCATTGATTACAACCTGTTAAGTAACAAAAACATGTATGTAATAAAGTATAGAAAATTATATTTGTATTTTTACAGGATATCGGTTTAATGTGGGTTTTAAGAGCTACCAATCGTTCTAATCCTGGACAAAGTTTACAAGGAACTACTGATTCAATAAATAACGTTCAGCATTTATCGTTTTGCACATTTAAAATATTTTTTGCTTAAAGTTTTCTTAAAGTAAGTACTTGTATCGTTACTGTATTTTAAAACAAATAAGTAGTTAATTTTTATATAATGCAAGAAAAGCATGAATAATTTCGAACTGGGCAGATCTGTTCATTGGTAACGACTGGAGTGTGGAATTTTATTAAGTAAAAAAAGATGGACAACATGAAAAAAATACTATTAATATTTTTCAATGAATAGTTAGTTATGTATGCGTCTTTAGTTGAGACTGGCTTGATTTATTTATAAATTAATAGACATCGGAAATTCCTGAAAGAAGATATATTTTTGCAAATATTTCTAAAATAAGTTTTGGGAATGATGCCAAATGTTTCCGATTAATAATTTCAGAGAATATTTCGTTGGAAACTTTCCAGGGAAATATTTCCAAAAGAAGTTCTCGAGAAATATTTCCCACCACTTACAGATTATTTTTCAAATATAAATATGTATGATTATAATTATTAATATCTTCATCTTCATCTTTAGTACTTCCCATGTTTTTCTATTCTTTGGTGATGGCATCGTCAATGGTACTTAAATTCGAGGTCCCTGTTGCACCTCTCAAAACAATTCATCAATCAAAACTTTTAAACAAAAAATAAAAAGGAATAACGGAGTTACAATGAAATAAAAAGTGAGAAGATAGATTGTTTCTTATGTTGACAATTCAGAATGGTTTGAAATTCCTGATTTCTTGCGTTATAAAATTATGAGATCACTTTGAAATTATTTTAAACCAGTTTAGAAACTTTCTAATCGTGAGAAAACACCTTTAGTTTACTGTATGTTCTTCATCTCTCTTTATACCTATACGTTTAAATGATATAAAGCATGCCTCAAACTGCATCCTTATGAATGCATTGGAGATTGCCTACACACATTATTGTAGATTAAGATTATTGCAGACAAAGGCAAATTCAAAAGTGCCTCAACATCTCTGTTTACAGGTCACCCTCTCATTAATGCTGCTGTGGTATAATAATATCTGCAATAATTTTTAAATACATACACATCACATAGCCAATATATTCTAATGCTACTGGATGTAAATATCGATAAAAATCTTTTCTAATAGCCAAGTAGCTTTAAAAGCACTTAGATCCTATCGGTGTAATTCAAGAACTGTATGGAATTATCAAAAAGCTCTGGAGCGGTTAGGTACAAGCAACAGAGTAACCCTGGTTTGGATACCTGGTCAAGCAGGTATCTAGGGAAACATGGCAGTGGACTCGTTAGCAAGGCAGAGTGCCTCTTCCAGCTTTATAGGTCCGGAACCGGCTCTTGGATTAGCTTCAGCTACTGCCAAAGAAGATGTCTCGACCTGAGCGGAGGAAAATGTAGGGGAGTACTGGTGAGATTTGCCAAGATTAACTCACTCGAAGGCGTTCATAGGGGGCATTTCGACAAAGAGAGCTAAAAATTTGCTCGAGTTAAATAGGCTTGACCTAAAGACTCTGATTGGCTTATATACTGGGCACTGCCGGTTAAGAAGTCACATGCACAAGTTGGGCCTGGCTGAGCAGGCCGAGTGCCGGTTGTGCTTGGAAAGTGACAAATCAGCAGAACACATATTATGTCACTGTCCGGCTGGAGAACGGACCAGATTTTCTATATTTGGCAAAGTGCATCTCTTGCCAGAAGATCTGGACAGAATCTCACCCAACAAGGTTATTGGCTTCATAAAGAGGCTAAACCTGTTGGGTGAAGTGTAATAAGTATGTGAGCCACAATAGACAACAGGGCCGCAGTGGAAGGCCAGCTTTTGGTCCATTCACTTAGAGAACTTAGAAGCAGTTATTAATTTTTATTTATTACTTATTACTACAAAATTCGTAATGAGGTACTGCCTCATCATACTATTAGCCGTTTTTTTTATGGTTTGTGATTCCAAAAAATTAATCAACTCCTTATTTGACTGTTGCAAAATCCTTCGACTTCGACCGATTTGGGAAATTTATATACTATATTATACAGGGTTAACTATGACTAAGTACACAAATTTTAACCACACGCTCATGAAGGCCTAAAAGACAATAAAAAAATTATTCCAGAATTTTAGCTCGATATTTAAAAAATGGGGTAAAGCTCTCTTTTTCTATGGAAAGTCGCCTATGACAAGCATCGACTGAGATGGTTTAGATCCATAGATAACATTCTTCCTGTAGGTACAGCTAGATAAAATACCTATTTATTTATAACAAAATCGAACGAAATGAAAGTGATAATAGAAAACTTTTAATGTACCCGTGGCAGTCTTGTGCCATATCCTAGAAAACCAAACCGGCAAACTATATTATGGGAAAGTATTTGCACCCAACACAAATTTCTTTACTTAATAACTATAAAACGTTTAAAAATTAAAAAAGCACTAAATTAGTTTTAATCGTACTCGACAGCCTATATTGTTTGATTATAATATTAGTGGTCAGATATTAGACGTTGTTCATCAAATTAAAGATCTTGGTGTTATTTTTGATAATGATTAATCAACACATTTCTGCTGTCACAGCAAAATCATTGAAGATGCAGTCCCTATCTGTCAGAAGGAAACACAGAGATCTTTTGCTATTCTCAATCATCATAAATGGCAGATGTAATTGTCCTGAACTATTATTGAAAATTAAGCTCCTTGTACCTAATCGCTGTACTAGGCAATTGCATCTGTTTCATGTGCCTTTCTGCAGAATGAATGTCACTCTAAATAGCTGTATACCTAGAATGCTTAGAATGGCAAATTCAGTTACTGATGTAGACTTATTTGATGCATCGTTAGATAGGTTAAAGAAGCGTCTTCTAAGCACACAGGTTTGATGTATGAGTTAACATTTTCCTTTTTCCTAAATTTCTCAATTTGTCATTTTGTTCTTGTAATTGTTTTTAGTATAGTATATGTATGTTTTTTGTTTACTGTATTTTATTGTTTTCTGGCTTTGTGTGATTGTATATTTAATTGTATTTCACTTGTTTTAACTATTTGTTTTATTATTTTTAGTATGACTGTTTGCACTATTCTACATTTTTTATACTGTTACTTAAGTGGGCTTGCCCGTAAATAAATAAATAAATAAATAAAACTGAAGAAGAACACAAAACTACAAAGTAAACACAGGAATTATTAAATTACTGGAAATTTTACGGTCGTGTTGCTAGTTCCCTACTCTGATCCTGTAAATGTGTGACGGACAAGTCGCGTAGGCGGCGTTAAATAAGGATTTAATATAGTCAAAAAAATGTTATTTTGCTTTATAAATAAGTTTGGAATTTTTTTGAAGGGTGATTCCGTTAATTCTTAATTTTCTCTATCCCCTCATAAAATATTTGTATATATATATATATATATATATATAAACAAAGGAATGAAATTATGATATGACAGTGAAGTTTTCTGTCGTGTTACTGGTTGTCTACTCTGACTCTGTAAACGTTAAACGTGCAGCGGATGGGTCGCATAGGCAGTGTTAAATAAGGATTTAGTCTTCGACTTCTGGGCTAATCCTCGTGATTAGAATGAGGGGTAGAGATATTATTATTATTATTAATATAATTTTGAAAAAAATATTTTTTTTTTACTTTCTAAATAAGTTTGAAATGTTTTTGAAGAGTGTGATGAAACTCTCAGGTTTATTATTTTTTTCGCAGGTTCTAGAAGAATTATTGTGAATTTTTTTTTAACTGATTATCAAAACAAACTTTATTATTATATTTAATAATAATAAAACATATAACTTTAGCAGTGCATATACAAATAAACATTTACAAATAAATCAATAAGAGTAGCAGTAGCTAATTTGAGCAGTACATACTCGCATTGTCTAAGCCCGACTGACTCCTCGCCTCGCGCTCTCCACTAGTCAGTCTGTCCTGCGCGCCCCACTCACTTCACTTCACTTCGGCGCACTATAACAATCTCTTTTATATAAAAATACAAATATATATAGGTACATACATCAATTAGAACAGGGATGTCACAAGAGTGATTCCGTTAATTCTTAATTTTCTCTATCCCTTCTTAAAATATTTGTACTTAGTCATAGTTAACCCTATATAACAATAAATATGTGGCCTTGTTTTTGCTTTACTACTTTAATTAACTTTAAATTAACTATAAATTTGTAATAAATATTAAGTTCTTTACATTTTTATATGTTGCTTTGGCGGCCATGGGTTTCCCACTTATAATTTATAATTCAAAATAATCCGGCCCTAGTGAGGTAGCTAAATTGATTACACTTAGCTATGCTACGCTTTTTTAAAACGGAAAGTATACTTATAGCATCTCCCCCCCATATATTAATTTAATGGAGTATACTCACATCAGTTGTTTCAGTTGTGATTTGTCTTGTAAAAGAAATAAATAAATGAGTTAAATGTAAACTTAAGCAAAAGAACTATTATAATATAAATAATTCGAAATACATTTTTTTAAAAATTTAACATGTACCATTAATGACCTTAATTAATTGTAAACATAATAATTTGAAAATTGTCACAAATATTTTTTACTCTATGCTGCATTTTTGAAAAAAAAAACTTGAATAAAACCATTATTTAGAACCTTATGATTGGAGAGATCAAACCGCTTTCTCTCCTTCAAATATTTTTTTAACGTACGCCTCTAGTTTTAAACCTACATTCATTTGATTGCAAATTTTGCAAACTATTATATCTCTTGAAATTTTTTTATTTATTACTCAATTTTTTATTTCCTTACTCAATGTACTCGATGTCAATAACTTTTGCCGTAAATCAGTACAACAACAAAGCCTCTATTAGGGAAATAATACATGGTTAAGAAAATGTGAAATATCTAAAAAAATGTACTTTAAATCAAAAAATGTCAAGTTATAATATAAAAGTTTGCAAATCAAATTTGCTAAAAAATAAACATAGTTTTAAGACCATAGGCATACGTTGAGGAGCAAGGGGTCGAATCCCCCTCCTCCACAATCATAAAGTTCTAAATAATAGTTTCATCCAAGATTTTCTTCAAAAAAACAGCACAGAGTAAAAAATATTAATTAAAAAAATAATTTTGTAATATAATGTTTTTCAAAATTTTTAATATTCTGTATCTCGGAAACTAAACATTTCCCGACCCATATATATAAAAATTTATTTTAAAAAGTTCTAGAACTTGTTAAAGCTTGGTCCTTGCAATTCAGTGCACCCTGTATGTTATGGCATTATTTAATAAAATTATATATAAATAATGTTTTATGACAGATAATTATGAAAACAAGAATTATATATATTTTATTACACAATTATTCTAATACTAATGGTTAAGGCTAGACATTTCAATTTGAAAACAGGGGTGTCCGCGCGTGGGTTACCTACTGCGTTTATAATAAATAATTTTGTAATATTGTGTAATACTTCCGCATTAAAAAGATGGATGAGACCTGGCAAATATCTGTAACATTACATATGTTTCCTTAATAGATTCATTAAGCAATGTCCACAATGGAGAAAAAACGAAAATGATAATTTGACTAATAACGTTACAGGTGCATGTTTGAAGTAATCTCTAAAAGCAATTAATGAATCTGTGGGAGGACTATTGCTATAGATGTGTCTTAATATGGAGATTTTTTTCTGAACACATTGTCAAATTTGTCTCTGATGCAAACACTTTTTTCGCCACTTAAAGCATATAGTACTGTTTGTATGTCATCTACTATTTGCAGTGATTCATCTAACGATAATGCAGTATTTTGTAAGTTTTTTATAACATCCGCAATTGGAATGTAATTATTGTGATTATTTTCCAACTGTGCTTGACTATCTTGAAATTTTATTCAATTCTTCTGAACTTTCTAATATAGTGAACAAACAGTTGCTTGTTAGCACTTAATTTCGACATATCTATGTATTTATTTTCTTAAGACACAAAAAAATCTCGTCTCTAAAGAAAGAACAAAAAACATATATCTGATACGTTTCGAGTACGCTACCTACCTACTGCTGTCACTAGAATGCCGATTTCGATTTTATTTGTTATTCTAGTCACGCAGCAAAGTGGAGTTGCCTCTCTCACCTTACGCTACGTTAGTGGAAACGTACTAAAAATGTCGTGTCTTACTAATGATTTCCATTTATTTCTAACATACCTAACCAACTTTAAATAACAGTGTAAAATGAGTCAAGTGAACAAGCTCTTGAGCTAATAGATAGATGGGATAAAAATTGTAATTTTAATCTCAACAAAGATACACTCAATTAAGTGAGTCATGACATCATATATTATGTGAGAATAATGTGAGTTTTTTTGCAAGAGAAGCAGTTAATATTTATCAGATAATTTTTCATCAATCATAAACTTACTACATCTAAAATGACTTACCGTTACACTTTCTTCAGGAAATCCTTTCTCTTTATCTGTAATATCAACACATTTTAACTTATCTGAATTATATGTAACTTCAGACTGAGTGTTTTCATTGCAATCAGAATTAACATTTCTAGCTTTCTTTTCAATTTCAGGTACGTTATTTGTACAAATTTCAGAATATTCGAAAAGTTCAGCTATTAAATCATTGAGCTCTTTTCTAGTTACTTTGACAGCCTTATCTACTCTTAATTCTTCTTTGTCTATTCTATCTATTTCTTCATCAGCTAATATATTATATTCCGGATCTTGCTCTTCATCTTCCGTAGCTTTTGCAAGTTCATCCAGAGGTCTTGTAAACTTCTTAAGAAAATCCATCCAGTCATCATTATCACAATCCATATCATACATATCTGTGGTAATATCAGGTGGTATAAAAGCTTCTTCGATAACTTCCAATGGCGTTGAACTGAGACACAATTTGGATCTTGTACGACGTGCAATATTTGTATCCTCCTCGACATCTTTAGATTTATTTGGTGGTATTTTGAAAACTCCGTCCTCGGTAAAATTGGTCTGTGTACAGGAATCAATGTTTGTGGGGGTAGGTGGTGTTGGAGGTGGAACTGAAGGTGGATCACTAATAATTGAACTGTCCCTATCATCTTCACTCTAAGGAATCAACAGAAAAATATTAGAAAAATCATTACGAAAAATTTTTGTTTGTAACTTAAAAAGTGCTTCCCACTAAATGTGACAATATCAACATCTTTTCTATTTTTGACTTCACAAAATTACAAAAGTTGTATAAACAATCAAACAACTGCAGAGGTACAAATATTCACTAAAAAGAAACCAACTGAACATTATGCAACTTCTAGATTAAATTACTTCTTTTTTGAACCTCATGTTTAAACAAAATAATCATTTTTAAAATCTACAAGTTTTTTCATAATAATACATTAGAAACATATTTAGTTAATCATTATTTTATTATTATATACTTTACTGTAAAGGTCTTAAGCTAAATTAAACAAATAATTCCATACAAGTTATAAACAATAATGATTTAAAATAAAAATAAATAACAATTTAACAAAACAATGCTAATGAAATATATATCTATATAACAATTGAAATCATTCAAAAATTTTCAAAAATTTACTTTCGACCAAGTTAGTAAAAGTGGCTGCATTAAGCAAATGGTCGGAGCAGTCAAAGTCGTTTAACCAGCAAATATTTCGTTGGTCAGCCCAATCAATTGACTGGGACTTGGTCAGGTTTTAAAATTTGATTATTGTGGTCAAGATCGTTCAGCGAAGAAATCGTAGCATCGACAGTCTACTATACCACACAAATATTGTGTTCTATGATCAACAACAATTACCTATGTTCACTGTTCAGTTGCATGGGATAGTTATAATTCATTTTATATTCATTTTGCTTTTTTAAATACTTAGGAAAAATTTTGAATACCTAAATGAATTTTTTACAGTAAAAATTTTACGTTTTGGTTACATCAGATAGAATTTTTATTATACCCACAATATCCCTTATCTACTAAATGCAGAGCAAAGTTATTTTGCATGTTCTCACACACTCTCCAACTGATGTTTATCTACATCCAACTCACCGACACTACATCTGCGATTGAGTAGTATTTTTTGTCATAGATTAATTTAAAAAAATGTATATACTGGTTTGTAATCGGTTGTATCATATGACATAATACTTAAGACATGCAGTTTGTATTTCAGATGTATTTTAAAAACAGTTAATCCCTAAAAACAGGTTCATACCTTGACATCTATGTCCACTAACGTACTTACCTGGAATGACAAATTAAAATATCCTCAATACAGACAAGAAGCAAATTCCTAATTTGAAGAAAAAAACCGAGTTTGATGGTGCAATTGTAAAATTAATTTCCTATTTCCACTATCAAATATGGTAAGTACCTACCTAGTAGCTACTCACTAACACGGTTTACTGAAGGGATCAATTAGTATAAAATCAAATATGATCAAAATAAGGTTCAACTTTTGATATTTAACTAGTTTGTGACAAACTTCTTCCGGAGATAAATAAGTGAAAATATGTACTAATAAATTTGAAATTTGTTTCAGAATATACAAATCAATCAAAACCAAAAAATGACACCCATATAGTAGACCTACTATGCTTAGATCTACTAAATGTGGAAGAGAAAAAGAATCTAGGTAAGTATTCACTTCCTCGCCTTTAATTATTTTTTTACAAATTTTACATGAAGATTTTCCATATTTTTAGGTATTAATAATATTGTGTGAAACTAACTACTCAGTGGACAAAAGCCCCAACCTACGTTGAATTACACCCACAATATCTACCCATATATTCCTTATTATTAGCTTTTGTAACATTTTTTTACTGTTTTAGAAAGGTATTTTAAGCTAATATAAATCAAATCTCCTACAATTCCTATCAATGAAGTCATATGTATATATTTATAGAGTGTTTCATTAGAAGGTTAGTAAATTAGATTATTTTCTTTAGATAATTATTGAATAGAGCTTTGTCTGTGGAATTGTTCATTAGCATACCTAGATGTTTGGTATCAGAGAACATACATATGACTTCATTGATAGGAATTGTAGGAGATTTGATTTATATTAGCTTAAAATACCTTTCTAAAACAGTAAAAAAAATATATATATTCCATGACGTGAGCATAAATTAATATAGCAATGTATCTTAATGTAAATGTGTCAAATGAGAACATTTATAACGTTTATTGACAGAAACTATTTAGGTAAAAGGTTTTGAAATTTTAAAAGTGTAACATTTCCAAATTAAATGAGTCTTACTATTTTCTTAGATGGTTACGGAAGCTTGCTGAGGCTGAATAGGAAAAAATTAAACAAAACGAATTAATAAGGATAGAACAAGTTAATATTAACAGGTATTTTAAATTAATTTCCCATGTATTTACACTTCACAATTAGTAGTAATAGCTTGGGTTTGTTAATATTTTATTTAGCAAAATTTAGTTTCGCATTGTTTTAAGCACAATAAAGAATTACTAAATTTTAACAATGACCATACATGTAGCGGTAGATGCTGTTAATGTAGAATTCATTATCCACATGTAATAATTGATATGGTCGTGGTTTTAGAAAAAACTATACAAAAATGATTCACTATATCCAGCTCCAAGTGTAACAAAAAATATTACATTTCAGCAGTTACATATTAAATTAAATATTAAGTTGATATATTTTTTCTACAAAATTGTATTCTGTAGTGATTTGACCTAAGTATGGACATATAAAAATAATAAGTTTCTACTAATCAGGTTAAAAGAACAAATTTTAAATTAAAATGTATAAAAAATAATAACCAATGTTTAGTTAACAAACTTACCAATAATTGTTTGAATAATTTCAGATATAACGAAATGAGAAGATACATAATATTAATAGATACTTACTAGAATTAATAATGAACAACTATGCAGGTGGAAAATTGATAAAAGTGGGGACGTTTGGAAGGGGTAGCAAAGTGGAAAATAAATCAGGAAAAAATTAGTGTTAGGATCACTCGAGTGAAAAATAACTGATTAGTCGGTTATTGCAATAACCGAAATCACTCGGTTATCAGTTATATGAGTAACGAATTATTTAATTGATTTTTTTTCCATTGTTCACTAGGGTTGCCACCTTTTCATATGAGCAAGTACGATATTCTTAGCTTTTAAATTCTCAAGTAAGGACATTCTTTTTACTTTGTATATGAACTACTTTTTTTACATATTTTGTCTTTGTCTCCCGATAATTCTATTTTAATAAGAATTTAATCATGTCTTACAAGTAAGGACAATTCTAGTAAAAATAAGGACCGAGGCTGCAGTAAGGACTTGCGAAATAAGGACAGGTTGCACCCTACTGTTTAGTTACAACTTGTGTGTTCGAGTTCAAGATTTGTATATACATATTCGTATAATACATACGCTTAACAAGAACCGCTATAGTTGCGGCAAGAATTCAGACAACTTACATATGTCACGGCTAATGTTACGCAATTGTCAACATAATTTTCGATATTTGGTCGCATTAAAATCAATCAAGCAATTTTAGTGCAATATATAGTGTCGTATATAAATATTTTTTTATTCTCAATTGCAGTTTTTTTTTTATATTTTCATGAAAATATAATGAATTATTCATTTGTTTGTATGACGTAAGTCGTCTGACTTCTTGCCGCAACTATAACAAACAATGAAAAACCGAGGAACCATAGAAACGACCATCGTTCATATTCGTAATTCGTATAATGTACTTGTCGTAGTTATATATCAACATAAAATATTAAAAATATTATATATTTTTATATATTTGAGACTTGTATTGTTTATTTTAAATATATAAATTTACCCATACAAAAAATATACATATATTTATGTATTTAAAATAAAACATTTACATATAAACTACAAAAATAGTAATATGTACAGCTGCTGAGAATTCAAGTGGCCATCACTCAAGTTATCAATCGGTTTTTGATATCACCATTGTATAAATAAATATAGTAAATATTTTACGTACTGAAACTGTGAATCAGTGAAATGAGACGAATGATGTTGTCGCCATCTATCGTTTGTATCTATTACTAAATTTATTCTAGCAATTTTCCCTCTGTAATAATACTACATGCCGACACTTGATCAAGAATGGTAGAGGAAGTTAGACATAGATGGCTCTGAACTCAATTAGATGAATCAGGGAAATACCGTTGCCGTTATCGGGTCAGTGTTGCCAGACCTACGAATTAATCTGTAAATCAGATTTCTGTTATGTACGGATTCACGGATTTTTTTCTCAATAAAAACTTTAAAATCCATATGGATTTTTAAGTTTTACAACTTATACATATTAAATATCCAAATAGTTAATTTGTACTAATATGTATCTACTTGAGAAACTACTGGATGCTTATACATAATGCTTCATGTGAACGGATGTTGTCACAAATTAATTTAATAAGTTTAAAGCAGAACAGCGGTTTATCTACTAAAATAATAGTACATTTAATAGAAACAAAAAATTATATAGATAAAGATAGCTGCTGAAATTATACTGCAGGTATTTTTGTAGGGCTATTCATTCTATTGTTTAATTATATCAACATAGTTCAACTTAAATGAAACATGTTTTTACTAATCTACGAATTTTCTACGAATATCTTGTTGGAGTTGGATATCTACGGATTTCATAATTTCTGATGTGACAACATTGTCGGTATACACACGACAGACAATAGCACGGTACGACTCCCACCAACAAAAAAAAAACTGAAAAAACTTTATGGCCTCCCCCTCCAGCTTTTTTTGTAGGGTTTCGAGTTTCGTTAGTATATACCTAATAACAGTGTTGCCACCCCTATTACAATTGTACTAAATCTATTACAATTTGATAATTTTGATTACTCTATTACCCAGGCCATAATATCTATTACAATTTTACAATTTGAATGTCATCGTATTTATTGAAATGAAATTACGGATTTGTATTCTGTTGTTCTCCCACGTGACGTGTTCCTCGTTTCCTAGGATCTTACGGTCCAGAAAATGGATACTTTATTTGCTTTATGTTGGCAGTTGTGCAAATATGATGGCTGCATTGCAATATGAAATTAACTAACTTACTGTCATTTTAAATGTCATTAAAGAATGTGACCAATCACAGTAAACAAATGAGCTTCACGCTACAATACAACCAACGTAAATTGGCATAAAAACCGAGTTTTAATGATTCTGGACTTTTTAGGGTAGCCAGGCATTAGCGGTCGCCGACAATTTGACATTGGCACAGTCTATATTTTTTCTAGGTTTGTGAGTGGTACGCTACGTTGGTACGATTCTAATTTGGATTGTTGTCTGTCAAGACCTTTATATTTTGTGGTCAAAACAAAACTACTGTTATGTATTAGTACTGTTACTGTAGCATTCGACAGATACATAAATTTTTTTGAAAAATTTTGATAAATTTCCAAAACAATATCTGTTTATTTTGCACTTTTATATTTTTTCTGTAAAAAGTCCCTAAATATTTTTTTTAACGAAAATTAATGAGCCTTCTTTAAACTAATCTACAGATATATATGCTAACCATTTTCAAATTTGACTAAAAACGGGACGGTAGTTCACATAAAAAATTTTATTTGTGTTTTATCGTCTGTTACTAGATCTATTACTATTAGTGCCAAATCTATTACAATTTTTATGAAGATCTATTACCGAAAAATTTTTCAGGGTGGCAACACTGCCTAATAATATGTTATTTATATGTATGTAGAAAGTCATAGAGGATACAATTTTGTAAATTTTATTTAAAATTGCTGGAAACGTTTGCGTATATTATAATTGTGGCAAATCAAAAGTAAAACATCCAAATTTAATATTGTATAATCGTTTTCCATCCCAAAGAAATCGCGGAGAAGATATATTAATTATATTATATTATTATTATATAAAAAAGGGATTGAAAACTGTGGTAGGTATTTTTTAAATATTTAACAGTAATAATATGAGGTACGTATGTCGTCCAATATTTTTGATATAACCAAGAAAACCAGTCTAGTCATAGTAATAAATAAATATACACTTTTTATGACCTTCAATTTAATGCGTTTTTTGGCATAACTTATATATATTTAATCTGTGAACTGGACTTTAATTGGATGTCACAAAATATTATTTCCAGTTGAATTCGATTGCAGTCGCCAACTTCTAGTTTGAATTAGCTATCTATTTGTAAATGAACTTAAATTGATATTATTTTTAGAGTAAGCAATAACATACCTTAAATTTGCAGTTTAATTTTCAATAAAGGTGCTTTCAATTATTTATATAGGTACCTATACTTATAGCCGAATTTGTTGTGTCAATTTATGTCTAAATAATTGATGGGTATATACCGTGGTGGGAATATAAATTGTCACTGATATAGCAATTTTCATTGCTTGCTGTCATAATTGCGCAGATATATGATTTGATGTTTTGAAAACACACAGACAGGTAATAATTCTGAGCAAAAATATGATGCATTCAATTAATTTTAACAAAAATCCTAATTTACACAGAAAGCAAGATATAAAGGTATAGGAGTGCGTAATATCATTTGTGTGTATCAATTTATATGGATTAATAGATTGCAGAATTTTATGCACTAGAAAATGTAAAAATATACAGGACGTTCCACTAAAAAATATATGCAGCTTGTATGAAATTAAGCCATCTATAAAACATTGCTAGAAAGCTTTAATATTCCTTTATAAAAATTATGTATTTTATAAAAATTATTTTTCCATTTCATTCGATATAACTAATATCAGTCAGTGATGAGAAATGATTATTTTTCGAAATATTGTAAACATTTTGAAAACGATACAACATACTTGATAATACAAGGAATCAAATTTTCTGAAAAAATAATCACTACAATCATGAAAATTTCTAACGGTCCATCGCTATGAATCAGCCAATATCAATTTCCTTTGTGCTCGCGACAAGTACCGGCAATTTTCAGGTACACTGCGAATGCGCGCTAGATATTTGCGAGCCACCAGCAAACACGTCCAAATTGACGTATTATGTTACAGTGCCTGTACCCGGCTTTAAGGTTTTGATTATCTACATAGCAAATATCAACTTCTGATTCACAGATACAAGGCTACTATGATTTTTTAAAATGTGGCTATGTTTTTCTAATTTGTTCAGTAAAAATAAATTTACCAGCAACAAAAGTAATAAACAAATTGTCGATACAATATCGGATTTACTGGCTCGGAATGGCGCAATTATGATAAGCCCCACTGCCAGGGGCCAGTTAGTAATGTCTACTAAGTAGCTGTCTGGCGCATATTTCAAAAATAAATTTAAAATGACAAAATTTGTTTGTAATATTGAGTTTAATTTTAAATGGTTATTTTTTTATTTTTTAAATACTTCCTTTCATGTTGTCATATTAATTCTGTATTGTGTTTCATGCCGTTTTATAAAAATAACATAACTAATTACTTTTTAAATTAATAATTCGTTAGAATTTATGTACTGATTTGGAAGTTCAACAAATACGTTAAACACAGTTTTCTTTAAAATGGTGCATTTTGGCGACATGCAACAAGTATAACTTTTTTGAAACTATTGGAAGGCTGTTTCAATTCAATTCAATTACCCAACTAATGAGAAAAGTATCGTAAAAAAATTAAATAAGTTATATCTTAGGTCTATAACTTCTTAAGGTGGTCGTATTTCTCGCCTTAAAATGATCACATTTGTGGCGTCCTTTAGGTGCAGATATCTCGAAAAATAAAATACGTAGGTAGAGCAAAAGTAATACAAATAAAATTACTGTTGTTTTGTTTATCAAGAAAAAAAACAGAACGCGAAAATTAGTTAATTTTATTTTATTGATAAGACCGGCTTTTTCGCAAGGCGGCGGTTGTCCCCAAACGACGCCTTTAAAAATTTAAAAACCGGGTCTCGTGGCCCGGTGCTGTCACCCGGCCTCGAGTCTATTCCCGCGTGGGGATAGAATCTCGTGCATATCTCCACATATCATAGGTATTTATTTATTCTGGTGAAATAATCATATTTTTGTTATATGTTTTTCTGCGGTAGATATAAAAGAAATTATTTTTGAAATTGTTTGTAAAGTTGATATATTTTTATTTATAATGCAGTAATAATTATTTGTTTACAAAGCTATTATTTCATAATGATGACTATTCAACTGATAACATAATGTAAATGTAATTATTGTAATTATACTGTAGTTCTGTTATAGACCTACATTATTTTTATATGTATTTCGGTCACCCTCATTTGAAACTACATATATTAAACTGGAGAAAACCGCACTCAGATTGGAAATAGAAAAATCGCTAATCATTGTTTTGGATTTTAGCGCTTCGAAAAATTTCGAAGGGAGTCTTGAAATTTTAATTTTCATTCTGAAATTTAGCACTAGAGTAGAGTTAGAGAGGCTCATCACTGAAAAAAAAATCTTTTTAATCGCCCAACGAATACAATTTTTGTTCCGCTTTCAAATGGGTCATTCTGTATAATATAAATATAAAAAAATTCTATGCAGCCCCCTCATAAATACCTAAACACATTTGTGCCCTTGACCACTTTACACTCTACCACTTTCGCTGTAGAATCTTATATAATGGATGGGTAGTGATGACAAGACCGTTCGTAAGCTGTCCCTATGAAAGCAATCTGAATTATTCTGAATTTATATGAAATTTGTATACCGAAATAATCTTCTCAATAATTTCGTTATGTCTTGAAATAGTAGAAACCTATTTATTAAGAGAATGTTTCGCTTCTTGAGTCTAGATGGCGCGGAATAAAAATCTATAAATCTATTTAAATTTATAAATAAGTAGATTTGGAACATGAGGCCCCCTCTGGTAGAAAATAAACTAATTAATAAGTTCTCAATATTCCAAACAAAGGAAATATATTACTATATTTATTTATACAATGATATCACTTAAATACTCAGTATTTGGTTTTCGAAATAATAACTCGATTTTTCCCAACACTATGATTTATATAGTTTTATTTTAAATATATAAATTTATCCATACAAAAAGTATATATTTAAAAAAAATATATTTATGTATACTTATAGGTAAACAGCGAAAATAGTAATATGTCAGCTGCTGAGAATTCAAGTGACCATCACTCGAGTTATCAGTCGGTTTTTAAAATCACTTAAATACTGAGTATTCGGTTATTGAAATAACTCGGTTCTTCCCAACACTAATTTATATTAGCTTAAAATACCTTTCTAATACAGTAAAAAATGTTACAAAAGCTAATAATAAAGAATATATGTGTAGATATTGTGGGTGTAATTCAACGCTGGTTGGGGCTTTAGTCCACAGAGTAGTTAGTTTCACACAATATATACAATATAATACCCAAAAAAAAATATATATATATATATATATATATATATATATAAAAGTCCAATGTATGTTCTGTGTATGAGAGTATATTGTATTCTCAGTGTTTTGTTTTTTTTTTACTTTGTATTTTCTGTATTTTTTCTGTCTTGATTGTAATTGACTAGTCAGATAGGTTCGTACATTGAATTCATCATGATCTTAGACACATTAAAGGTTTATTTGATAACTTATTGTAAGCTTGTGGATTACTGTGGCTATTCTCTCGTTAATTTTTTAAAATTAAAATGAAAGACTAATGATCTTAGACAAGTTATTTTTCATAAATACTGTCCCAGTAGTACTGGGAGATATTTTAAGAACGGTTGGTTGGAACAAAAATAAGACTAAATAAGTGCATAATTATTTTTCGTACAAGTCTCCCTTTCGGAATTTTTCGTATTTTAACGCTACATCCTGGATGTAGAGTCAATTTTAATAAAATGTGGAAAGTAGATATTGTTTATACTGAGATTAGGTAATTAATTATATCAACATTTATCTTGTCTACCAGGGATGCGCTACCCTTAACGTAAAGTGGCCGTAAACATTGACACATTTCCTCTTTTTCAATATGCAGTTTATGTATTTAAGTGCCCCACCTAATTTTAAATAAAAAGGAGACTCTTTATTTACAATAAAAAACTGTTTTTGAAACCTATTTAGGTTAGTAAATACCGAGGTAAATACCTACTGTTCTTTTAGAAAACGCTTCAATTTTCCAATGTGATTTTTTATTGCTCTAAAGAGTTTTAACACATTGATATTTTTCTATTTGATATAAATTTTTATTATTACGAAATTTAAATTGAAAATGACGGTGTCAGTCTCTCGCATCAATCGATATGACCCGCCTCATTGCCAAATCTCCAATATGTCCTCATAAAATAAAGAAAAGAAAAAAAAATATATGTACATGTGTACAGATTTAAATTATCATTAAAAAAGAGTTATAATGAAGTCCTATTTAGTAATTAGTAGAGCGCGGAAAAGTATTCCTGCTAACAGGACCGTATTTAGGGGGAAAAGAAATTGTGAATTCAATATAGTTGAAAAGACTTTATTTTATATAATTAACATCAATTCTACAAAATAAAAAACAACTAAAAACAATAGGAATATCTATTATAAAAATAAGAAATCATAGAGGAACATCTGTACTAGAACTTTTGTATCTGAAATTAATTATAACATGTTTAAATTGGACATTGTAAAACTCTGTCTTCTGTCACTTAATAAATGTTTATATAAAGAGAAACTCCTCTCTACGTCTGTGGATGTTACAGGACAATATTGGAATAAAGGTGCTACGTCCTTGTATACTCCAGTAATATTGCTACTATGCAAAATTTGAACTATATCTTTTAGTTTTGATAAATTGGGATTTTTTTGTAGGACAGTTCTAAATTTTTGTTCAATTCGAAAACCTTGCGTATGTTGTAAATTTTCTATTGAGGATTCTACATTTTCCAATATTTGTAGAGATCTACTGAGGGGCAAATTAGCGGTTTCAAGGTTGTTTATGGCGTCGTGCAAAACTATAAAATTTTGTTTTAAAAACAGAAGATTTTCTTTGAGAGTAGGATTTTTTAAAACATCTTGGGCACTTCTAATATGAATTGAGTCATCGGGATCAAATTCTTGAATTACTTCTGAAAGTATATCTATATATGATGTATAATAAAATGCCACTTCTAGTCAAGTGTTCCATCTGGTTATAACAGGTTCTGGAGGTAATGGTACTTGTGGATATTTTTTATGTAAAGATAATACTCTTGTTGGAGCTTTAAGAAACACTTTTTTTACAGAAGATATCAATTGGTTTACTTCGGGAAAGAGCTTTTGTACTTCTTCTGTGACTCTATTAAGTCCATGGGCTACGCAAGTAATGTGATATAAATTGGGATACACTTCTTTTAGACACTGGCCTGCTTTTACCATGTATGATGCCGCATCTGTTAGAAATACTAGAAATTTATTCTTGTTACTTTCATACTGTTCCCTTCAAAGAAATTTAAGAGAATTGTTCACAACATTTACAATATGGGCGTGATCTGTCCATTCAAGTTCTTTTGTGCACAATAAATAAGCCTGCGTACTTTCTCCATTTAAAATTCCCACAACAAAATTCACTATATAACGTCCACAAACATCCGTTGTTTCATCCACCGTCACCCATATATAATTGTTGTCAACTGCTTCCCGTATCTCCTTTACTACATTTTCATATACCATATCAAGGTAATTTTTTCTTAAGGTTGATTCTGATGGAATTTCTTGATGAGTCCATTCTGCTAAAAACCGCCGAAGATTATAATCTTCTAATTTCCTTAATGGTATGTTGCTTGATACAAAAGTCTTAGCCAATTCATACTTCCATTTATGTAAACTTGATGTTCCAGTTCGAGCTACAGCATGAAGTTTGGTTTGAATATGTTTCTTAATATCATTTTTGCAGTTAGGGCAAAATTCTCTTTTACAGAACACGCACTTTACAAAGTCGTCACGAATTATAATAAAACTGTTAGGTACACTTTCAATCCACGATTGCAATAAACATCTTCGAGTGCTCCTCTCTTTGGGCATTTTGGCATCGGTACGTAGGTACTTCTCCGCATTTCAAACTATAAAACTGGATTTCAGCTCAATCGGCAATTTGCTTATATATTATTCCAAACCGAATCCTGTAGAAACCTCGGGAAAATTCTCAATAATTCTAGATAAATGGAGATTTTGGTTTAATCGATATTTAATTCACCGATCGAATCACCGGTTAACAACAGTGCATCTTTGTTTAACTTATAAAAAATAATAAGGACACGACAAACTGGTGGATCCACCGATGGTATTCGTCATCGGTAACGCCTACTGTGTGAGACGGAAGAGGGACATGGCAATGGCTTGGTTTGCGGCGCGTGCCGTTATCCCCACCCCCACAGCAGTCTGTACCTCCGTGAGCAGTGGAGACTGAAGAGTGGAAGGTACCTACAATAAATTAAATACGCAGCCAGTGTCAGGCTGGCCGGGCGCTGTCGGCTGCCGCTTTGATGCACTATGCAGCGAGTCTAGCATTACGCACTAGCCAGTCGACCTTCAACCTTCGTTTGATGCGTGTAAACTGTAATAACTTTAAGTTGATTTTGACCCTCGTTGTGACTAATAAATAGTGCCTGTAAAACGCGATTGTGATTTTAAATTATCTGTATGCGTCTAACAAACTCGTTTAAAAAATAGGTAACAATACTAATCACAATTTACTTTACTGCGCGTGAATAAACATTACTAAATTCAAAAGTTCATTGGTATACTCATAGTAACATATTGTAACAAAAATGTACTGAAAATATATTACAACAGTCAAATCTGTCTGGTCACCCCTAAGTGCGGTCCTGTTAGCAGGAACACTTTTCGCACTCTAGTAATTAGTTACAAAAAATTGTTTAAAAAATAAAATATTTTGAAATCTGGCAATATGAACCAACGCATGTGCATAGCACACCAAATTCTGGTCCCCTTAATTGCCCCCACCGTTTGGGACAATTATGGTTTACAAGTGAGTGGTATATAGTTGAAGTATATGGTATTACATACCAAATGTACTACCTACTGCTACATCAACTCATAATAATAAATAACACTATGTTTCAGCTAATGACATATCGGAAGCAGACCTCGATCGAGCGAGAGGGTATAGATTATGTTATGCTTACAAATTAGAATCAGAGTACGTTCCTACTGTAAAGATTGGAACGGTACATTATTGACTACTTTTATTTAGTTTCATCTTGTGCCTGTAGCTACGTGTAACTAACTCACAACGCAGTAAGAATGGTGGACTCTGAATGCTCACACTCTATAAAAGCACCTATGATTGCTCACATCCAGTTAATACTAACAGGCCTGTTAAAGATAACTGGGTAGGTTAATCAGAAATTTGTATGATTGACACTTCTGTCAAGTTTCTTTCTCCCAGTTCCTTAACTTAATAATGATCACGTGACCCAGTTATGAAACTGCTTGGAATAACCTGCCGTTAAATGTAGCTGGAGCTTTTTATCGGTCAGAAATTTTAATTTTATTTTTGTTAATTGACGTATGACATTTGACATAATATAATGTATAATTTTATTATCATTTGTCTACAACACAATTCAGTTTCAATTAATTGCCATATCATAGTTTTACATAATAAGTAAAATACAGCATTACTAGTTTGACAGTAAATACAACTTAAAAAAACTAAAGTTTGTTCAAGGTCAGATTACAATTTTGTACAATTAAGATTGTTATTCTGAGTATGATAGCGATACCTAAATGAATATTAACGAACAAAAGGAAATATATTTTATTAACTAATTTTTATCAGTTTAAGAAAAAATAGGAAACTGAACCTGAATTTGGCGCCTCGTAAGAGGCACCTGTGTGAAAATCACGCAATGTCCTCTCGGTAGCTATGGCCCTGCTCATCAGCATGCTATAGGTGAGGCAACCGAGCCATAATCCTGTTTTAAGCTTGAATGAATATGCGGTGTAGCAAAGCTATATCTAACGCTCATTCGCTATTCCATGACAATCTAAAAAGCCACAGACACAAAATGTTCTACATAGCAGTAGACATGTTATAGACCTCTACAACGATTTTAGTTTTTTTTATTGCAATTTTAGTATTTATTATTTTCTGGTCAGATAAAACTAAATTTATTAAACTGGTTTCTTAACTGATTCTTTTTAAAACTAGTCATAAAACATATTATATATGACATATATTACCTCTTCTTCCACAGGAATATACTCATCTCCTGAAGAATCTTCCTGTAATTCTTCAGTAAATAAGACTTGAACTTCTGATGTAGGTTTTGATGTAGTCCATGGCATTGGGGTAATCGCTACTGATGACAACAGCTCTCTAAAAAAGTTTTAGTACTGAAAAGGTAAATAATGACTGGTTTATTAAATGACATTTAATTACAATTTAATTAAATTAAGTTTGTTCATTTGATGAAATGGTTATAAAGCAATTTATTCAAAAATCATTTTTTTTTGTATTTTTCAAATTGTATGTCTGCTTAAATGTGAAAATCACTATACCATTATGTTTAGTTCGCTATGCTTGCTACAGACTATGCGTAAATTCGAGATTCCCAAAAAACAAAAACTACACACATATTTGAAAATTATTTTATCTAGCAGTGGAAGAATTATTTGATTTTATAGTTTATATAATATTTAGTAAAGATGCATTTGAAAAAAGCAAAAAAAAAATAGAAAAAGTAGGTATTTGTAATTATTTTGATATTTAATAAAAAGTACTCTGAAATGATAAATTATAAAGATACATTTGACATAAACGACCAATACAAATAAAATAAAAAGTGAATTGTTCCAATATAAAAGTAAAAGTCGCTTGTTAAAATATTCTGCTTGTGCATAAAATATAGTTTTAATGGAGCCAGGATATACAGAGTGTCCGTTACTAAAAAATCATTAGAAATAAATATAGTAACTAATTTTATCTTTACAATTCAATAATACATTATACCAATTAATTATTCAAATTAATAATTAATTTTCTTTTCCAAAATTTAATACCTTTAGTGCTAAATGGGACCTGCGTGTCTCATACCGGCCTGCTATATATGCCAACAACAAAATCAGGTTTTATTTGTGGTACTAATATTATAAAATCATTATTTTTTTGGTACAACTTGCTCTATTAACCCTTAACTGACTGCTGAAATTGTGTCTGAGTGACCCTGTAGTACCTATACCTGTTAAGTTGGAAGCCTTTATGTTGCAGCCACTGTATATAAATCTTAATTTAAATATTATTTATCTATTCCTATTAATTGATATATTAATTATTCAACTGATTTTGAGCAATTAATAGTATGAATAAACAAATAGCGTGAGTTTTTATAGTGAGTTATTATAACTCACGCTGGGCTTCTACAATGATAATTCGGTATGTAAATAGTGTACGCAGTAAATTCTTGGAAATTTTTAAGCTGATAAATACGTTCCATTGGTGTAAAATGGAAAGAATTTTTAACAAGTGGAAAGGAATGAATAATTAAAAGATTTTAAAATTATTAAATTGCCAACGTCTCTCAGAAGGCGGAACTGTCAATTATTATCATTGAAGGGACTAATGTCATTTGATATTTTAACAAAATAATTTTGACGTTTTCAAATCAATTTTCTTTCTCGATACTTGTATCTTAGTATTTATTGTTATAGTCATAGATAAAGTATAGTATTCAACTTGCTGTAATGGTCATAACTCACTTGATGAATACCAAACTTCATCTGCGTGAGTTATGACCTGCATTACCGCTCGTTAAATAATATACCTACATTAATTATAACAATATAGTTTTGAAATATGAAGTCAGGCAAAGCTGAATATTTACCTATGTTAAAACTAACTATCAAAACAAAGCTTATTAACACCATGCAAAAAATTAAAGCAGGTTGTATAATTCAGTGTTAGATAACGATGAATCGGCTAAATAAGGATTTAATGTCAAATCTTACTTTTTAATTAATTATAAAATAAAATTACACTTACTTGGCTTTAGCCCTTGTTAGTTTTGGTTCATATGGAATTGACTCGACACATCCAGGATTTTCTGCTTTTTTAACTAGCGCTAAAACATGTTCATTTGTAACAACATGTTTGATTATATTTTTTACATGTGTTGCATTTAACTTTGTTTTAGCTGCTTTTTCTTCTAGCCTTCTTTGAAGTTCATCTTCGATACTTTCGATGATTAGTTTTTCAGATTTGCTTGGTTTTGGTGGTGTTTTGCGTTTACTGTTTGGAGATTCTATTACAATTTTTAAATTATCATCTGAATTATCTTCAGAATCTTCTTCTACACAATTTGTGTTTATATCCATTTCAATAATTAGGTATAAAATAATGGATTTCAAATATTTGAATTTCTTCTTCCTGCTCCTATATAGTTATTTTACACTTACTTAACCTAAAAGAAAGTAAATAAACAACTCAACCACAAAACATATAACTAGAATGTCAACACTGGTGTTAGGCGGAAACCACAGGCATGCGTGTGCGTGATTATATATGTAACTACAGTTTGAATTGTAACCAATCTCTTGGGACTCTTGCGAGAACAGGCCAGTGATATGGAGTAGGGAGAAGACGCGTCAATATGCGCAGACTTCCTAATGTACGGCGCCGCCATTGTCTACTAGAAAAGTCAAATTCTCTACAGGGAGTAATCAATATTTTATATACGCTTATATTTACCAGGCCTATTTATAATTTAAATCAATTTTATTTTCCTAATCGAAATGCTTTTTAAATATTAAAAAAATTACCTGCTGTTTTAAGGATCTATAAATTTTAAAAGAAGGAATTTAAAGCATAATTGTGAATACTATTAATCCATGGAACCTGTACAGTTTTCTACATATAAAACTGAAAATTAAAACATATTTCTATTTTTATAAAATTCTGGATACATTTTTATGTGTACAATAATAATCTCCAGTGCATCTTTCCTTGTTTGCTTAATTTATAGGTTATTGGTTTTGATAATAATTATTACTATTAGTGTTTATCAAAAACTAAATATATAAAAAAATACTTATAATTCTATGCAAAATTTTATATACAATTTTATATCGTGTCATACGACTTTAAGGTCAAAACCACAAACCTAGAAAATATATAGACTGCGTCATGATATAGACACGTGACAGGTCCCGCATTTCCAAGGGTCTTACGGTCTAGAAAATGGATATTTTATTTGTTTTATGTTGGCGGTTTGTGCAAATATGATGGCTGCATTGCAATATGAAACTAACTAACTTGCTGTCATTTTAAATGTCATTAAAGAATGTGACCAATCACAGTAAACAAATGAGCTTCACGCTACAATACAACCAGCGTAAATTGGCATAAAAACCAAGTTTTAGTGATTCTGGAGCTTCAGAGCAGCGATGAATTAGCGGTCGCCGGCAATATGACACTGGCACAGTCTATATTTTTTCTAGATTTGTGATCAAAACGGATGAAAGTTGGTTATGATTGGTTAATTTCAACTTTGATATGTATTACGTATCTGTTCGAGCCAGATTGTTGCAACAGAATGACAGAGATGGAACAAATTAACCCTAAGATGGGATTTTTAATAGTTTTTTTGCCAAGTATGTTCAATTTAAATGTGAATGCGGATTTTATTTTCTAGATTTCGCATATACGTATTACGGATACGGATTATATACATGCATGTGGTTCCAGCATTAGTAAAATCCAAAAATCTCAGCTGATTTCAGTTCCGAGTTGTCCTTATCTGTGGTTCAGAACTCAATTAAATCAAAACCTTTGTTCGTAAACCCTACACAGCGTGTAGTGTAGTGTAATTCAGTGTTGCACTCAAATAATAATTTTACACCACTTTCAGATAAAAAAATTTGGCTGTTCGTAAATTCAAGTTAGGTAAACTGGCATAACCTAATTTCCAATCCTGTTTTGTTTTTTTTTTATAAACTGTCAATTTCTGGCTTGGGCACGAAAACCTCTTTTTCAGGATCATCTATACAGAATAAAGTAATACATAATAACTTCCCAGCCAGTATGTAACGTAACTGGGCACTTTTGTGATGTTCATTTTAGGTGACAAAGATACATTCGTTTGTAAGGTGCCATAAACCGCTCAGTTACATAGTGCCTAGATGTAGAATGTACCATAGTGGCTATTTCGCTACATACTTGTGTGATATCTATAGAAGATTAATAAAATGTGGAAATTTGAGGTTTTATGAATAGCATAGATTTTATATAACATGTATGTATTTTTATAACTTTAACTAAACGTGCCTTATTCATGTTACATATAAGTACCTTTAATGTTTCCAATTTTTCCGCACTCACGACGCATAGCGTAACATAACCTTAAATTTGTTATTTCTTGGCGTTCTACCACAGTCTATTAGTTCTAGTTTATATTTTGTGCCTGGCGTCATTGCTTTATTCAATCAGAGCCATCCAAGATTCAAAAGCTGTTTTTATTTTATAGTTTTATGCAGTTTTATGTTGGTGTTTGTTTGACTTTGGTGAGAAGTTTTGTGAATAAATATTTGTTCTTTCAGTGATAAAGAATAAGTGTTAAATATGTATAAACCGATAAGAAACCTTTCGGCAAGACGCAGGAGAAGATACTGCGGCAGCAGGTATTAAAAACGATCAAGTCTCCATCACCCAGAAAAACAGAAATCCCTCTTGAACTGAATCAGATTAATCCATTATCCATCATCTCTTCAATTCCTAATTCAACAACAACAACAAACATTTGAAATGATTTTGAATTTTGTATCTTAAGTGCGACTCCAAAGACATTATATCACCCCTACGTTCCTAAGTTTTGTCTTCACCTTCTTCTTACTTAAAATAAAATGGATTTATTATTATTTTTTTAATTATTTGTTAATTTATTAAAACTTAGTTTTCTATGAATAAAATGTTTGTTTTATTTATTTAACTTTTATTTCTGCTTATTTTACCATTAACAAAAATCATCCTATAAATCAGTTACATAAACATTAGAAATTATAATATCCTTAATACTTCCAAGTCCAAGTAGATAATAGTTAATATTACAAAAGCAGTGTAATTATTTATAAAAGCTACATTATATTATGTTGATACATATCGGTAATTAGTTTAAGGAATATGTTTCTAATATTACTATTTATCATAATTATTTACATTAGCGGAAACCTCTCCAGAAATTTTGATCGGGGAGGTTTCCTCTAATGTAAATAATTACCATAAATAGTAATATTAGAAACATATGCCTTAAATTCATTATTGATATGTATCAACAGAATGTAATGTATAGCTTTTAAATGTCCGACAAGTACATAATAAGTACTTCATAATGGAATTCCTTAAGTACATTACCAGGAACATTTAAAGTGATGTCTCACAATGGTCACAACAATACTTCACCGAGATGTACTCTTAAGGTGCACCAGGGAGGACATTTGGTGGTTGTATGTCCTTGTATGCAACATAAACAGTACTTTTGTTGCATCGCATGTACTAGATGCACTTTAAAAGTACGTCAGTACGTTGCTGTGCTGGCTGGGTTATTAGTACATACCTAAAAGTTAAATTAACGTAGGTATCATCGATAATTACCACCAAAAACAAATTTGTATCCCTGCAATTGCAGACAGGTTGTCCGTTATTATGCTGTAGTAGTGTAAATGTATATCTTTGCATATTTCGGACTTAATCATTTCTGCGATAAAACAGAAAGCTTATTAGGTACTTTTGAGCGTATGATGTTTAAAAATATCTATCAAAAAGTGAGTTTTGTGATAAAAGTTTTATTTTCGCGCCACAAATATACTACACTACACTTTTACACCACCTTGTTAGCCAGTGTAGTAGTGTCTGCACTATTATTGCACTACACTGAAATTTTCGAACGCCTAGATTAATCTTGCACTTGGCTACACTGCAATAAACAAACAACGTATTATTACACTGATGCACAGCGTTGCCACCATCGTACTAGATTTGGTACGTTTTCCACAGACTTATGTCAGTACGCCGCTGACAAATCTAGTACGTTTTCGCTGTCTCTTATTTCTCACTAAGAACAAAACAGTTAAGTGCCTTTGTAAGTAATTCCAGACACTGTTAGATGTCTTAAGCTTGTGTTCTCATGTGAATTTTGCAGATATTTATTAACCGCGGGAAAATATCAAGTTTCGCAAATTTTGCAAAATAGGAATATTATCGCGATTTTGGTCGTTATATGGGAATTTGTAAGTTTAACTTCAGCTTCTGACAGTCTATCATGACAATCAATGACAGTTTTATGATGAAAATATTGCAGTTAGCAAAACTGACTAAAAGTCATTAAATAATTCGTGCTAATTTTTGCGAATTATGCACCCTTTTATTAAATACAATAATGTTTTAGTACGAAATCAAGAAATCTAGTACGAAATATTACGCTCTATTGATACGGAAAAAATATTGAGGTGGCAACACTGTTGATGCAGCAGTGCATGGTTTACGAACAAAGCTTACAGAATAAATATGTAAGTTGTACGTGAGCACAGTATACTAATACTGTGTACGTTAATTAAGTTCAGTAATTATTTCTTCTCTATGATATTTTTTGGTTCTTGTTGTTAAATTAAGTTACTAACAATGGCAAATGATCGATATGGTTTTTATCCTTGAATAATGAAACCTACTGCTTGTTTTCCATGGCCAACTTAACTCCCGAGTGTTTAAAAAAACTAAATGTGAAATTATGGAGACCAATTGATTAAACTAAATAAAAAATCACTTTAATTATTAATTCGTATAAATAAATGCTGCCATAATATTTATTTAATTATTTATTTATTTTTCAATTTTGTTGGTTTAAATTAATTGGTTTGTATAAATCCATCATAGTAAAAAGTAATTGTGGATCAGAAGAAAAGTATCAAGAGATAAATACAGAGATAAATATATCGGGTGAAAGGTAATCTGGTGACGTGAAAAAAAATATGTGGGTTCCATTTAAAAAAATCAAGTTATCCATGATTGAAGTTTTCAAAATTAGATCGACGATATCAGCCATAACAAACAGAGTTCATAATTGACTTTCTAACTCTTGGTAGTGTACATATTTTCCCCCAATTACAGCCTCCTATGTTGCCGCCCACCTTTGATATTCAAATATCGAATAACGTGCAAATGGTACATTTTAGGCACCAAGTAAGAATGTAACTTCAATATGAATCACCCTGTATAAGTCAAGGAATTCCAGTAAAAATATTTTTAGCTTATAGCTCTTCCGTACACACACTATTGGCCCACCCTGTATAATAAAAATGGTATGTACAGTAACATCTTTAAATAAATGAAAATAATTTATCTCAAATTAATTAATATAATAAGTATGTATAGAAATACCCAAATAATATTAAGTACTTAAAAATAACCAGAAATTTTGTTACTGAAAAGAATATATAGTTTATTAAATTACAAAACAAGAATATAAGCAAACTTTACAGAATAAATATATTTCGTAAACTTTGATTGATTCAGTGGTGTTAATACTTAAAAAATAATAAAAAAAATGTTTATTACGGTCTTTCTACAAAATAGAAAATATTTAAAAAATGAAATAGAATATATCAAATAATACGAAAAACGCAAAAATAATATGAAATAAAAAATTAAAAAAAGAGAAATATAACACAATATAAAAGTTATAAAAAAACAGTTCGAATCCGTCGATCTCGTCAGTTTTGGTTGTAGCAAAATGTTCAATGTTGTCAGGCCGTTTTTGGTATTTTTTTTAAATTCAACTTTTTCTAAAGATAGAGAAGAAAAACAATTATCTTTAATATAAACCATTATTGAATCCTATATATCTATCTTCGACGGGACTAGAAAATTGGGGAATCGACGAGAAGCATTCGAGTCGTTCGGGAAGACGAATCTAGAGATACTAGAATATACCTGGAATATTCGTTGGGTCTATAAAAGAAAAATAAACGGCCGACTAAGTTAGTCTTGTATTACAGTGTTGAATTGAAGTGTTTAGTTGGAGATATCAAAGTGATTTAGATAGCGATTAATTAAATAAGTGTTTAGTTGAGTTCTAATTAGTGTTCAGTAGTGTATATACTGAGTATAGTTAATAAAGAAGTAGTTAATTAACGGTCATTATTATATTACGCACAAAATGTAACGCACAATTTAAAAAATGCCGAGGTTAAGTCTAGTGACAAAACGTAATAAACAATTTAAAAGATCATAAAATGACTATGTTCCGAAATAGGCTCAAACGGCTATCCGTGCTATGCTGTAATTCTTGATATCAAATTGTTCCGTAATTAACATAGACCGTTGCAGAAGTTGAAAACGGAACAACTGCCTCAGCATTATCAGCAATGTCAGGGGAAGAGAAATTTAAGTTAGATTTAATTGTTGAGTAATGACTATTCGCACATTCAACAACAGTTTAATTTAGTTTTAGATGCTATTATAAATATGAGTACTGTAAAATTGTGCATTTATCAATATATTATCAATCTTTTGGACTTTTCTAGTTCTCAAGATGGGGATGATACGTATTGATAGTTTTCCAATACATCAATTATTCGCAAAACCTTAATTTTTCTCAAATATCAAAAATGTTAAATAAGTAACTAAAGAAAAGAGGCAGTTAATCAAATTCCATTTATCACTTGTCAGTTTATATTTAAATGCAGTTATCCCCCACCACTGGCTGCTGGCGCCCACACTACCTTTTGTAAAATAGCAATTTTAGCCGATTATAGCAAACCAATATTATGCATAAAGATTAGTATATTGACATTTGTACAGCAGCTGTAAACTTGTTTTCGAAACGTAAAAGTAGTGCTGACAGTGTTTTTAGCACATTTCGGAACACACTTAAATTTATAGTTTGAGTTTAAATTGCAGATTTCAAGTTAACTTTTGTTTAGGAACACATCGACCACAGACGTGGCCAGTGTAGGCGTTTTGTGGGGCCTCCTCTTGTCCTGGCTGACCCCCGCCGGCAGGAGGCCTCTTCTGGCGCTGTTCTTATTTTCTTTCTTCGTCGGCTAGTCTAACCTCCCGAGGGCTAGTCACCGTCGCAGGCGCCGAGCTCTGGGGGTGGCTTTTTGGGATTAGCGTTGTAGCCACGTTGTAGCTAGGGATACATGCAGCCATCGAGCCAAATAGATGTGATTGGTGTGTGAAAGAATACTTTAGGATAAGGTAGAGGCATAGCTTAAATAACAATCAGCTCACAGACTCGTATGGCGCGAACGTCTCACGCAGATCCCTCGCGCAAGCCGCCATTTTAGGATAGAACGTTGAAATAGCGGCAGGGACGTGTGGTTGTAAAATATACACTTAGCCATCATACCGTTCACCGACTGTGTCATTGGCACACGAGTGCTGTGTTTTGTTGATGTTGTATTTTATACTGTTATGTTATTTCATTTTCAAACAATTTCAAGTACAACAAATTCATATTTCATATGTTAGAAAAAATGAGGTGTTGCATTTAAAAATAAATAAACTTTTATCAGTCTTGTAACACCATGTTTATTCAGCATTTTGTAGTTTATATCTGCACCTACAACTTTTATATATAAAAATCTTTTTTATATCTGCCACAGTTCTTGAGATTAATACTGGTCAACTCTATCTTGGATATTCAGTATATGTAAAAAAATAAGAAAAAAAATTAGACCTGACCAATGAAATGTATACCAGTACAATTTGTTCTTGTTATTTAGGTAGGTATAATACCGCTGTCATACATATGTTTTCTACACTTTTTTGTTTCTGTATAATGTAATATTTCGAAAACAAAAGTGGCTTAATAAATTTCACTTTTGTTTTGTTTTCTTTTTTAGCCATTAGCAACGTATGTTTATAAATTACCTATACGTACTTTGAAAAGTAATTGTACATTTTATGTTAATAATGGATCCACGTAGGTGTGGTATTTATATTAATGTAGCTCCCAAAATTGGGTAACATTTTCTATATAAAACAAAAAAAACACTATTTTGAAATTCAAAACACTTTATATATTGGGACAACTATTTTTAATCCAGTCCTGACCTTTATCCTGGGTGAGAGAGAGACAACAATCTTCAAGGACAAATTTTCTGTGTTTAATACTTCAAACTTCAAAGGTGCCGCCGTAGAATCCGTAAGCTGATTGTTATTTAAACTGTGGTGGGGGTTTCCGTCAGTAGTTGGACGACCAGCAGAGCCAGAAGACGTGCTTGCAGCAACGCTAGTAGTGACAAGTAAAGTTAGAGTGGTGCCAAATGCCTCGTAGGGAAGTAGAAGCCCTACAATTTACCTGATTAAAATAGTGAGTACCTATTTTATTACAAGTAGTTAGTTACTATTATCCCGTTTTGCCCTAATTGTGACGCAGACAAAACAACATAACAGACACACAGCCTATGGACTACACATTCAGTGAAAGGTCCTCTACATCGTCGACCCAAAACACAAATACACTGACAAAAGCTGACATATGACAAACTACAACAAGAGAAACACGTAAACAAAGAACTAAACAAGCAAATACTCGCACTCAATGAACAAACCAGGCAATTAAACGGACCACAAATTACGGACATACAAAAAACACTGAAACAATCTGACAATAACAACAAATTTACACAAAAAACAAGAACTAATAAACGGACAATCACACGATAAAACATACAAAAAACTTCAACGTAAGACTCATAAACCGACTACAAGTACATAATAAAACACGGGAACATAAGTACAAACAGAAAAACTGCCCGAAATACCCTCAGTAATCCTACGCAAACAGGATCGCTGGTTACAAATACAAAAACTTTTAATGACACAACAAATACACTATAACAAAGCCAAACTGATTCAAGACGGCGTTGCCATATGTCCTAATGCTCCACATGACATGAGAAAATTAACAAAAACTCAATCGTGCACCGTGCATGGCGAGCCGCAAAAGCAGACAGGCGGCACTAAAGTGCAAGTAATGTGGCGAAAAACACAAAAAAAACCGTAATTACCACCAAGACACACACGACGACATAACTATACTAGGTTCTACATAAATGACTTTTTACGGTCCCCTGATATACTAGACATTGCCATCCTAAAATCCATCCCGCTAATTGCTCATATTTCTGTCGAAGAAGAAGGGTATACCGTGACTCAGACTATACGAGGGAGAGTTGAAATAGAACTTAACGTCGCCATGAGACATGAGACCCCCCTCTTGGGACGAGCCGTCGGCTAGATACCAAACGCGACAAGCAAACACAAACAGCCGAGACACCAACTGTTTGACCCGGGGTGGCCACCCCGACATTAACAAACTCCGACCTTACCCTAACGCTACCTCCCTCGCACCAGTGCAGCGAGTTGTTTGGCTTGATGGCCGCGTACAAGCCTAGCAACAACGCTAATCCCAAAAAACAACTCCCAGGGCGCGACGACGACTATTCGCTGGGGAATTAGACTGGCTGGTGAAGAAAGAAATTGAGAAGACAAGAAGAGCGCCAGAAGCCTCCGACCTTATCCTAAAGTATTCTTTCCCGCACCAGTCTACCGAGCTACAACGCTAATCCCAAAAAGCACCCCCAGAGCCTGGCGCCTGCGACGACGACTAGCCCTCGGGAGGTTAGACTAGCCGACGAGGGTCAGTCAGGACAAGAGGAGATCCCACAAAGCATCTACAACGGCCACGCTTGTTGCCGGGGTCGATGACTAATGGAGCCCACATTCACGAGCCTACAACGGTCCTATAGTTCTACAACGATGAGGCAGGACAGAGAGGAATAGTGTAAACGTAACACTGCTTTTCGGCGTCGTTCGGCGGCCTGTTTTTTAGCGTTGACGTCACTTGTATTTGGTTTTCGCTGATCTCAGGGCGTTCGGTCGGTTCGGAATCCACACTTGGAGTCCTGAGACAATACTAGTTGCGGGTTCGTATGTAGTGGGCGCCAGGAATACGCGTAGTATTCCAAAAAAGAGGAAAATCGCGGCTTTGAAAGCGACGACTGATGTTCGAAGCACTTGCGAAGCACAATTTTCGAATTCTGTAGAAGGCGAATGGTATCGTCGATGTAAGTCTGGTTTAAACTATCGATGTACTAGGCGTAGCAACGGATAACGCTAGGTAGAATGCTCGAAGGAGCTTGACGCACTATGCTCAACGGAGCTGAAGAATTTGCCAAAGGGCACTGGTTGCAGAATACTATTCGAAGCACTGATGTTGACACCACGAAGATATCGAGCGACTGAATTAAAATTTCGGTTTGCGCCCCGGTTTTAACCCTTCCGGGGTAGCGTTTATATTTATACCTGGCATGGTCGTCCATGGTCGTCCAATGGCGAATATTTGACTTCAGGCCAATGGGGTGGCTCGATCCCAGGTATAGTTTATTTGCAATTACGGCTGAGCGCCGGTCTGTCGTGGTCAATTACGGCTGGTGCCGATCTGTCGGGGTGCGTCTGCTGCTATTTTGCTCGTTTTCTGGATGATTTTTATATGTAAAATCTGGAGGATCTTTAAACTATGACAATAGTCCCCTTCAGTCCCAAATCATTTAGGCCATAAACAACGCCAAAAATAACGGCGCGAGCGCTTGGTGCATATAATAGTCGGATACTGTTCTTCGGAATGGGTTTTTAGGTGAGATAGGATATTTTTTTCTACCACTTTGCTTATAGCCAGGAGTAGGCCGATAGTTGGAAGGGAAGGTGTAGTCTTTGTAACATTTGGGTATGAGTATGGTGTTTACTTGTACGTTAATACGTTTAACTTATATGCGAGACGAGTGCGTATGGGAAGGGGTTTTTGTCGCCATTTGTCTCGTATTAGTTGTGTGATGTCCTTGTGAAGTATATTCCTGGTATTTGAGGGTCGGTAGACTACTGTCACTGTCGTGGTTAGAGTCAGTGCGTTTTTAATATTGTGTGTATTTTGTGTAATCGTAGTTGTAGGGTTTTATCAGTTTGTGTGTAGCATGTCGGGTGCGGCAGGCGTTTGCTTTGTTTTTTGGCACTTATATATGCTATGGTTTTCGCCACATTTCACGCACTTTGATGCCGCCATGCAGGAAGACGGCAAATCGGCATGGGTGGCACTGTGAGTGGCTGCCTGTTGCTTTCTTTGCCTCTCTACTATGACGACTAGAGATAAGCAATGGGTTAGTTGTAGAATGCCTTCCTCTTCTGATTGAGCCAGAATCACAGTATATTAGTATAACTGTAGCCAGAACTAAGACCAGGGACATTTTTTGTGTGCTTTTGTGACTCACTATACATACGGTGCATGATTGCGCCAGGGAAACCTTGCTGTGCTAGGTCGAGTTGGACCTCACTTTATGGAACACTCGCGGTATTCCACCTACCACCACCCTCAACTTTTTTTCTCGCTGAAGCTGTGGTATTCCTCGCCTTTGTCTGTCAGAGTTTTTGTTAATTTTCTGTAGCCATGTGAGCTGTTAGGATATATGGCAACACTGTCTTTAGTCAGTTTGACTTTGTTATAGTGTATTTGTTATGTTGTCAAAAGTTTTTGTATTTGTAACCAATACTTCTGTTTGAGGGTATTTGGGGCAGTTTTTCTGTTTGTACTTGAGTTTGCGTGTTTTGTTGCGTACTTGTGGTCGGTTATTTGAATCTGAGGTGTACGTTGGAGCTTTTTGTGTTGTGGTTCGACGTTTGGAGTCGTGACGTTTGGACTCTTTTTTTTTGTATGGGGGTTTTCTCTTCGCAAGAAGACCCTGTCTCGTCTTTTTTTCGTTTGTCAGTTCTGGAGGTGTCTGCAGGGGTGTGTGTTTTGGGTGTGTTATCGTGTGATTGATTGTCTGTTTAGTTTTTTGTGTAAATTTGTTGTGTTGTGATTACATAAATGGTAAACATTATTAAATGTAGGTATTTGTCATATTTAATTTAAAATTCATTGACAAGCATCACTTTTGACATTGTCGAAGGTTTGTTCATTCAGCATGTTTTTTCCATAAACTTCTTTTAACAAAAACGCCACCCTATTTGTATAACAAGATACGCTATAAGACTGATGTCCATAACGTAAATATCCCCCGCAAAGCATCATCACACCTCCTATAGATCGTACACAGTTCTACAAGCGATCGTTTTTATATAATATTTCTAAAACTACAAATAGTTTACCTAATTTTACTAAGTCTATGCCTTTGAATAAATTTAAATAATACATTTTTGATGCCACCATGGCTGTTGCCTATTAGCCCTTATATACAACATACTGTTATTTATGGTTAGTCATATTCAAGATATGAGTTATAATGATTATATTATGGGATACTTATATTCCTATCTTTCTGATTCTTTTTTTATTATCTTTGTTGATAATTAAGCCACTTTTGTTTTCGAAATATTACATTATACAGAAACAAAAAAGGACAGAAAACATATGTATTACATCTGTATACGTACCCACATAACGAGAATAAATTGTAAGTACTGGTATATATTTAATTGGTTAGGTCCAAGTTTTTGTCTTATTTTTTTTTACATATACGGAATGTCCAAGATAAAGTTGACCAATATTAATCTTGAGAACTGTGACAGATATAAAAAAGGTTTTTATATATAAAAGTTGTAGGTACAGATATAAACTACAAAATGCTGAATAAATTTTATGTATATGGTGTTTCAAGACTGATAAAATTTTATTTATTTTTAAATGCACCTCAATTTTTCTAACACAAGAATTTAATTTTGTTTTACTTGAAATTGTTTAAAAATAAAATAACATAATAACAGTATTAAATACAAGAAAATCAACCAACCACAAAACACAGCACTCGTGCGCCAGGGGCGTATCCATGGGGGGGATGGTAATGGGGGTAATTACCCCCCCCCCAAGAAGCTTACTGATATGAAATACATTTACTTTATAATTTTCCATGTAATAAAACAGGGGTAAACTATTTGTAATTTCAATTACTTGATAATCGCATGCAAACAATATTAAATTGTGTAATAAGTAATATTTAGCGTTTACTAATGTGACTTTCAAGCCTAAATTCTGTAATTTTGCTCGATGTTGCTGCATATATGATTGCTGAAAATACCTCTGATCTAGAAAAATACAATATTTTTAAATATGCTTTCGTCCCCGTCGAAAACTTTCACTTTCCCTATTCTATTCATAAAAAGTCCTTGCTCTTCTACATATACATAGATATATTAAGTTAGACATTTCAATTATTGATATGCAAGTAAAAAAAAAAGAAAAATTAATTTAATTTCCAATATCTTTTATTTTTATAATACTGCTGCAATGCATAAATTTTTAATTTATATTTTATTATTGATATTGGATATTAACTTCTTTTATTTAACAAAAGTCTTTACTTATGTTTAGTTCTTTAGTCTGTTGATGTTATAAGTCTTTACAACTTTACCCTCTCCAAGATAATATCATAGGTACGCCCATGAATGACGCAGTCGTTGATCGGTATGGCCAAGTGCAAATCTTACAAACACACGCTGTGCACACGCTCATGGGAGTCTGTGCGAGCACAAGTATTAAGTTGTTTCTTGGAAATTATAGCATATGTTTTTGGGTGTACATTTCTGTGTATCACATTTAAATTTATAAATTGATATAATCTGTAATAACGAGATTTTATGTTTTTCATGGTGAAAGTGAAGTAGGAGCTCATTATTAACGTGTATGTATCCAGTTTTATTTATGTGAAATCTTTAGGACGTACGTTGTGTGGAGTATAGTGAAATGATATCAGTGTCGTACATTTTAATGTTTTAAAATAGTTGATATAAAATACATATATTTTTGTAGATCAAATTAGATAAGGAAGTTACAGTGTCAATATCTATGTCAAATTGTTGACATTTAGGCTGATATGTGTTTCCAAATACTAACATTGGAGTCGCCACTCTACAATATATATTACAGAATTCTAGATTGAAATTAAGCTGATTTGGCATCAGACAAGTATTGCAGGCGACGCGATTTAGTAGACAATGATGTAACAATTATATTTAACAATGTTTAGTTAGTCCAATAGTAATACTTGTTGAAGGTAGACAGATTTAAAATAATGTTATATTACATGAAATTGTTTAGTGTGTTGGGTATTTTAATAGTTGGGGATAATAAATAAAGAACTGTGACGACGTGAATGGTCTAAAATCACTGATTTATTATTACTAATTTCTGATCCAAGTCAATGACGTTAGTCCATAAATGAAACGTAACGTCTCTATTCGACCAGTTAAATTCAGAACGAATCACCAGTGAATTTATCACAAGAAGTATAGTTAGACGGACATTTTTGATAGTTTCAAACTGTTTTCAACTGCTGCGGGAACAAAACATACCCGCTGCTCATCTAGTATGAGCCTCGTGCCTCGCATGTCTTTGTCCTTAGTATGTGCTTTGTCACTCTATTACCATCTTCTTGTATGAATTTCAGTTATCGAAATAATAAATACAATTATTAGGCGTATTCAGACGAGGTCAGCCGTACCTTACATTGTCCTACTAAAAAATCATAATATCTATTTACACAGAATAATAAATTCATCAAATGTTCCATAGAATAAAACGCCGAAATAAGTAAAAATAACTGTTTTTTTATTGATAATAACATTCAGCCAAATAATTGAAATTGGACCATTATTATAGGTCTTATGGGGGTGGCTCGGTTTCAAGTAGGTCATACTCATATACACAGTATAGAAAGACCAGTAAGGACAGCTGCACTTTCCCGCTAAGCCATTTTCAGAATTCATTCATTACTATTTACGCACTCGTTTTGGATTACGTTTCGTAGTATAACCGCTTGTGTCTCTTTTCGTTTTGTGATATTTTAGTTCTTAACCTATTTGAGTAGTTGCGTTCCAGTCCTGGTTTTAAATTTTACTATTTTGTTATATTTTTTAAAAAATAATTATGAATGCATCAGAAGAACCGGACCAAGGTACAAAAAAGTGGAATATAGTAGGAGTTTATTGTGTAGTAGGAAGTTGCAAGAACAATGCTGGAAATTATACACATGATTTTTTTAGATTCCCAAAATACAGCAGAAGGTAATTTTGCGATCATTATAGAATTATAATTAATTATAATAAATTAAGAACATAAAATATTCCTTATTATTTTCCGTGTATTGTTTTTTGTGGTAGTGCATAAAATTTGTAAGGGAGGAATATTATTTTCAACCAGCATTACATACTTATTGCAATTTGTAAACAGTATTCCTTTCTTATTTTTTGTGTTTGTAAAATTGATTGCATTTTACGATTGAAATTCATGTAAAAATTATTAACATAAAATTATTATTTTTAGAGCGAAGGAGTGGACGGTTAAATGTAAGAGAGATCTTTTGGATATAATTTTCGAATATGTGCTTAGCATTTTTCACAAAAAATGTTCAAAGATCAGAAAAGAAAACTACTTACCTCAAATGCTTATCTTACAATATTTTCTGACGATGTGGCAGGTAAAAATATTTAACGTTTATTTTGAAATAACTATCTGTATATAAGAATGAATTCTTTCAGAACCATCACAGAAAAATGTGGAAATTTGAATGCAGTCTTGAGAATTATTTTGGTAGCATCAGACAAGGAGGAAAATCTATCTCACCAACTCCTATATAATATCTACGTGGTTCGTGGATTTCATTCGTAAATTTGTTTGCGATTGACCTCAAACAATGCACTGAAATGTCATGAACCATTGCTTTCGATTAGAAGACTTAATTCAATTTCAGAATTGCTTCTGAAGAAGCGAACATATGTCTCTTGACCAGTCAAAAAACCTAAAGCAACAACAGGGCAACCAGCCCAGGAATTGTTCAACCAAGTTACTTTTGTTTATAAGTAGGAAATAATTGAGTATGTTCAATTTTAAATATAAATGTACACTCGCCATAGCTTTATGCCATTTTTTTTGTTAATGAAATAAAATGGTTAATAAACTGTATTTTATTAAATGTCATAATTCCAGATGGGGCATCTCTGTTTTATTTATTTTCTTCAAAATTTTCATACGCCTGTTAAATTATTAATAATAAATCTCTTTCAAGATATTTATTTTAAAAATTTTACGTAATACGGATAATACTAAATATATTTGTACTTTATTAGTTCGAGAAATTTAAGCAATCATCATGACAATTTATTTCACACATCTGTTTTTTGCTAATTTAAATAATTATTTGTTGTATTATTTTTAAAAATTACACGTATTTCACAAATTTGTATGTTTATATTTGCAACAGGTCATCTATTTCAATTTCTGGCGACTCGAAGAAATATATACTAGTAAATCTAGAAAATGTAAACTTATATTTGCGGAAACTAAAATAAAATTGTGTAAAAAAAAACTGCTGGTAATAACAGTAATATTAATTACAAATAATGAATATATGTACAAGTGGATCATTTCCACTTCAGTGTATTTTCTGTCTATTTTTGCATTATGACACTATTTTTTTCTGTATGCTATATATGTACAAATTGTAAAAATAAACATTATTGTAAAATTGTAAATAAACATTATTATGTGGTAAGTTAAAAATAAAAAATGTAAAATAAGGTCACACCAACTTCTATTTATTTTTTTCATTATTTAAACTATTTAGATAAAATTTTCAAAATCATATTACATTTTGAGCACACCACAGTTACAATTTAAATTTTGACAGTCCCAGGCTACAATGTAAATCACGCCGTAAACAATAGTGAAGAGAGCCTCACTCCCAAGTGGGAGTGATGCTATCTTTACTTCAAACACCAAGGTCAAAGAATTCGACTGGCGGATTTCATTCATAAATTCGTTAGCTGTCCCTACTGATCTAGCTATACTGTGCTCATATATGATTACATATATGGTCACACTTTATGTATAGTGTTCTAGTATTCCATGTTCATATGTAACTATCACATATTCTTGTTCTTTTTTAAAAATAAAATATTAACTTTATGGTACAACAAAAATTAAAATTTTCTATCTGCGTTGGTAATTTTATCTTAACATTTTTATTTTGATTCCAAGAATTTATAATAGCTCAATGTCAGTGGTGAATTATGACTTTTTAGAGCCTGATTCAGAAGCCCCTTGCATATTTTTTGTCAGTTGTCTAGGGATGAGGGCGAAATATAAAAAAAATTATGTAAAAAGTAATAAACAAATTTATTTATTATTTAAATTCTATAAGAGACAAACTCAGAGCAAAATATTCATTGAAATTCCAAAGCGTAACACAAAAAGAAATAACAATCTCACAAATACGTCAGCGTTTCGCTTACGAAGAAAGTGCAAATTTTCTTGGCTTACAAAAATACTCAGCGGCTAACAGCATTTAATCAGCGTTTTATTCAGTCTGAATTTCTTACTTAGCGGTTCAGCGGCTGATCTCGTCTGAATACACCCATTGTTTCTATATAAGAAGTGAATAAAACTTGAAAGATGATAAACATTTTATTGTTTTAAACGTTAGACAAATTACATTTCTTTAATATAATTACAATAAACAAAATATGAATATACAAGGTGCCTTATTAATAGTTCCGTGTACATACGACAATCACATATTCTAAGGCTAAAATAAAAAAAAAATAACTAACTTTAAAGGTTTTCGCCGTGTTCAATAATTTCCATAAAACTTACATTCAATTACTAATTTCTGAATTCCACAATCATTAATTCAGCTCAATTAAGTATCATTTATATTTGTCAGAAAAAAAATAAATTTTTTAAAAATTAAATCAAGTTTATGTTGAAAATCAATCGGTGATGATTAATGAAATAATTCGACACCACACACATCGTGTATAGTCAAGTACGAATATTTATTTACAAAGTAACCACGAGTACAACTGTACGAAAGCACCCTAGTGTCAAACATACTTTTTATTTTTAGAAAACTCAATATATTGAGATTATTCTCAATATCTTGACTTTTCTCTCAATATAATGGGATTATTCTCAATATATTGAGTTTTTTCTCAATATAATGAGAAAAATCTCAATATCTTGACTTTTTTCTCAATATATGTATTTATTTACATTCCACTAGCGATTGAGGTAGTAAAAGTATGTCGCAAGTAGTATTGAAAAAAAGGACCAATTTTTCGAGAAATAACATTTGCGATTTTTTTAGATAATTATTTTTTATGGATTCTTATTCAGCTTCGTTAGAAACTTCTCTGTACCAAATTTTGGCAACCTACAGTTAACGATTCTTTACTTTTCAATAAATACCTTATATTATGCATTTATGTCTTCACTTTCAGACCCCTATCGAATCTATCATAGGCGATATGAGATTCAAAAGGAAACCTCTTTGTGCTAAATTTGAATCAAATATCTTTAAAAGTATTCAAGACATGAGCACACAAAAATTAAGTTTTTTTTACGTTCTCATATCTGTTAATTTTAAAACTATTAGTTAGACAAACAGTATAGTGTTACTACCTGTTTTTCATTAAATTTAGTATCACATTCTCGAGAAATTTTTCTTTCACTAAAAATATTTTAAAATAGGATCCCATCTGCCATAACAATTTTTGCATTTATTAGTGTATTAGATATATTTTTCTATAACGATATTATTACATATGTAACTATTTGTTCTTATGTATCTTATCATGAAACTTCTAAATAACATGTTTCACACGAGGAAGGGGTCTGAAATCAGCGACATAAGTGTTTGAGATATTTATCGAAATGTAAAGAAGCGTTGAAGGTAGGTCAAAATTTGGTATAGAGAGGTTTTTAATAAAGCTGAATACGAATCCGTCAAAAATAATTTCCTAAAAAAATCGCTACAATCTTACGTGCGACGCCTATGAGTAAATTAACATAGTGTCAAAATAGTTACTTTATAAGTATACATATAAGCTACTAAAAACTCAGAACAATTGGATAACAAGCAAGTCGCTCTTGTAACCAAGTTAGAAGAATGAATCTATGGAAAGTTAAACCTTTGAGAGTAGGTTGCCAAAATTTAGATAGAGGGGTTTCAAATTAAGCTGAATAAGAATACGACAAAAATAATTTTCTAAAGAAATCGTAAATGTTATTTTTCGAAAAACTGGTCCCCTTTTTCGATTCTACGAGCAACGCCTATGACTAAACATGCTTTTACAACGTAAATACATAAAATATCATAGTACTAAGAAAAAAGTCAAGAATTGAGATTTTTGTCATTATATTGAGAAAAAAGTAAAAATATTGAGATTATTCCCATTATATTGAGAAAATGTCAAGATATTGAGAATGATCTCAATATATTGAGTTTTCTAAAAAAAAAGTATGTTTGACACCAGGGTGGTTTCGTACAACTGTGTCCTGTTAGACTACTCGCGATTCTTCCAAAATGCTAGCATTCGCAAGTGGACAAAGTTGTCGCAATTTTAGTAGGTCACTTCAGTCACGTACAATCGTTTGCAATAATAATGACACTCATTAAAATGAATTTTGCAATTTCTTTTGAACTTCTGATGTATTTGTAATGAAATCTACTTCACATTTTTAATATCACTTATTAGTTGTTTCACTCACCGATAGAGATTTAATGAAATTTCTACTCAGAACTTCCAGAAATTCAAAAACTGTTTTAAGAGAGTGCCATTATTATTGCAAACGATTGTAAATGAATGTGGACAGGGAAGTTGAACTAATAGATATTTTTCATGGACTCATGCGAATTTACCGACATGACTGGCAATGGTAAGTACAAGTGTCCGCAGCTAGTACAAATATCCTCTTCCACACACATCGCAACTGCCTCTACTTGCGGTTACTTGCATTGTGTTTGGTGCCAGTTTTACAAAATGACGATTAGACAAATGTCATTTTATATTTCAAGCATGTGTGTGCGTGTGTGTGTTTAAAAAATATAATAAAAACTGGAATGAATTTGAATATTTTTATCATTTTCAATTACATGCATTATTCATATATTTTCTCCATTCTGACAAAAATGCTTTGCAGAAAAACATATTTCAATGTTGGCAACAAGGATTTTGCCCAAAAATGACAGTTGATTGCGGTACTTCATCAATTTAGAGATTTAAAAACTAACTCAATTGTAACGTCCTACACACACACACAGCAAAGCAATAAATTTGGGTAAAGGTAATATTAATAAAATCGTCACATTTTAGCTCCAAGAATTTGTGACAATTTCAGTTACTCGGAATACTGGGACATCCTGCAAAAACACCTAATTATTGGCAGTATCTGTTTCTTTGGCAGTTTTTGTTAATGTTCCAAACTTTCTTGTTGTTATAATAGTGGCCTTGTTCGGCAAGGTAAAGGACAACTTGGACTAAAAGCACACTGTTGTGGATTATACATTCCATTACAGTAGTAGCATCCTGCACAATCTAAAAAAATATATTATACAGTGTTTTATATAAGCTGCTTTGGGGTCGTAAATCCCAAAAATATGATTAAATTAAAATTTTACTTTTAATGACTTCGTTGGGACGCATGACCCCATGTAATATTGGCAGACTAACGTTGAGGCGTAGATTTTTAGAAATTTATTGATTTTGAGACGGACGAAAATATTGAAAGAATGCTAAAAAGATATATTCGCAATGATGAATTTGAAACCTTTGACATTATATAATTTATTTATTAAAAAAAACCTTTGTTTGTATAAACTTTGTGTATATTCTTCAACGAGCATATCATGATGGTTGTAATTCACGAGGATGAAGGTGATTGGCATAAATCATCCAAGTGAATTACAGTCACTATATGCAAGTAGAATACTTTGTCCACGACTATTAACAATATTTTAGCAAACTTATTACTTTCACTATTAATTTTTTTTAAATTGCAAGTTTTATTAACTTACTCGTAGATTGTTGGTTCCCGCATTGATAATATGGATATGGATATGTTGCACCTTGTTGACAACTTGTTTGCTGTGGATAGAATTGATAAGAAGGTATGTATTGCTGACATGGTGCGTATGCTGAAAAAGAATACAGAAAATAAATTAAAAAGACTAGTAAATTACATTAACAAATACCTACTACTTAAATAATATGAATGGATTATGGAAAAAAGAATATAAAATATTTATAGTTCAAAGGGTCTCTGGGCGTAAAAACTATCTTTTTTTATGCTGAGGTATCAGCAAAAATATAAATTAAAGTGGATCAAATGTGGGTGTAGGTCAGTTGCCAATGGTTGAACCAATATGTTTCTCAAAACATCAAGAAACCAAAACCGATCACGCTGACGTGAATAATGAATACCAAAAGTGCAGAGACAATCATTTTAATGCGAGCTTATTAGTAATCAGATATAATTCATTAGTTCTGTTTTACTGGTCTTTGTAATAAATTGTTTTCTACTTGTATTCTCGAAATTCTTAAAAAGATATTTTTGAAAACGATTTGGTTAAATGGCGCAGTCTTAGTGGATTTTTAATAAATTTTGGCGTTTGTACTTCTCAAAGGTTTGGGGAAAAAAAGAACTTACGAAGCCGAATCTTATTAAGATTATTTGTGCAGTGCATCGAGCAACTTTTTATGTGTGTACCCCATTGGAAGGCGAGGACTGAACTGAGTAGGCTCGAGTTAGATGAATTGAGTAGTTTGTCAAGAAAACATCATAGGAACAAGAAAGAAGAGAAATCAAGACTCTGGTAATCAGAACCGTAAGGAACTACTCAACTTGAACACCAGTCTATAGGAGACAAAAAACTGAAAATTGCTTGGATTTTTGGCAAGAAACCTTAACCTTAACCTTAAATATATATCTATCATAGAAAATAAGGACACATCTTTCAACCAGCGATTTGCACGCGAAAATCTATTGAAGACGTTCGAACATAGTTAAAGAGATCAAAAAAATTCAGAAATAAAAATCCCAAATTTTACCATCCTGAAATCTTATTTAGTTACCTATAAAGTCAAGCGTAAAGCATAATTAAAGTCAATAAACTACAAGAATTTAAATCAGCAGATTTAGTATTAAATTCCTTAGGTATAATAATTTTAATTAGCCTATAACTTAGTAATTACAGTTTACGAGTAAGTGTAATTTAAAAGTTGTGTCTAGAGGAAGGTTATGGTTCTTACCTTCACTATATCAAGTTTCGTAGTATAAAAATAATTAGCATATCACTCAATTATATGAAACAGATATTTTTACGTAAATATTCAAAGTTTTTTTTTTAAACTTTGGAAACAGACAAAATTAAAAATGACCACCAGAATCCCCAAAATAGTAAATACTCAATAAACAAATTTCATGGTTTTGCAAGCATATGCAAAAACAATTTTTGATTATAATGGTAATCCAGATACATTAGAAATTGTTATCAAAGTATGTGACGAATTTATTGAACTATATCGCTCAAATGATGAACATTTTAACAGATATTTATTAAGAGTGATTTTAAGTAAATTAACCGATAGAACTCAAATTCTTATTGGTTCAAGATTAGAATTAATAACTTGGGCTGATATTAAAAATGCTCTCAGATCAAATTTTGGCGACAGAAGTAGCTTAAATTGTTTAGAACAAAACTTGTTAACATTAACTTCACAAAGAAATGAACATCATATAGATTTTGCGAAAAGAATACAAATTGCTAGAAGGTAGAGTTGCTTTTAAATTAAATTCACTTTCAGAAGTAGAAATGAATAGACAATCAAAACAAAATTTTTGTATGTATATTTTTAGGTATTAATAATATTGTGTGAAACTAACTACTCTGTGGACTAAAGCCCCAACCAGCGTTGAATTACACCCACAATATCTACCCATATATTATTTATTATTAGCTTTTGTAACATTTTTTACTGTATTATTAAAGTATTTTAAGCTAATATAAATCAAATCTCCTACAATTCCTATCAATTAAGTCATATGTATACTCTCTGATACCAAACATCTAGGTATGCTAATGAACAATTCCACAGACAAAGCTCTATTCAATAATTGTCTAAAGAAATTAATCTATCTAAATTTACTAACCTGGTTTAATGAAAACACTCTATAAATATCTAACTTCACTTTTGACTGTGAGAACTCGAAAATTCAAAAATAGAAACAATAGATGAGATCTGACTTATTTCTGCATTTTTAGGATTGCTTCTTCAGGTGGCCTTCTTTAAGTGGAGTCAAATATCTAACTATAAAAATTATTATATAAATTAAAATTATTTGAAATTAAATATCGACAATGGCAAAAGTGTTGCCTGTCAATAAACTTTAAATTAAATATGAAAATTTTAATGTCAATAATGAAACACAAAATTACTATTATGAAAATGATTATACTGGTAATCATGAAAAAGTAAACTATTTTCCATCAGAAATGAAAGAAAATCAAATACTCATAATAACTAGCAAAATTTTCAATTGGATACACAGATAGACAAAGAAACATAATTGAAATAAATTCCGCTATTGTAAATTCCCTACCTTACATACAAATATCAAAATAAATATTTATTAAATTATAAGAAATTATTATACCTAAGGGATTTAATACTAAATCTGTTGATTTGAATTCTTGCAATTTATTGACTTTAATTTTATGATAGATTTTATAAGTAACTAATAAGATCCCACCGACTGCGCCATTTAACAAAATCATTTTCAAAAATCTCTTTTTAAACAGATTTTACTGCAAAAACGAGTTAAACAGAACTAATGAATTATATCTGATTACTAATATTTATAAGCTCGCATTAGAATGATTGTCTCTGCACATTTGGTATTCATGATTCGTGGCAACCAGCCCGGAAATTGTTCAATCAATAAAAAGTATTGCTGACAATGTTCCATCGGATATCCAATACATGTACCATCAAAATATTCTCACAGAATTTGCCCCGCTCGCACCCAATTCGACGACTGTGGTATCGCGAAATGCTAGATTGCCCCGATCGCCCTTACGTGATTCTTGTAAACAAACATAATGCCGTATATCGAGGCGCGACTGGAAAAATTGAGAATCGCCGAGAAGCGTTTGAGAGTCGTTCGAGACATGGATCTAGAGATACTAGAAAATACCTGGAATATTCGTTTGGTCTATAAAAGAATAAACGGCCGAGTTAGTTAGTCTTGAATTATAGTCTTGAATTGGAGTGTTTAGTTGGTAATTTCGAAGAGATCAATTGGAATTCAGAGCGATTTAGATAATGATTAATTATATAGTGTTTAGTTGAGTTGTAATTAGTATTCGATAGTATACAGAGTAGTTAATAAATATCAGTAAAAATTAACTGTTGGTTTTTCTGGTAAAAGAAAAAATCGGGTTGGGAAACCCGTAACAACATGTTCCATAAAGGACATCCATCGGATGTCCAATGTATGTTCTATCAAAATATGTCCAGGAATGGCCATCCATCGAATGACCATTTATGGTCCATAGACGTTTGGACATTAAATGGACGTCCACTGGACGTCGTGTGCTATTAGCGTGCGATTTTCATCTTTTCTTCGTTGGTAAACTGCAATAACTGATCACAACTGTTAAACACTTGTAACAAATGTTCTGTACCACTCTGCGGAATACTCAAAATTAAGTCATCAACATATTTCTTAATGAAAGGAATTTGAAAATTCAGCTTATCAACTCAGTCCTCGAGTAGATCATCCAACACATATTGTGCCAATATGGGAGAAACCGGACGTCCCATAGGCATACCCAGTGTTTGTTTATAAATTAATTGATTTTTTTATACTACCGGTTTCTCCTATTCAAATATTATTTGTAATGCTAAAACAGATATAGAAGGCCTTAGTGTTGTTTATACATATTTATTGCATTTTGAAAAAAATAATAGCAGACAATTTCGGACCAACTTTATGTATACTATGAGTTAAGGTACTGAGATGCGGTTGTATGTATTTTTTATCTACTTTTTTTTTGGGTTCTTGCGTATAAGGAATATTTTTTCTGCTCAAATATTTTTAAATTTAATAACATTGTAACATTTGCGGTTGTTTTAATAATTATTAATAATTTATTTTCTTGACATTCTAAAAAGCAGTTTTTTAGCTGTTTTTTATACGAATACAAAAAGTATATCGTCTTTCACAGTCCGCGGACAAATGTCCTTTCTGGACATTTTTCATTGCTTGGCTAGTCTCTCACTTGGTATATAGACTGTAAAAATGTTTTGTTTATGTGTACAAGTAAAATTTTACTGCTGATTTTATTCTTGTTGTATAAATGCTATATTGTGAAAATGTCAGTTTCTCTAATGGTTGGTTTCTTTACAATCTCATAATTCGCAAGTAACTTTTCTGTTCTTCGCGTTTCTTTTCCAATCCTTTTCATTTTTCTCCCTCGTCACTGCCTCTCTCCATCGCTTCCTAGGTCTCCCTCTTTTTTTTTGTAGTTTGGTTTACTCCCTACAATTTTTTTAACTGTCCTTTCATTTTCCATAAAATACCCCAGCCACTCCACTCTTTTGGCTTTTACAACTTCGTCTATTTTTGGTGCCTGGTACATTGCATATATTTCCTCATTATTTCTCCTTACATAGCCTTCCTCCGTCTTCTTTAACCCTAGAATTCTTCTTAAGATCTTCCTTTCCCACCTTAAAACGTTTTCTCTTGACTTATTATTGAGGATCCAGGTTTCACTGGCATACAGCGCTGTCGGTCTCAAAATTGTTTTATACATTTTAAATTTTACCCCTCTGGACAAGTTTTTTGATTTCATTAGGTGGTTCACTGCTGCCGAACTTCTGTTTGCTTTTATTATTCTTCTATTAATGTTTTGCTCCTCATCACAGTTAACTGTTATCAGCGCCCCCAAATATACATAATGTTACGGAAGCTCATCAACGTTTTTAGTTTGTTAATTATGTTTCTGGTTACGTTAGAATTTATAATTTTTGTGATGCCTTTATTTTGACGTTTTCTGGAATATTCCCGGCCACATTCTATTTGATTCTCGAGACCGCGGAAAACTTCTAGAACTCTAGAAACCTATATAAGCGGATCGGTTTCGCTGACACAGTCAATTTATATTAAGCAGTCAAACGCGAATGACTGAAACGTCAAAGTAAAGAGTCTGACAGTTGTGAATTTGTTGAAGGATATTTCTTGTGTAATCTTGTGTAATCAACGTGTTTCTACGCTAACGCAATTACAGAGTTACAATATTCTTGAACTTCTTCAAACTCCATCTCTCGATGCTGCGTTCTCAATTTGAAATTGGTATAATTTCTTTGATCTTCTATTCTCAAAAGCTTACTTTTCTTTTGATTTATCTGCAATCCAACTTTAGGTGCTTCCTCCACAATAATAATGTAGCAGTCATTAATTTTGCGCCTGTACGTAATCCACAAGGTCCTTATCTTAAAATTAATGAAAATTTAATTTTTCAAACCAAATTCTTAACAATTTTAAATAATTACCTAAAAAATGTATGAAAACCATGGATTTAAAACCTTTCGCATTGAAAATTTAGAAAATAAGGTTAACATGTTACAACGACAAATCGACTCATTGCAGTAGACCAATTTTACGACACATTTTTTAGAAATAATCACAGAGATATAAATAGTAGTACAAATCGCAACTAAAACTGAACTGCTGCTGAACATTACTTTTTATCTAAAACATAATAACAAAAGATAGCTAAGAATACTTTCGACGATTTTTATGTTATATTTTTCAGTAGCAGATTTTGAGGAACCCATGTGTTTCTTGAAATATTATATATATTCTTTGCTATAAAATGTATCATTCAGAAAAATCTGGATTAGAACTCAGCAATACAAAGAGATGGGTTTTGTAACTATAATAAACATTTTGGGTTCGCGTTATTGATGCATATTCCCCAAACAAATAATAATTAGTAAAACTTGTAGGTATAGCTTACGAATTGGTTGAGTACACGGATATGGTGGTGGCAGCGGACAAGAGGGTGTAGTTGGACAAGGTGATGGTGACGGCGGCGGTGGTGTTGGTGACGGCGGCGGTGGTGTTGGTGACGGCGGCGGCAGTGTTGGAACTAGAAAAAAGCAGAACACAGCTAATGCGAAATATAAATATTTAGATAAACGAAAAAAAAAAGAAAGATTTGGGACTACCCTGTCTGTATATACCATCAAGGTTCCTAACCTGTAAGTACCGGCAGGTACCAGTTATTGTTCAAAGAAGGAAATTTATAGTGGCTAATGAATAGTTACATACAACAAACAAAAAAATATTTAACTATAACTGTAATTTTAACAGTTAGATAATTGAAACATACAAAAATTATTGTTTGATCATATACAGGGTGATTCAGTCATACTGTCATTAATTTTAACCACTTATTCGAAAGGCCTAATAACGATTTTTTATTCGACCTTTGAAACATTCGTCGAAGGGCGCATGGTACCTGCGGACATAGGTTGGGGAACTTCTAGTCCGTAGAAATTTGTGTAAAAAAAAAGCTGCCATGATAATGGCAAATGAGATATATTCCTTGAAGACATTCAGAATGTCAGAAATGTTCATGTAGTAATTTACCCTTTTATTTATTTTACTTTTACAAAAAAAAACGGTATAGATCCAAGTGTTAGGAAATTTTATTGAGATTTCAAAACAGTACTTTAATGGAGTATGTTTGTGTTTTAGATAAAGCCGTTAATAACAAACTTCGACGAAAAGGTACTTGCAGATATTGCTGCATCTACGATATAAAATATCCAGCTTATCAGAGCTTGGAAATGGTAACAACTCTTGTAAAATTTGATTCATCAGTGTCATCGATTCAGTATGTTTCTGAAAAAACATAAATAAGGTCAGTATGTTGTCCTCACGCCTGTTGGTGATGCAACCTGTTAAGGACTACGCCCTTGTATAGTAAAAGTTTGAATTATACCTAGAGAGTGGTTTATTTAAGTAGATTGTAATTTAATTAGTCTTATATGTTGTTTGTTTAATTATGACTAATTATTATAGTGTTTGATTGGGCATCAGGTAGTTCCTAAATTTGCAACATAATACACAAATAGGTTAGGAAATTTTATTACTATTAAATACTAATGCTACTACTAATACTACTTTTACTGTAATTAAAAGAGAAAATTTATATTTTTATAAAAATTCTTCACAATTGTAAATGCAGAAAAAATTTAACTTTAAAGAGAAATCTTAACAGTTGCAAACACTAAGCCTGGCTGCTGACGATTGGCATTACTTAAATAGTAGTTACTCATTTTATTTATGCTACTCATCAACCACGTCCAAATGATCTGTGTCATCAACGTTCGTCTGAAATGCAACTTAAACACGGGGTTTTGTCTATTAAGTGCCTATGAATTAATAAAAATTTGGATTATACAGGGTAAACTTTAAATAAGTACAAATATTTTAACAGTGCACTGTGTAGAACACATAATTATAGTTTTTTTTAAAATCAGGAATAAAAAGTCAAATTTTTAATAAATTTCGTAATTTTCCAACAGAAAACTTGTTGAGAACCGCTGATCCGGGAATCATGGTGGATATGAATTCTACAGCGCTGCCAGTGTTCGAATAGGCTCCAATAAAGTTAACTAGAATTTTTAAACATGTCAAAGAATGATTGAAATATGTTTATTTATGAGCATATTAATGGACAACTTCTCCCCCTTTGCTATTCCTGTACTTCAGCAATAAATTGAAAATATAAGCCACATTATCTACTTTCATTTTTACTAAACTCTAACTGATTATCACAATATGTTATCGTTATCACAATTACTGATTATTACTACTTGACAAATATGCTTTTAACATGTCAACCTTTTCACTCTTTGAATAATGTGCCATATTTTATTTAATCACACTGTATTTCACGAAAAATATTAATTAAATATACAACAGGAAAAACACCGGCCGTGAAAATAATAAGACGATTTAAATACGTTTTATACGTTAGTGCCGCAACTCTTAAAACAGATACGTCAAGCAGTGTATTACTTAAAGAAACCATTAGTTTAGTTTGGCTTCAGAAGATGCAAAAGTATTTCATATTAACTTTCAATTTACGTGTATCAAAATTATCAAATCCCTTTCCACAAATATTACCCGTGTTGTGTCCACTTGTAACTTGCCACAGCTTATTCCTTTGCGTTGGACAATACTTGTGCACCGGTATCAACATAACCTCTTTGTCGACCTCGACTATCAATCCTAGAGAGTGGGGCTGGTACCGGACATTTTACCTAACCTACTGCTCGTGAAATCTATCTGTTACCTGTGCCTACGGCACTAGTTTCTTTTTTGCATGCGATTGACACTACTTCTAAATATTTTATTTTGCCTTCTTTTGATATTGAACGCAAACATCAAGCTAGTTATTTTGTTATTCCATGTTTTGTATTTATTTTTAAAATGTTTCACCCACTACAAAATTACAAAGTACGAAATGGTTTTAGCACTGACACGTTGTCTGAGGTTATGTGGCGAGAATTAACTCTGAGGTGTTGTAGTTTTTTTTGTTATACTTCATAAGTTAATTTAAATGTATAATTTGTAATAACCTTTCTAACAGTGTACAATGGCATTAGCTTCTGAAATGTGGATAACTATTTAAATAGTTGGCTTTTTAGTAAGTTGGTGAGCTTTTATGCACGTTTATGGATAATTTATGGAATCATTGAACAAAATAACTTCCTAAACACTTTAAATTATAGTATCGAACTTGCGGAAATTCATATTTTAATCGTTTATGATAATTTTACTTTACTTATTGTTGAAGAGAAGCGTTTTTAAATTAGAAACAACTGCAAAAATCGAATTTTCATTAAACAATTATTTATCTTATAGACGGTATGGCAACCTCGCCTTCAGGAAATCATATTGTTTATTTTATTAGGTTACGTCAGTGGGCTATCTGGTCAGCGGTTCTCAAAATGACTTTCACTAGACTTTTCTAAATGACGAACTACACCTGCAGTTAAAATATTTGTACTTATTTAAGGTTCACCCCACAGACCAACTAGACTGTACCCATGCTATTCAATACAACGATACCAATGAAGCCTCGACAGGGGAGCAGTGGAGCGTTTGCGGAAGTTTGGCTCCGCCTCTTTTGACAGAGTCTGATTCAGTAAAATGTATATTATTATAATATTTGATGAAATTTTAATAAAGTTAATAATTTTTATTTAAAAGTAATGTGAAATAGGAAGAAATATATTTTTAATAAACTAACATAAAATATTTAATTATTTTGAGTTTTGTGAAATATTTTTAAATCAGGGTTTAAAATAAAATTCTAGTTATATTAAATTTTTTATCGCCCTTTAAATAGTGTTACTTTATTTAATGCTTGTGCCTTTTAAGGTATTGATTATTTTTGTTTTATGATTTATTCTTACATCTACATATTTTTCAGAAATTGCTCTAATAAGTTCTAATCACTGTGTAATGATGGGGAAGTACATTGCTGACAATTGTAATAGCCGATCAGATCCAAATAGTGATGAAATTTCAGTTTTTAGGTAAGTAATAATCAGAAATAATGGAGTACGTTTTATGGCATTAAAAGCCTCTGCGCAGAAGTTGTACTGACATTTCCAGTATCGGCCCTGTTTTTAAGTGTCCATATGTTTAACAATTATTGTTAGCGAGGTAACAAGGATTTAATGGTTTACTAAATAATACCATTTGGAACATTTTGGTGATGCGTGTACTGGCATCTTGGAAACTACAAGCGATTCGAAAATGGGCAGTTGGGGGAAAAAACTTAATGACGCTTGCAACTAGATCTAGGTTTTTGAGTTATTTTGAAAAATGTTAATATGGCGTTATTCGTCTGTAACTTTTTTATTTAGAGGATTTTTTAAATCTGAAAACACTTTTCCGCAGCAAATTTTTTTGAAGATATTTCACTGTATATTTAAATTTTCAATGCGACGTTTCGGTTGCAATAAAATTCAAATTGGATATAGCGCCCAAACCAAAAAATTAAGTTGATAATAATTTCGCGCAACCGTAACTGTTCGAAATTCTAATATTGTAAATTTCTTAATTAGATTCTTAACTTATTATTATTTAGCAAATATAAATTATAATTAAATAGCAATAGGAAATATAAATTATAATTAAATATAAATTAAATAAAAAAGTTACAGACGAATAACGCCATATTAACTTTTTTCAAAATAACTCAAAACCTAGATCTAGTTTCAAGCGTCATTAAGTTAGCAACAGAATTTTCCCCCAACTGCCGATTTTCGTATCTCTTATAGTTTCCAAGATGCCAGTACACACATCACCAAAATGTCCCACATGATATTATTTAATAAACCATTAAATACTTGTCACCTCGCTAAGAATAATTGTTAAACATATGGGCATTAAAAAACACAGAGCCGATACTGGAAATGTCAGCACAACGCCTGCGCAGAGCCGTTTAATGCCATAAAACGTGTTCCATTATTTTTAATTATTACTTACCTAAAAAATGAAATTTCATCATTATTCCGATCTGATCGGCTATTATAATTGTCTACAATGCACTTTCCCATAATTGCACAAAAAAAAACTCGTATATTTTACAAAATAATCGCGATGTTACCACAACGAATGTCTAACACTGACTGAGAGCATGAGGCCAGCTGTTATTCATATATTCGTTAAAATTAAAAATGAACTTAAATACCAGCCAAACTTTATGTTATTGTATTTCTTAGCAAATACATCCGCTTACAAATAAAAGTGGAAAAATACTAACCTGGTATTACTATAATTTCTGATGTACATATCGATGAGCATTCCCGTTGTCTTCTAATATAACATCCGGTTTCATCACATATTCTTGGATATACCACGATGCAACATTTGTCATTTACAACAGGATTTACCGAATAATTGCTTGCACTAGGATATACAAATACTTTATTTTCATTTGTGCTGTTAATATTAATAGGAATAGATATATTATTTACTGTATTAATTGTATTCGACAGAGTTATATCTGCTGTAAAGTTGTAACTGTTGTTATTTGTATTACTAGATGGACTTGATGGGGTTATTTGTGCCGGTGGAAAAGGCACCAAGACTGGTGCTGGCTCAGTGTCATCTGAATCGCAATTTTTGGAGCATTCTTTGCAATTGTTAATACACCTCTGATTTTGGCAGTTGTTGCAATTTGACTGACAATTGGAAGTGGTACAGCAGTTGTTGCAATTTGACTGACAATTGGAAGTGGTACAGCAATTGTTGCAATTGGATGTACAGCTACCACCGCTACAGCAGGAATTGCATTGTCTTTTTACAATAGATTTTCCAATTACAAAGTCGTGCAAAATGAATATCAAAACAATCGATAGCAGTAGCCGCATCTGAAAAAAAAAAGTTTTAATTAAAACATTTGGTTAGTTAAAAGTAAATTCACGGCCAAAGTTAACATGACTAAGAATTGATTCCAATTCAAAGTTGATTTCCTAGCAAACGACTAATCTGATTTTGATTAATTATTTTTAATCACAGGTTTATTGTTCCATTTATTGTAATTTCTATTGTGATTTCAATTTTCAGTTTATACCGAGAAGAGTAAGAAAAGATAAGTAATAATTATTATCTTGTAAAGTTACAATAGGGATTATATTTCATTAAAATTGTAGTTTTTGAACCAAATTTACAACAGATAATAATACATAAATCAGTGATAAAATTGTACGTGAATTGTGTAGGATCAGAGTAATATCAATCGACTACATTAAAAACATGCTGATATGGAACAACATTGGTTAGGAAAAAAATTAATATATGGTTTGGAATACGAGCTGTCGATATGAAATCGTTATTAAAGATACAAGGAAAAATGTAAAATATTGATTTTTTTTTTGTTTTGATTTTGTTCTTGCTGTTGATTTTTTATTGTCAGTTATATTATGCTTGGGTTTTTAAGGTTCTAGTTACATATGGTACATTAATTTTACAAAAGTAAAAAAATATATATTATAAACGATACACACATTATTTATTTATCAATTTCAATTTACTCCATATTTTGAACTATGTATAGGTACTATTCTCATTAAAATTTTATTTTTCTAATACATATCTATATACATTTTTATAAAATAATAAATATTTGGGTCCTTTCTAAATGGTATGAAGAAAATAAAAAAAATATTTCAAGAAATAAAGAAAATAAGTTTACTATGTGGTTTTAAACTGAAATAAGCACTTAACTACTTGGGAGTAGTGTGCATGGGAGGCTTTGTGAAATTTTGAATAGGATGTAGAATGCGCAACTACAATATATCCAGTATTATGTTGCCAGCTCGTATCAAAAACCTGGGTGTAGGTATATTAAAACTCGAAATTTTAATATACTTACCCCAACGTTAGCGGCATTATAAAATTAATGTAAACTCATAATTTAAAAAAGATAATCAGAATTAGAATAAACATCCGCAAGAAATAATTATTTAATGAATTTAAATTAAAATCAATTTGTAGTTGTGTGTTAATTTTGTCCACAAGTTTATTAAGAACGAGGGATGGAACAATTTGAAGAAACGACGCAAAGTACTGAAATGAATAAACAGGGTAGGAATTGTACAGGGTAGTCACAAGGTTAGGTAAAAATATTGCAATTTAGTGTACTTAGTCCAAAAGTTGATAGTTAATTTAGTCAAAGTTTAGTCCAAAAGTTGATAGTTAAAGAGATACAAGGCGTTAAATGTAAAATACTATTTTAGTTGTTTTCAATTGTTTTTAATATATGCAAATATCCATCGAGGAATTCAAGTATGTCCACATATCGGTTATAGTTCATGGAGGACGCCAACTGAGGTAAATTGAATGTGTTAAAAAATGATACAACTTTTTTATACTTTAAGGTATGTATCTCGTTTTTCGTATCAAATTTATATTTTCCAACTTTTTTTACACACAAATGGTATACTTTGTGAAAGCCGCTTTATCGCACTGTTTTTAAAATATTTAATTTTAAGACTTCCAATGCTGATAGTTGAAATAATTAAAATTTATTTAAAATTAAGAATTGTAATGAACAATAAAATGGTACCAAAAATATGCTTTTTGACAATCATTGCTCAAAATATCCACCTCAATACATGTAACAACGCGTTTATTAAAATATTGTCTTATTTTAAAGTAAATATCTTTATCGCAAATTGACTCAGCAGCATTTGAAACATATTTTTTAGACCGTCAATTGAATTTTTTTAAAATATTATACAGGATATTTGTACGGTTTTCCAAATAGTATGTACATGTTGATTGGTAATATGCAATATCATATCACATCATAAAACTCATGAAATAGATATATCTTTTTAAAGATTTTAAAGGTATATAGGTATAAATATTTCGAATAATAACGTAGAAAAAGGGCACGTGGCCACCTTATACAAAAGTATCAGACAACATACATTTTTTCGCAATTAATGGTGGGAACAGAACGAGTAAATATTGTTGTTGTGTTGGGTAACAGTAAGTACCAGCAATAGGAAGAGAAATCAATATGTGGGTTTAGTCCAAGTACAAGAGTAGATCAAAGATTTTAAGCCAAGGCTGTGGGGCTAATTCTGCGAGTGGCTATGGTCACCTAGGCATAACAATCCGGAAAACCATAGTAGATTAAGGTGGCCATATTTGTGGTCCGAAATGATGGAATGTCGATGTAATTTTAAAGTTAGGGATTTTAAACCCTGTTAAAGTTACTAAACATAATTATACATCATTGGATACTAGAAAGTTCGACTTAGGTAGTGTTAGTATATTATATTATATAGTATATAGTATTATCACAGCATAGATAGGCCAGCAGTTTCATTCCATTGTCGGCACTTTGAGCTGCTTTCAGTTTTCAGCGGTGACCTCGAAATGTGAGTGCGATAGCGCATCCGATGGAATTTTGATCAGGACCGGAATAAGAATTTTTTATTTGCGCGTAAAAGCGTATTCATTTATTTCACATTAAAATTTACGTTATATCTATCCACATTATGTAATAATTAATTATACAGTTATGAATAAGTAATTCAACATGTATTATATACTATCATTTACTGCTACTAACATACAGTGTTAAAATTCGATTTACTTCTTTGGACTATTAATAAAAAGTTAATAAAGAGTTTAAAATATATATTGCACAACAAAACATTTTTATTTATTTACTTAATTTTTTTGTTAGTAGTGATAATTACATTTTTTTTTGGGAATTTAATTTAAAATTTGACGTTTAGTGGACAAATGATTTATTATAATTTTTTTTGTCTTAAATGATCTACGTAAACCAGAAGACAAGTATTCTTTAGAACAGAAAAATTATGTTTATTTAACTTTGAAAATTGTTAAATGAGAGATAAAAGTGCAGTAAAATGTAAATTTGAAAAAAATTAGTACCTAAATATTTATATTTTTTATTATTTTGTTTTGAGACTTACTCTCATTATAGTGACTACAATAAATATGATCACCTACATAATTTGAAGATGAGCCGTCTCTCTTTGCGTAATCTATTGCGTGAATTGTTAGAAAACATATTATTTTCAAAATATATTTAACATAGTTTGTATGAACTATTACTAATCCTGAGCAGTTTTTCTAATAAATCTTCTCTATTACAAGCCACTGCATAGAACTTTGCTCTAAAATAAAAATTTGTATTTGTGAAAAATATAAATATTTATATTTTAAACTTCACTTTCATGAGAAGTATTTATAATCCAATGTTATACTTAAGAAATAAGTTAATAGGTAAGGCAATAGCAGCAAAATATCATTTATGGTTTGTACAGTATATTATAGATTACTTAGTTATTTACGTCTTTAGGAAATCTAGTGAAACTTAAATTACTATTAGATGATATGTTTAAACAACTAACTGCTGCACAGCGACTCGTTCCTCGATTGAACTCAAAATATTGCTTTAATACGGCTCTGTATAACCGATGTTCGCACTCCCAGAGTTGAATGTAAACTAAGGTCTCTGCACTTCTGCAGCTTGAAATGGATGCGCGAGCTGCTATGCGCAACTTATTATTTCGGCCCGAGTGATTTTACTGGTCTCTCTATACTGTGATGTATACTCGAAGCTGAAAACATAATAATGGGTAGGCAAAAGCTCATATTTGAATCTGCGGTTAAAATTCGCGGCCAATAAAAAATGACAGGGTTTGCACTAGCGTTTTTTTTTAAATTTGTAAAGCATAAAATAGTAAATACTATAATGTTACATTACTAATATTTAAAATTTAAACGGGCATTTACAATTCTTTGAATTTGAGTGGGTGCAGATCTGTTATATCGAATCTTGCAGTTTTTTTTCTCAATTTATTTCTGAAACTTTGGATGGTGGAGCACAAGTTTACATAATACAGTATGCGCCAAAAGTATGGAATAAATTCAATAAAAACGAAACAATTATTTTTTGGAAAAAATCCTCGAACAGGTCGATTTTTAATTTAAAAAATACATATTTTAGTGTAAAATGCGATTTTCAAATGTCATTTGTTTTCCAGTAATGACGTAATCGATTTTTTTTAAATGGCAACACCATATTTTTTTCCTTGATTCTGAAAGATCGTTTAATTCTCTATCAGACAGTACTAAAATTTTGCCCTCTTACATAGGAAAGTTTTCGAGTAAATGACGATTGAATGTTAGAAAACGTAAATTTTATCCATAAAAAAGTAACAATTCTGATGTATGTAAAATAAAATATACTCGAATCAAGAATTCAGACGTCTTACGTCACAGCTGACGTTACACGTTTGTTTTTATTGTCAACGTAATTTTCGATATTTGGTCGCGTTAAAAACAATGTTTTATTGCAATTTAGTGCAATATATGATGCAAACTTCTAGTGTAGTATATAGTTTTATTACTATCAGTTGCAGTTTCTTAAATATTTTGATGAAAATATAATGAATTATTCATTTGTTCGTATGACGTAAGTCGTCTGAATTCTTGTCGAGAGTATACAATTGATTCAATTTTATACTTAAATTAAATGTTCGAATTGCCATCCACCAACTTGTTGACAATGCGCAAATCTGTGAAGAAATTCTTCTTGCACATTATGAATGATTTCTGGGGTAACTCTGCGTATTTCGTCCCGAATGCGATTTTGAAGTTCTTCTAAATTACGTGGTTTATTAATGTACACTTTTGACTTCAAGTATCCCCATAAAAAATAGTCAAGAGGTGTAAGATCTGGCGATCTTGCAGGCCATTCTATCGGTCCGTGTCTGCCGATCCACCTCCCAGAAAAACAGTTGTCCAAAAAGAACTATGGAATTCGAAAAACTAAACTTGATAACATTTTTGCTTTATTTTAATTGATTTACGTTTTCTAACATTCAATCGTCATTTACTTGAAAACTTTTATATGTAAGAGGGCAAAATTTTAGTACTGTCTGATAGAGAATTAAACGATCTTTCAGAATCAAGGAAAAAAATATGGTGTTGCCAAAAAAAAAAAATCGATGACGTCATTACTAGAAAACATTTGAAAATTGCATTTTACGCTAAAATATGTATTTTTTAAATTAAAAATCGACCTGTTCGAGGTATTTCCCAAAAAATAGTTGTTTCGTTTTTATTGAATTTATTCTATACTTTTGGCGCATACTGTATTTACGAACTTCCAAAAAGCCTTCGATCATATAAACCACCATATATTATTAGCGAAATTGCAAGATTTTAATTTTTCAGACTTGTTAATAACTCTATTGGAATCATATTTAACAAATAGGCAATTTATGGTCAGATATCAAAACTTTATTTCTTTTTCTTCGTCTTCAGGTGTACCGCAAGGCTCTAATTCAAGACCACTATTGTTTTTACTTTTTATCAATGATCTCCCAGATATTGTTTCTTGTGAAAAATTGATTTTTGCCGATGACTTTAAATTATTCTTTTCAATACATTATATTTCAGATTGTGATCATCTCCAACTCTGTACGGATCGTATGTTGTCATGGTATGAGTGAAACTAGAAGGTGGAACCACTTAATCTTCTTTTCCAATAATTTTACAGAAATGTGGTTGAACAATTGTTTTATCGGAATTATGAGTAGTGAAGCAAACTAGAGAGCAGCTTACTAGTTTAATCCCGATCCGCTGCTATTTGTATTATTAAAATATTTATTAAAAAGTTTAATTTTAACTACTTAGTTGTCATTAAATAAATATGATTAATGAACAGAGAAAAAATAAAATATTATTTAAGTTATGCACTTTTGGATGTTCCAAACTTTTTTGTAATTAGCCGCCCAGATGCCGTCGAGTGTGTAGCAAATTAAAATATGCGAGAGCGGCCGAGAACAAAGGAGCGCATTCGGCGCCCCATCATATCTAGAGTCCTACCCTAACACCACTGTTGGGTAATAGCATTGAGTAATTCTTTTATTCAATGGTAATAGAGACATCATGAAGTATTGTGTATAACCGACGACCAAAATAATAGAGATTGATTCATTCATAGCACTCACAGGGTTGCAGGGGACAAAACTGCATATGCGTGCCACTTGGGAAGGGTTCGAAGAGTACAAAATTAGCAAAAATAAATTGAATGAATGTAGCACTTTAATAGTTTATTTTAAGAAGTTTATATTCACCTGTAGATGCCATTTTTTTAGACGGCAATGGCCTGCCACCACCAGTGGTGTAACAATAGGGCCCGCCGCATCCCATCTGCGGGGGGGGGGGCTATTCAAGGGGGCCCCTTCTAAGGATAACAAAATTAATGGAAAGTATAAAGGGATCTACCTTATCTGCTTTATAATCAGCTACAAAACAATTAAGCGTTAAAGACAAAACAAACTTTTATAATATGCCGCCCGCCGGACACCTGAGCGGATAAAAAAGTTCTGCATTCATTTGAACTTGTTGTAACAGCCAGATGACTGTGAGCTGTGAGAGCAACTAGGTACCTACATACCTACTAACTTAAAATGAGTTCTAAAAGAATTTACAAAAGTGGCGCTCAAAAGCGAAAATAAGTCTTAAGTTTGTATCTACTTATATTTTATTTGTTTGTTTCTTGTTGACATGTATAGAAATAAATGTTTTATTTTCAATATTTTATTGATAAATACAACATTAAGTGGGTTTTCGTTCTTTTTTCTCTTTCTTTACAGTGTATCGGTAAGAAGGGCCCCTTATCAATTATTGCGGAGGGCCCCGGGAAATATTGTTACGCCACTGGCCACCACCCACTGATACCTACTTGATGCGCACTCCACGGTTATCATACTTTAACACATATACACTGCACTCTTTACATACACACTATACACTACCCGTTACTAACACTGTTATTATATAACGGTCACATCAAACAATGGGGAATGCCACTATGTTGGAAAAGTTTTTGGAAACTCAGTAAATTACATTGTTTTGTAAATATATGAAGACCGTATTCGTTGTTTTTTAAATTAAATTAAATTTAAAAGATTTATTGACATATTAATGTACATGTGACGTCAGATGTACATTTTTAACATGCGGCAACTGAGCAATAGCATGCAACTTGTCTTAGAATAAAATAAATGAAATGCAGTACTGTATAAATAGAGACAGGTATAGTGCCTGTAAACATCATTTGTCACTTCCATCAATATAACATAACCTATTTTTCTGCCGAGACAAAACTCAAGAGATTTCAGAGTGTAGAAATATAACTAAATTACAAAGAGGTTATTCTTCTTCTTCTTCTTCTTTTTATGGCCTTCGTCCAGGGGACATTTAGCCAGCCTCTAATTTTATAATTGTTTGTCCAAGGGAATGCACCGTGAAGTGCGTCTGAGATTAAATACTCATATTCCCTTGTGTGATATTCAGATTGTTGTACGAGCGTGAGCCGTGAATATAGGGGGTTAGTAGACAACACGACACAGGATCAACTTTTCTTGCTCGGGGCAACAGCCGAGCTTACCCACACCCAGGTTTATGAAAGATAGGGAGGTTTCGTTTTCTTGAACTGAATAAACATGTCATATTTACAAATTGATACAGTTAATGCTTAGAAACTTTAGCAAGACTGAAATCGTTTGTTGATTTAGTTTTTTTATCATAATGGTAATCGAAAAGGGATTTTGCATGCCTGCTTTTGATAATTCTTGATATAGATCAAAATTTGGACCGTTGTTCAATGGGCATTCCAGTAAAATGTGGTTTAAGTCACCCACCTGACCACATTCACAGTATGGGTGTTGCAAAATTCCTATCCTGTGAAGATGCTTATTAGTTAAGCAGTGACCTGTTCTCATTCTAATTATCGTGGTTAGATGTCTTCTGTCTTTATATGGGTAAAGTGAGAACCATGGGGAACATGGAAAATCCTTTGTTATTTGCGCATAGCCGGAGCCTCGTGATAATGTGCTTGATTTCCATTCTTGTTTCCATTTAGTATTTATCTGATGCTTAATTATTGGAAGAATATCGTTTTTGTCTAATTCAACGTCTAATAGATTTTCCGAGTTCCTTCCTATGTTTGCCAGTGTATCTGCAACTTCATTTCCATGAATATTGGAGTGTCCTGGAATCCACGCGAGTTTAATTTCACAGCCGTTTTCTGCTGCTTCTAGTAATAGTCTTTTTGTCTTCAAGGAAATGTGGTCTTTGTCTTTATCAGTTTCAATGCTAATAAGTTTTTGTAGCGCCGACTTTGAGTCTGAAAATATTAAAGACTTATCCAGGTTTTTCTCTAGACATATGCAAATGGCTTTATAGACTGCTATAACTTCTGCCGTACAAATTTGTGTATACTCGGGTAGTCTAGCGGAGAATTTGTGGTTTATGGTTGGTATGTATACTCCTACACCCACATTTTTTTGGTTTTTGTCCAGCGAACCATCGGTAAAAATCCAGATATAGTGTTCGTACTGTTCACCAAAGATTTCTAGAAATTCTTCGTTGTTTTTTATGTGAGCCATGTTGTTATTGATATTAGCTATTGTAATTGGTGTTATCTGATATATGTGCTCGATTTCAAAGCATGGTAAGATTTTTCCAGCATGTATGTTGTGCGAATATTGGTCTACCACTTCTAGAGCTTGTATAATGTATGGCAACTCCCTACATCTCCAGTATCCTAATTTAGATTGACAGTAACTGTCCAGTTCCAGTAATATTACTGATAATGGATGTTCTTGTTCTGCAATGATTTTTAGAACAAATTTACATGCTAGCCACTTCCTCCTGTACTCCAGTGCCATTTCAGCGCACTCCGCTAATAACACATTGGTTGGTGTGGACTTCATGCAACCTGTTACGATCCTCAATGCTTGATGTTGTATTTTGTCCAATTTGGCAAGAATTTGTTTCGAACAGGGTTTCATCAACTGTGAACCATAATCAAGGTGAGAGCGGACAATTCCTTTATATATGAGTAGCAGTGTCGATGGATCTGCTCCCCACCTTGTACTGCAGAGTGATTTCATTATGTTGATTCCTTTTATAGCTTTCTTTTTGACATGTTCAACTTGTTCATTCCAATTTAGAGACTGTGTCAATATGATTCCTAAATATTTTATTGAATTCTTCCACGGAATTGGGAGATTATTTATGGATATTGTGGGATAAGTGCACCTGGATTTTTTTTCTGAACATAATAGCTGCAGATTTTATGTTGGACAATGTCAAGTTGTGTCTTTCTAGCCACTCGTTTACGACTGATAAAACAAGATTCATGTCATTTATTAGTTTTAGAATTGAAGTACCTTTGCTCATGATTACTATGTCATCTGCATACTGTACCAAACGAAAATCTTCAGGGATGTGGTTGACTAGGTCCGCCATATATATATTAAAAAGTAGTGGACTTAAAGGGGACCCTTGGCCTAATCCTCTGTTATTTGTTCCAGGGCCATGTATGTGTCCTTCATTATCTTTGAGGTGAATTTGTTTGTTCTCCATTATTTGAAATATCAAATTGGTTAGTTGATGGGAGACACCCAAGACTAACAGTTTATCATACATTTTATAAATGTTTACATTATCATAGGCAGCATGAATGTCTAGAAATACTGCTAGTGTAATCTCGTCTCTACTGAATCCTATTTGCACAAACGATGTTAAGTATGCCACACACTCTGTACATCCTTTGCGTTTTCTAAAGCCGAATTGTAACGGGGGAAGTAATGCCTTGTTTTCAATGTACCATTCCAATCTCGTTTTTATCATACCTTCTAAAATTTTGCCTATACACGAGCTTAAAGCTATGAGGCGAAAATTTTCTGGCTGATTCGAGGTTTTCCCGACCTTGAGTAGGGGGTTTATTAAAATGCGCTTCCATTGATGTGGTAATGGACCTCCTAGTAAAGCCTCATTATATAATTTTAGTAGGAATTTATGTGCTAAGGTCGGTAAATTTGTTATCATTGAGTATGAGATCTGGTCTAAACCTGGAGCCGAATTTTTTTTCTTGTTTCGTATAGATGCCATTAGTTCAGCATAAAGAAATGGGGGTTCATTGATTCCTTGTTTGACTATGAACTCTGGATTAATGTCAACTGTACTCATTGATTCGAGTATTTGAATGGCAATGTTTCGTGTTGGTAATTGATTGGGATTCTTCGGGGATTGTACTTTTGAAAATTTTCTGACTGTTTGCCAGATTTTTTTCGTTGGAGTGTTTCTATTTAGGGTCGAACAGAAATTCCTAAAACTAGTTCTTTTTTTTTGTTTGAATATCTTTCTGGAATTCGCAATTGATTTTTTTACCGTTAGATAGTTGTCGAGACTCGGCCATGTTTGATAATTTTTGAGGCTTTTTTTCCTATTTTCTAAGGCCTGCGCACATTCCGCATCCCACCAGGGAGCTAGAGGACGATCTGATTTTTTATTAGCCTTTGACCAAGGGATGCTGATATTTGCAGCTTCATTGATTATTTCTTCAAATGCTTCATAATTTGCGCAATTTGAGCTACCAAGTGTTACCTCGATGTTGTTGTGAAATTGTGTCCAGTTTGCTTTTTTCAGAAGTCTTCTTCTGGGGGCTATTTTACACGTTTTATTGACCCCTTGATTGATCCAGCATATAATTGGAAAATGATCGCTCATTCCACAATCATTTATTACTTCCCAGGAGCATTTTAGGGCTACGTCTGAAGTTATTAACGTTATATCTACTGCTGACTTTTTTTGGTTCGGAGTCGTTAATCGTGTCGGTGAGCCGTCATTTAAAACTGTCAGCTGTAATCTATCTAATGAGTTTGCAATCGTTTTACCATTGAAGTTCTGATCTTCACTACCCCAAATTGGATGATGCCCATTTAGGTCTCCCAAAATGATTCGTGGACTAGACACTGAATTTAGTAATTTTTCCCAAGCACTGGGATGTATCTTAGCGTGAGGTGGATTGTATATGTTTATGAGTGAGATTTTGCTTTCCGGAATGAGAATCCCTTGTACCTGGGTGTCTCCTGGTAGATGAGTCGAGTCAATATCGATAATGCTAAATTTAATATGATTTTTAATCAAAATTGCGATTCCCCCGAATCCATCTTGTCTATCCTGTCTGAGGACAGTGTATTGTGGGAAATATATGTTGAATCCCGGCTTTAGCCAAGTTTCATTCAACGCTATTATATCTGGATCAAATTGCTTTAAGATTAATAATAAGTTATTACGGTTGTTACATATGCTATGAATATTCCATTGTACTATTGACAATGGACTTGCGTTAACTATATTTACTACTGAAGGGTTTAACATTGCCTGGGCTATTGTTTGTTATTGTTGTTAAGAACTTGAGAACTACGTCCCTATTTTGCCTTGTTATTTCGTTTAATAGGTCTATGATCTCCTGCTCTGACTGGGGTTTAACTGAATCCAAATCTCTAGATGTGGATGGAGTGTCTGGGATAAAGTACTCGTGCACCTCCCGTTAGGTGAGTTTAGACATTCATTGTGTAGGTTTCTGTCATAGGTTGTAGGCTGTATTTTTCTCTTCTTGTTCTGTTCTGTTAAATTTTTGTTGTTGAAGGTTGGGGTGGGAGTGTAGGAATATTTTTGAGTTTCTCCGTAGCTCGGTTTATTCTTACAAAGAGGTTATGTTTGTTTAGGAATATCACGGGCCATAGACCAGGACAAGACAGAATGAATAGACTATGGCATGGCATAACCTCAGTTTGAGTTTAGTGGTTTTATTGTCATGCATTGTTGCCAGCTGGTAAAAATGTACGCGTGACGTCATGTTGTTTTAAATAATTAATATCTCTCATAAAACTGCATATTAGTCCAAATCCTATGACACGTGTCCAACGTTTTTTAGAGTACCCTCTAAAAATGCAAAATACCAAATTTAGTGGTATTCCCCATTTCCAACCGCCAGACGCATGCGCATTGCATTTATAATGCCTATATTAGGTTAAAAACACTTTGTTTTAGATGCAGTGCGCTGCTCTGACAGTTGGTACTTATTATAGGGTGCATTATCCATATAACAACGACAGCACCAAGTTCCATATGTGGCAAACCAGCGCCACACTTTTGTCATCGTATGGCATTACTGTTTATATAATCTATAAATATGCCTATAAAATATATTCTTCAACTCAGACTTCGATCTTCTATTTGTCTTAAATAGTTTACCACCCATTTGGATATTCTATATAAGGTTTCATTCTGTCAGATAACAACCTGAATTTTTGTTGTTGTCAGAAGCTTATTTTTAAAATACCATCAATGAATTGTGCTCATATCTTGTATCATCAATCTCCATCTTCTTCATTCCGTGACTTTCCAGTATTTTTGGTTTCACAGTTGTATATTTTTCTTTGCCATTCTTGATTGCACTACTCATAAAAACTCTTGTTTAACCTACATATTTCAACAGCTTACACTCATATTTTAGTTCCAAGCCCTCTTACTTGTTATATTAGGACGAGTACGATTTTGAGAATACGCTGTAGAGCTTAAATTTTTATCCATTCTTAAGGTCGCCATATTTCCCGCCGTAAAATGATCAAATTTACAGTGTTTTTAGGTACAGAAATGTTGAAGAATAAAACATAGAACAATAGAAATATCAAAAATAAAGTTCTTGATGTTTTGTTCCTTGTTACCGTTTAAATTTTTCTCAAATGAAATAATAACTTTTTAAAAGACACACATTATTTTGCTATTGTAACCTCACATTTTAACTACTATTTTTACATACTTATAAATAAAAGTGAACAATCTTATATGTAATACGAAGTTTATGAAATAACAATATTTGCACCAATAGTAAAATTAAAAGAAAAAAGTATTTTCAAAGATTTCTGTACCTAAAAAATTATTGTTTAGTCCGCTTTCTCCCGTTATTTATTAGTTTGACTTCAGTATCTTTGAATATTTGTAGGTGGCCTGTTCCTATTATTTGCTAAGCCCTAGATGATTAAGTTATTAAATATATAAAATATACATATACAGTGTGTCAAATTAAGTCGGAACCATATGGGGAACTTTTTTATTATTGATTTTATGAAAAAAAGTTATTCTTGATAACAAGTTTTACATGGCCTAAAACCCAAAATGAAGTAATCAGATTTCAATTTTTTGCAGTCGTGTACGAGGTATGTAGAAAAATGTAAATTTTGCTCAAGAGTAAAGTACCCTTATTTTTTATAATATCGTTATTAAGAAAAGTTGATCCTAATTGAAAACTACGGTCAGATATCCAATATTATCCATCTACCATTAAAAAACAAATTTTATTATTTTTACAAATTTCTCTGTATTAGCATTGATAATTTACGTCTGGAGGTCGACATTAAGTCTAGGATGCATTGACAAACCAATGAATTTTTGATAGCAAACGTTAAAACGCTAGTTAGAATTTAAAACTACAGTCAGATATCCAATATTATCCATCTACCATTAAAAAATAAACAAATAAATTATAATTTAATTTTGCAAATCATAAAACATTTATTATATTGAAAAAAATGATAACTTTTTATTTCATTGGTAAGTTATGTAACAATATGCTATCGTATGCAGAATAATTAATGCATACATATCATAGTAATTTTTAACGAATTAAGTTAAACTGAAGATAACAAGTTAACTAAAAAATAACGATCATAAAATTATTTGAAATGAAATAATTTGGATCTCTGACCGTCGTTTTAAATTGTAACTAGCGTTTGCGTTTGCTATCAAAAATCCATTGGTTTGTTAGTGCATCTTAGATGTCGATCTCTAGACGTATTATCAATGCTAATACAGAGAAGTTTGTAAAAATAACAAAATTTGTTTTTTAATGGTAGATGGATAATATTGGATATCTGACCGTATTTTCCAATTAGAATCAACTTTTTTTAATAACGATTGCCGATATTATAAAAAATGAGGGCACTTTACTCTTGAGCAAAATTTACATTTTTCGACATACCTCGTATACGACTGCAAGAAATTGAAATCTGATTACTTTATTTTGGGTTTTAGGCCATGGAGAAGTTTCTATCAAGAATAATTTTTTTTTCATAAAATCAATAATAAAAAGTTCCCCATATGGTGTCGACTTAATTTGTAAAACAAACATAAAATCACTAATAAATTAATTACAATCACAATTACAATGAAATTAGCGGAAAGATATACCAAAATTTTCCCACGCGCACACCCATGATAGTGCGGTAAATGGAACAGCTGTCGTTTCTACCAATAGAAATTGCGCATTCCGAGCTGGCGCATGCGTATTTGTTGCAGCAGAAGCTGTGTAAATTTTATAGAATAAATATATGGGCTGCATGTATTTGTCTTTGTGTTGACTGCTTTAAATGGTGAGCGGGTTTAAAACTTGAATCATTCTCTATTATTTTGCGTCTCGACTATAGGTATGTTACGTCTCAACCATATTGCCAATTATACTCAATTTACAGAAACAGTTGAAAAACATTTTTTTTGGAAAGTTTGGGACACCTCGCATCTAAAATTTAGAAAAAATCATTATTACGCAAATTTTTTATCTAGTTGTGGTGCAACTTTCCTTAACTATTCTGTTTTGATATGACAATAGTCAAATTTTCACTCACCCTTATGTGTACCCAACATAACACGTATACTCACGACAAGAATTCAGACGTCTTACGTCGCTGACGTTACACATTTGTTTTTATTGTCAACGTAATTTTCGATATTTGGTCGCGTTAAAAACAATAATTGTTTGCAATTTAGTGCAATATATAATGCAAACTTTTACTGTAGTATGTAGTTTTATTACTATCAGTTGCAGTTTCTTAAATATTTTGATGAAAATATAATGAATTATTCATTTGTTCTTATGACGTAAGTCGTCTGAATTCTTGTTGCGAGTATACCTACTACTTATACAGTATGCGCCAAAAGTATGGAATATATTCAATAAAAACGAAACAATTATTTTTTGGGAAAAATCCTCGAACAGGTCGATTTTTAATTTAAAAAATACATATTTTAGCGTAAAATGCGATTTTCAAATGTCATTTGTTTTCGAGTAATGACGTCATCGATTTTTTTAAATGGCACCACCATATTTTTTTCCTTGATTCTGAAAGATCGTTTAATTCTCTATCAGACAGTACTAAAATTTTGCCCTCGTATATAGGAAAGTTTTCGAGTAAATGACGATTGAATGTTAGAAAACGTAAATTTTATCCATAAGAAAGTTACAATTCTGAGGTATGTAAAATAAAATACAATTGATTAAATTTTATATTTAAATTAAATGTTCGAATTGCCATCCACCAACTTCTTGACAATGCGCAAGTCTGTGAAGAAATTCTTCTTGTACATTATGAATGATTTCTGGGGTAACTCTGCGTATTTCGTCCCGAATGCGATTTTGAAGTTCTTCTAAATTACGTGGTTTATTAATGTACACTTTTGACTTCCCCGATATTTTTTGGACAACTGTTTTCCTGGGAGGTGGATCGGCAGACGCGGACCGATAGAATGGCCTGCAAGATCGCCAGATCTTACACCTCTTGGCTATTTTTTATGGGGATACTTGAAGTCAAAAGTGTACATTAATAAACCACGTAATTTAGAAGAACTTCAAAATCGCATTTGGGACGAAATACGCAGAGTTACCCCAGAAATCATTCATAATGTGCAAGAAGAATTTCTTCACAGACTTGCGCATTGTCAAGAAGTTGATGGATGGCAATTCGAACATTTAATTTAAGTATAAAATTTAATCAATTGTATTTTATTTTACATATCTCAGAATTGTTACTTTTTTATGGATAAAATTTACGTTTTCTAACATTCAATCGTCATTTACTCGAAAACTTTCCTATGTAAGAGAGCAAAATTTTAGTACTGTCTGATAGAGAATTAAACGATCTTTCAGAATCAAGGAAAAAAATATGGTGTTGCCATTTAAAAAAAAAATCGATGACGTCATTACTCGAAAACAAATGACATTTGAAAATCGCATTTTACGCTAAAATATGTATTTTTTAAATTAAAAATCGACCTGTTCGAGGATTTTTCCCAAAAAATAATTGTTTCGTTTTTATTGAATTTATTCCATACTTTTGGCGCATACTGTATGTAAAGGAGTTAGCCGGTGGACTATTAATAGGGTTTAATATCTTCTTTAAATAGAATGTGGTAAGTAGTTGCACATAGCCTATTTGAAAATTATTAATACGATATCAAGTGAACTGGAGGCGCTAATTAAGCGTAATGCTATTTAATTTTTTGCAGAAACTTTTATTCCCCTATTTTTTACAATTTTGTTTTCATCAAAATATAAAAAAATTGGTCCAACTTCAACCTGGCGACTCTCTATTTGTTACCGTACTTATTTGATTAATATGTAGGTACATACTTAATAAACTGATACAACTCAAACTAATAGAACTTTAAGTTGCATCTACAAAATTGGAATTGTGTATTTCAATATATTTTTTAGTTTGATAGTGTTATACCTATTTTTAATATTACGGAGATATCTATTTATGAAATCACCTAAGTGTAACTGATAACTGATAACTCCATTAAATAAGTTTCATATTTGAAAGATTTTATATATGGACCAGTGAAACTAAAATTACTGAAAATAGATTGAAAATATTAAATATAAGAATCAACTTACCTTCTTACGTTACGAACACTATACAACTAAATTTCATTAAAACAAATGTGTCTTTTTATCACAATTAAGTAACAAACTTAAAATAGAAGGCCATGTACAAAATTTGACTGAGGTCGGATCATAGGTTAAATAGATTATTTTATAATTATTTTTTTTTGAAAATCCACGTTTCACATTACTTGTGTGAAAAGTTGCTAAGGAAAAAATATTAAACATTTTATTATTTTAAAGGATCAATAGAAACTAATAAAGTGATAGTGTATAAATAAGAATTTTCGTATAAGTGATTTAAAAATAATATAATGGATTTAATTAACGAAATATATATAAAATTCAAAGTTTTGCAAAATCAGAAAAACATTTTTATAAATTTTTAGGTATTAATAATATGAACATATTTCCATGTGCACGTTTATAAAAATCGTAACTTAGTCTTAAGCCTTCAGAGAACAATGTAATGTTGCTGGCAACCACATAACACTTGTTATGTGCTGGCAACATTCCCACCAACGTCTAATTTCAGTAAAATAACGATTCTATAAAGTTGGTTTTGTTTTTGTTGGTTATGTAATGTTCAAATATTGCTCCTCTGGATAGTTGAAATTTTGAACTTCACTCGACTTCAACAATGAATACAATTAATTTCATTGGCTGAATGTCACGTGACACGTGAGTACGTAGTTCTCTGAAGCTGGCTTAAGTCCTAAGGAGGTCTTGAGACCTGACCTTGAAAGTTCCTATCTTGTAACTTCTTAGGATTAAGGCTAATACCCAATAACTACACATGCGCGAAAATTCTCCATTTCCTTCTACATGCCTTCTACGGCGTCGGTGATTGATGGAGGCTTGTGGAACTAAAATAAAGATTAAGTTACGACTAAATATTTATAAACAGTGTCAAAATCTTAGGATTAAGATTAGGACTAAGGTTACGGTTAAGGCTAAGTTAGGGTTAAGATTTTATTATAAATTCATCATTATATTAGTTATGACAGGCTACAGGTTTTGAATATGTGACAACGTCGCACACTTACCATGTCAGGTGTTTCTACACAATAATCACAAATGTCCCAAAACATACCGTGAATGATTTTCTTAAAATTTTTCTCACAACACAAAATAAAGTTAAAATAATAAGTATTCAAAATGGCTGCTGTTTCTTGCGGAAAACGTTCACCCTACAAATGTCTCGTAACCAGAAATTTTTTTCCGTAAACTAATATGTCATGCAAATCATGGTTACAGTAGGTTGCATTTTTGTTTACGCGCACAAACATCAAACAAACATTAAGTAAAACAACGAAATGAAAAAGCATCTACAATGTACAGGTAATTTAAAGTTAGTTGTTAATTTAGTTCTTAAGTTTTTATTATTATTATTAGTTGTACTCCCACTTCTTGTTGCCACGAGCATACATGCGGAGTGGCAAAAGTTAGTTACAGTCCTAAAGCAGCGAAGGGCGGTCGAGCGACGTCTCGCCTCCTTCAGTATTGTGTAAATAAAACCTATGGATTATAAATAGTTGGAAATAAATAAGTATATAGTTATTTATGCCCCAACATATTGTTGGTCACTTCTCCCGGATCAAGGCCAGAAGGTATTAGTAAAGAAAACAGCAAATCACGTGATTGAAGACAAATTATAAAAAAGGCGCACGACGAGGCGAATGAAAAAAGGCAAATCTAGTTCCAGTAGCACAGGCAGACTAGCAGTGTTCCTGTTCAAATTAAAGGGCAATCGGTGGCATCCGAAGTAGAAAAATATACCAGTAATCTTATATTTATTGGATGGGCGATTCCTGTAAGTAAAAAATTCCTTTATCAAAGTGTAATACTCGAATTGAGATGGCGGATTTGACACAATTAAAATTTAAAAGAGGCCAATGTAAGGCTACAATTACAAGAGTTGTAAACTATTTAAATAGCATAGATCAAAATAGTGTTGATGAATCTTTAACGACGCAGTTAAAACTACGCCTAGATAAACTAGACCCAGCATTTACTGAATTTTCACAAATTCAATCTGACATAGAGTATTACTTAGAAATAAATAATGGTTCATTAGAGGATAAACAAAATGAAAACGTAGAACGTGAAAGTTTTGAAAACGTTTATTTTGATTTAGTGTCGAAAATAACTACTTTAATTAATAATTTTCAAGTAAAAAAGTTAGTTTCTGGAACATCTTTAAACAGTGTTGCGTCTAATAATGACTTACATGTTCCGCAACCTATAACAACAAAATTACCTACTTTAAAATTGCCAACTTTTTCAGGATCAATAGAAAAGTGGTTAGAATTTAGAGACATATTTCTTTCATTAGTACATAATAATAATCAACTTGATGAAATACAAAAGTTTTATTATTTAAGATCATGCTTACAAGGTGATGCGGCTCAAGTAGTGGAATCAATTCCAGTAACGCTTGATAATTACGACGTGGCTTGGACAAGCCTCACAGACCGATATGAGAATAAAAGGTTAATCGTGTTTAGTTACGTAAAATCTTTGTTTGATGTACCAGTAGTCGTTAGAGAAAATTCTACTGAATTAAGACATTTGTATGACACATTTATAAAAAGTATCAGGTCCTTAGATAATTTAGGTCAACCAACTAAACAATGGGACACGTTGTTAATTTATTTATTAGTATCGAAATTTGATAGCCGCACCAGACGTGACTGGGAAGCATTTAAAATCGCAGGAGACTTGCCGACGATGCAAGAAATTAGTACTTTTTTAAAGGATAAGTGTGAATTATTAGAAAAATTATATGGTTCAAAATCAGACAATAAAACAGAAAATTACAAGGCTCAAATTAAAAATAAATTTAGTAAAAATCAAACTACTCATTCCTACCTATCTAATGAAAATAAAAAATTTGCTTGTTTTTATTGCAAAAAAGATCACTCCGTGTTTAAGTGTGACAAGTTTTTAGAGCTCAGCGTATCTGAGAGAGAAAAAGAAGTGCAAAGATTGCAGTTGTGTGTTAATTGTTTAAATCCGAATCATGCTGTAGATAAATGTAATAAATTGCCCTGTAAATATTGTAAGAAAATGCATAACACTTTGCTTCACGCAGAAATAGTAGCAGCGGCGAATGCGACGATTATTAAAAATGAAGACGCTGTGTGTCGGGAAGACACAACAACGGACACCTGTGTTCACACGTCGACGGCCGGCGGCAACGGCGGTTCAAAGAATGCGCTTACATTACTGTCAACTGCTGTCGTAAATATAAAAGATAAAAAAGGCAAAATTGTAACAGCTAGAATGTTGTTAGATCCAGGCTCACAGAGCAATTTTATTACCGAAAAATTAGCCAATTCATTAGAATTAGATAAAATTCCAGTTAAATATACAATTTCAGGTGTAGGAAATAATATTTCTCTACTATCGCAATTTAAGGTTGCTTTGAAAGTAATGTCTCAATGTAATGATTATTCTAATGATATATTTTGTTTAGTTTTACCGAAGATTACCCAAGCAATGCCTTCTTGTTCATTCAATTTAAATTCTTTAAAAATTCCTAAACATACAAAACTTGCTGATCCTAACTTCAATAAAAATAATGAAATAGATATGTTATGTGGCGTTAGTTTATTCTATGATTTATTACTCATGAATCAAATAAAATTAGAAAATGGACTTACAATGCAAAATACAAAGTTAGGTTGGGTATTAGGAGGAGAAATGAATTACATACATCTAAGTAAATCAAATAACATTGCTTCTTATCACTGTATTGACAATGTATGTGATATGCACGAGATAAATGACAGTTTAATCAAATTTTGGCAAGTAGAAGAGTGTTCTTATAATAAAATAAAAGATAATTTTTGTGAAAATCATTTTCTTAACAGTTTTTATCGCGATCCAGATGGTCGTTTTGTGGTTAAAATACCCTTTAAAGAAAATATTAGTCACTTCGGTAATTCAAAGGATATAGCATTACAAAGATTTTATTATCTAGAAAAAAGATTAGCTAAGAATATTAATTTAAAAAGGCAATACGTAGAATTTATGACCGAATATGAGATATTAGGACATATGAAAGAAGTACCTATTGATATAAATGACCTAACGGACGATGAATTAGCTTATTATGTACCGCATCATGCAGTCTTAAAAGACACAAGTGCAACTACTCCATGCCGTGTTGTTTTTGATTTTTCAGCAAAGACCGACAAAAATATAGCACTAAATGACGTACAATATTCGGGACCGGTTATTCAAAGCGAATTAATCGATATATTATTGCGATTTCGGCTACGCAAATTTATAATAAGTGCGGATATTTCTAAAATGTTTAGACAGGTCCGGCTTAACCCCGAACATACGCGCTTTCAGAGGATATTTTGGCGACCATCTGAAAATGACAAAATCAAATGTTATGAACTATTGACGGTGACATATGGCATGGCAGCTTCGTCATATTTAGCAACAAGACCGCTACTTCAACTTGCGGAAGAAATTAAACATAAAAATCCCAGAATTAGTCAGTCTATACGAGATAACTTTTATGTTGACGATTATTTAGATGGCGAAAATGAGGAACAGGACCTTATTAACTTACAAATAAATGTATCAAAAATTCTACAGGATGCAGGTTTCCAGCTCAGAAAGTGGCTTACTAATAAACCAGAACTATTCGATAATTTTGACATAGATAAAAATATTGAGTCGTGTATCCTAGGCTTAGGTGAAAATGAAAACAACAAAACTTTAGGCATTTTTTGGAATACGAATTCTGACACTATTGAGTTTCAGGTGAAATCTTTTGACGATCATTCAAAAATAACTAAACGTTTTATATTGTCTACAGTTGGTCAAATATTCGATCCCATGGGTTTAGTTAGTCCGATAATTATTAGAGCAAAAATGTTACTTCAGTCTTTATGGAAAGAAAAAACAAGTTGGGATGAACCTGTATCTGAGAATTTATGCAAAAAATGGTTAGAATTTGTAGCTGATTTAAAACGAGTAAATAGTATTAAAATACCTAGAGTTGTATTGTTAATAAAGGCCGATAATTATGAAATGCATACTTTTGTAGATGCGTCAGAAAAAGGTTATGGCGCATGCATCTATATTAGAAGTGAATTTAATGGTCAATATTCATGTAATCTTTTATGCTCAAAAAGTAGAGTTGCTCCTATCAAGCAATTGACTTTGCCTAGGCTAGAATTATGCGCAGCTCTTCTAGGTGCAAAATTAGCAAACAAAATTAAAAAGGCGCTAGATTTAAAGTTCACAAAGTGTTACTATTGGACAGATTCACTCGTAACGTACCATTGGATAAATGGTAGTCCCGATCGATGGAAAACTTTTATTGCGAATCGTGTTTCGGTTATACAGAACCTATCTAATGCTAAAGACTGGTATCATGTACCGTCAAATAGTAATCCCGCAGATATTATTTCTCGTGGCATATCTGCAAACAACTTAATACAAAATGACTTTTGGTTTCAAGGCCCTTTGTGGTTAAAATTAAATATTGCTGAGTGGCCAATTTCTAAACATATTCCTCAGTTAGATTATATACCCGAACAGAGAAATGTATCATGCTTAATTATTGCAAAAAACAATTTAGACATTTTTGAAAAATATTCTAATTTAATTAAGCTCAAAAGAATAATGGCACATTGCTTAAGATTTTTGTTTAATTTGAAAAATCCGAAAAATAAAAGAACTGGGACATTAACAGTCGAAGAATTAACAAATTCATTTAATCGGCTCATAAAAATTGCGCAAAAACAATCTTTCCAAAAGGAGATCAATGATCTAAAGAAACAAGGCTATGTTGACAATTCTAGTAATATTTTAAATTTGCGGCCATTTTTAGATTCGAATTCTATCATAAGGGTTGGTGGACGAATTTCTAAGGCGCATTTAACATATGACGCAAAACATCCTATAATTTTGCCCAAAAAACATCCGTTAACTATTTTAATAATGTCTTATGAACATAGCAAATTGCTTCATTGCGGACCTCAGCAGCTTTTATATTCTGTTAGAGAAAGATTTTGACCCCTTTCAGGCAGGGATATAGCGCAAAAAATTGTACATAATTGTACTATATGTTTTAAGGCAAAGCCTAAAGGCTGTGAATATATTATGGGTGACTTACCTTCTGAAAGATTAAACTTGTCTTTTCCATTTTTTAAGGTCGGTTGTGATTATGCTGGTCCATTTTATCTGAAGGACCGAAAGACGCGTAAACCTATCTTGTCTAAGGCATGGGCGTGCGTTTTTGTTTGTATGGCTACAAAGGCTATCCATATTGAGCTTATAACTGATTTGAGCACGCGATCCTTTATAGCATGTTTTAAGAGATTTGTAGCCAGACGAGGTAAACCTCGTATAATTTTCTCGGACAATAGCACAACATTTGTTGGTGCAAATACAGAACTTTTAAAATTTTTACACAATAACGATGAAATTTTACAATATTTTCTTAATGAAGAAATAGTATGGAAATTTATTCCACCGAGATCTCCAAATTTTGGAGGAATATGGGAGGCTGGAGTAAAATCCATAAAGCACCATTTAAAGCGTGTTATAGGTACATCTCATTTACACTTTGATGAATTTTATACAGTAATGTGTCAGATTGAGGCTATACTAAATTCGAGACCGCTTTCTCCCATGTCCTCAAGTCCTGAAGATTACATCCCCCTTACACCCTCACATTTTTTAATTGGGCGAACTCTTACTTCCTTACCAGAGCCTAATTATATACCTTTACCCGAAAATCGCTTAAATTTATTTGAGATGCGACAAAAAATGGTGCAGCTGTTCTGGCAGAGATGGAGCAAAGAATATATTAATGAACTCCAGGTTAGACTTAAATGGAACAAAAACTACACTCAGTTACTTCACGTTGGCAGCTTGGTGATTGTAAAAGAAGACAACTTGCCACCCCTATTATGGAAAATGGGCAGAGTGATCGAGGTTCATCCAGGCAGCGACAACGTTATTCGTGTGGCCACAGTGCGGTATAGTGACGGTAGTGTAACAAAAAGGTCAATTCGAAAGTTGTGTGTGCTCCCAATTGACTAATATCCCCATTTGTGACATTCATACATTCACTATTTGTATTTTTGTATTTTGAAATGTCTGGCATTTCAAGGCCGGCGGTATATGTTAATTTAGTTCTTAAGTTTTTATTATTATTATTAGTTGTACTCCCACTTCTTGTTGCCACGAGCATACATGCGGAGTGGCAAAAGTTAGTTACAGTCCTAAAGCAGCGAAGGGCGGTCGAGCGACGTCTCGCCTCCTTCAGTATTGTGTAAATAAAACCTATGGATTATAAATAGTTGGAAATAAATAAGTATATAGTTATTTAAGTTATTTATGCCCCAACATTAGTAGCTACAGATAATGAGTTGCAATATTGCTGCACGTTATAGAACGTTACAGTTTGTAACATTTATAAGAAAGCTTCTATTGTTTACTTCATTAATACTCACACAAAAAAACAAATCACGTTAAAATGATTTTCGGAACACAGTTTTGTATTATAGAGTAGTTGTATTGGATGATTGCGTTTTTCTTTTCATATTTTTATTAAGTATATTAGAAAATCATAGTAGGTATTTGGATAGCTAAATAAAACTGGAGACAATATTTTTGAAAAGTTTATTTCACCATTTAGTAAATTATTCTTAAGTGATGTTAATGAATTAAGAATATTAGGCAAATGCATCTAATTATTCCATTGTTGGTTCTCCATTATTAGGTTTCATATAATAAGGTGCGTTATAAAACTTTCTAGGTAATATGGAAGATCTACAAGTTTTGGTACATGTTGGTTCTTCTAAACATTCAGTATTACTTAATTTTGTACAGTTGAAGCACGAACTGCAATCTAAAATTAAATTAAAAATTAATTAAATGTTAAAGCATCGTTCCATAAACTAAATACATTATATTCTTTCACATGTCACTAACTCCTAAACTAAAATGGGACCTATTTATTGAGTGTTGAAATCGGTATGGATAGAGGTAGATATCATTTGCATTTTATCAAATATAAAGTGCTAGATTTACACTGAAACACACAGAATCATGAAGCATAGCATAGTTCAAAAAGTCAAAGCGTAATATGTATTAACCTTATTACAAGGTCTCAAAATATGTTGGCAAAATTGCTAATTATAAAACATTTGTACAGTACAATTACTGTAGGCATGTACTTGTAAATAAAAAGATAAATAATCACAATTATTCAGGGATTTTGCCATTATCCGCGGTACATCTGTATACGTAGATGTAAACTCATTTTTTTACATATTTTCTTTTTGTTTCCTGATAATTCTATTTTAATACGAATTTAACAATTTGTGCTCAATAAGAGCATTTCTAAGTAAGTAAGTTGAGTAGTTAAGATTTGTTTCAAGTAATTCAAACCTTTTATAAGAGGTTATTCCATTTTCCATTTATTTTAATTATGTAATACAGAGTTAACCGATTGATTACTATTGCTTTTAAAATGAAGTTTTGTGTCATTCCTCAGATATAAAGCTATTCATGCATCGAAGTGCATGTATAAAAATGCAGTGCCACTTGCCACCCAGGCTTTTATTTTGATGCAATATCTAAGAAATACTCAGACCTGTGTTATATGAAGGGGATGTATTTTATGGATGTACTCATTTCCCAAATTTATATTCCTGAGTGAGGGTGACATTCAGATTTAAAATTGTAATCGCAAAGTTGTATTATGTGATACTTATTTTTAAAGAGCATTTAATTATATTTTAAACGCCATCTAATTTTTTAATTTTAGATAATCAGTTATCGAGAAATTAAAGGTGAAAATATCAACAAATTCATTTAATTTTAGTATATTAAATGAAAGTGTCCATCACCAACCTCCATGCGTAGAGACTAAAAATGTTATTTAATATTATGGGACATTTTTTATGGATTAGGTAATAAGGACACGTGTGGTACACAGGTAGTAAAAGATATGTTCATGATACGCATGGATACGTTAGGTGTTTAAAAATGATGTTAAATCATCGGTTTTTTAAACGTTAACACGTATCAAAAAGACACACCAACATAACCTAACATATTATGGGTTTATTTTTCCACCGACTAATAAAACAGTAACGAAAATGTAACAGGTATATGTAATAATCAGATTATGTTACTTATTGTTTGTTCCATTTTCATTTAGTTTTAGTCATTTTCATAGTCATATTATTTAATATTTTTTCTTAAATTAAAATTTTCGCCTTATTAAAATACTGAAATCCGCATAGTTTTTATTTTCTATTTTTTTTGTAACCAATGAGATTGTTTTGCGATCTACTCACCGAAGAAGAACAGATTCGATTCGGACAATTGGGTGTGAATAGCTCGCTACATATATACCATATACATTCGCAAATTTCCAAAGTGCAAATAATAACTCAATGAACTTTTGGATAATTAATTTTAGACTTTAGTGCAAGAAACCAAGCTATATTTTAGTTCTCCACACTCCGAAAGGCGCCTCTCTAAATAGGAAACCAGGAAGATTACGGTGAGTCGCATATTATATTTTCTCACTGGTAATTTATTTTCAAATTATTCGGTTAATATTTTTTAATAAGGCGCTCCCCGCATGCAGTCCATTTTTCTCAAGTTAAAGCTATTACTAAACACTGTTAAAATCAGCACTCAGCAGGCACTGTCACCTACATTTCGTCTACACGGTACGTACGCGTTTAAGGTACGTACACATAACTTTGCGTCCGACGTAAGTATAAACGTACGAAGAAACACCACTGCGCACGCGTAGCTGTTAATATCTACGTTTACATCTTTGCACATCTGTAAGCACAAAGTATTCTTTAAGTCTTTAATGATTCAGGCAGTGAGGCATACGTTTAAATGGCCTCGCAGAATAAAGCTCTCGAATTAAGACGGCCACTCATATCTAGGGGCAGAAATTTGGGGAATGAGTAGGATAGGAGGGCGTTCCTTGAGAGTACACATTTGCTTTTCTTTTTTTTTTGTAGTTGGCAAACAGTATTTAGGTTGTTATGACTGCGACAGTTGCTGGCTATTAACGAAGTAACAGCACAAAATTTATTTGTAATCGGCCAAATATATTATCTACTTCACAGGTAAGTTGTTACAATTAAGTTATAAGTAGTAAATAATGTAGTGTGTAACTAAGACGCCTGTATTTAACACAAATCATGTTTTGAAGGTTATGTACGACCAGCATAGGTCTGATATGAAGTGATATTAATTTATAATTTAATTGCGCAAAAGTACGCAGCCAAAGAGTAAGCATGCCTACTCATTGGAACTGTTTGGACCTACATTCTAATTTTTGAATTTTTAATTAATTACAATGAGAAAATATAAAAGAAAAAGTGAAAGAAAATCAAAATTTACTAATTTACCATCCTACCATTTTGGAGTTATTAGACATTTAAAAAATGACAGTTGACAAGGTTTATAAAAATCTCTTAACTTTTTTGTGTAGCTTTTAGGCATATAATTTTTGGTACATGTGATGAAATTTTAAGGTGTTGTATCTCTTGTAATTATAGTTGACGGCCAAAATTGTAGAAAGTGATTCATGTTATAAACCTGCTCACAATTTATAGCAGTCAACACAAAGAAATATACATGCAGCCCATATATGTTTCCTACAAAATCGGATGCCGCATATCTCTGAGAGTATAACCAATTACACAGCTTCTGCTGCAGTAAGTACGCAGGCGCTGTAGCTTTTGATTGGCTGCGACGAATTCTCGGATCCAACTGCTTCATTTCCAGCGCTATCATGGGCGGGTAAAATTTCGGGTATATCTTTTCGCTAATTTAATTATAAATGTAATTAATTTTATTAGTGATTCTGTGTTCTTAAGAACGGATAATAATTCAAGCTCTAACTACGAATTCTCAAAATCGTCCTAATTTAACAAGTGAGAAATATCGGATGATGACATGTATGAAGACTTTAGAGCGCGGTGTCAAAATATGAGTGTAAGTGATGTTGAAATATGTATTTTATTAATATAATTGTACGTGAGTAGCATATGTGTTCAAATAAAAAAGTGGTAAAGAAGTACAAGTGTGAAACGGAAATGATGGATACTCGCGGATGGAAGATTGTATTTTTAAAAATCGATCGCTATATCTTAAAAGATGAAACTTAGTCCGTATAAATAAAATCGAAAAGAGTATACTGATAGAAAGGACGAAATAGTGATATGGCGAAGAAACTATTTAAAATAAATATTAAAAAAGAAGAATCTGGATCGAAGAATATATTAAATTTTGACGAAACATGAACCTATGAAGGTCATACGGAAAGCGGTACGATATGATATAATAAGTGTTAATGTGTGACCGTTATAGTCACAGTGCTAGTAACCAATAGTAAATAGTGTGTATGTATTCTAAAGCCTTTTGACCTTTTGAATGCGGAATTCGCAAATATTTGCGCGATTTATTTAAAGGTAGAAAAATCTCTATTTGCAACAAATTTCAGCTACCTATAACATTTTCTATCATTTCCATCATGAAACTGCCATGGGAGATTATTAGAAGCTTAAAACAAATTTATTAACGCCACATAATAATGAATGGGGCAATAATATTTGTAGTGTTTGACAGTTTCGCAAATTGCAATTGTCAAAAGTTGAGATTTTCCCGCCATAAATAATTCAAACACAAGTGCCAAAGTTTGTGCAAAAATCCGTGAATTTTGCGTCCATGAGGATAAGGCTTAAGTGTGATATCTGCGGAGTGCGCATCAGGTGTAAGTGGGTGGTGGTGGGTAATCACCGTCCAAAAGGCATTCTAATTTGTAGAGAGGATGACACAGGTGGCACATTTAAAGTAAATTGTTAATGTGCTTGGTTCAGCCGACGTCAACTTATTTTTGATAATTTTGTGTGCTTTAACTCTTCTCAAGTCGCACCCTTAGGTAATCATATCACCCGTATCTTCCGTACTTATCTCTGTGTTGTGAATTAATCACTCTATTATTTTCGACCTTGGGTAATTGATAATACGAGATAAAAACTTTAAATTTTGAAATATTCTTATTATTTAACGTCTTGAAATTGGTAAAAACTGTTATATCACTGTTTCTACTCTAAAAATAATGGATGTTATGAAATGCAATTATTTTTGCCAATTTTGTATATTTTTTATATCTGATCGCACTCGAATTTAGTACGCTTATGAAATGTTGCTCCTCGCACGCTTCGTCCGTCGCGTTTATCTACAAGCTAGGGATTAGTCACTCTCTATAATTTTGGCCGTCAACTATAATAGCAGTGTTAAAATACTACAAAAAGTGTTTCATTTTCTACCAATTTTAATTGACGAAAACTTATTTAATTGAGTGAGAACTTTCTTATTTTAAATATAAAATCCAGTACTTTTTTCTTTAAGTTCTGTAAAATTAAATTCTTTTTTCTATGACACAGATTTTATTGAGGTTAAATTTATTATTTTTTGAAATTCTTTGAGTTTTTGCGTCATATTAGGCATACTTAGTCCGTTATCCCACTGAAAGCGACACGACTCCAAAAATAACTTCTGTTAGACGCTATGCAATTGCTTGGATGTCATACACTTAAGTTGCACGCCGGAGGAGAAGCCTTAATGCTGGCCTCTCAAGGATAAATAATCGTATCTAAATATGCACATAAAAATACACCAAGTAGTTGGAGGTTCTTATTAGCGTAGTACTAAAAGATAATGCTGAAATTGAATCATGTCCTTTAACTTTTGAATGGAAAATGTGCTAGAGAACATGAAAAACCCCTGTACTTTATCACTGTGTTCTATACACCGTGAAAAATACTTGATAATTTACATAGTTTGAGTGTTACTAGTTTTTTAAAAGAATTCTGCTGGGTGTGATAATGTTTATAATGTCGTATACAATTTTCTCAATGTGCAGTTGACTTATAAAATTCAGGAGATTTTATGATAAAACATAATAGGTGAAAACGATGCTTTTTTCTTATTCTAAATGACTTGTCAGCCTGGAATTTGTTTTACATCCTGGAAAAAACTTGTATAATTGACATAGTGAAGAGATATCCTTTCTAACTTACTTAAATTTTTTTCTCAACAAATAGCTATGAAATTCGTTGAACATTTGCAGATAAAAACGGCGCCCTTAAGCGATGGGCAGCGTCATTTTGATTCTGAGTTCGTGCACTAGGACAATGCGACGGAAATAAAAATACCAAATTATTTTTGACTCTAATCGATGTGTATAAAAGCCAGATTGTATTTTTGCTTTTGTTGTTTTATGTACGTGTGTGGACGCAGGATCAAAATGATGCTTCCTTTAGCTTCGCGTCACTTCTCCTCAGTGGGCATGCTGCTTATTCCAATAGGACGGCTTCCATTAAGGCGATTGTGATGCAACCTTCTATCATTCCCTCCTCATGACATAATTGCCACGAATGGTCAAAAATAGTTGCTTTAATATAATATAGACATAAAATAATATTTTTTTCTTTTAAATACAAAATTATACTTGTGTAAATCTAATACAAACCTTCTATTGAGTAATATCCACAATAAAAATAAGGATGAACTGCTATAGTAATACACTGCTTTGTTCTATCAGTTTTTATAAGCAAATTTGTGGCATTATCACACAATTCGGAACATTCCTTATGTCGTCTAGTAAAACATACTTCTCTTGGTAAAAGTGGGACCTTGTGACACTCTTGAGGGTGAACTATAGAACAACATTTTCTTTCTCTTCTTTTCAAGCTTTTCAGTAATATACGCGTTTTATTGAGCATCATATCGTTAGCATTGGTTATATTTAGTTCAATCGGAACATCTACAACGTTCGTGTTGTTGATTAAGTTTTGTAATTTTATTACAGTTGTAATGTTGTGGTGTATACAATTCAAATTTCCGTGATCTGAAACCTAAAAAATAAAAATTACATAATGCGACAATATCTTATAATATGTATGAATTGTAGCAACAACCTTCTCCATCAGGATCAAATACTACTGGTTAACCTTATATAAGAGTGATAGCATAGCTTATAAAACTTATGATTAAACCATTGGCTATATGGTCTCTAAAAAATACGAACTAACTGACAAATTTTGCCAGATTTTATACTTGGTAGCAATTATTTTAGATAATTCAAATAAATTAAGTAATATTAAAGACCGACGGAAGTAATGTGATGTTAATTCCGAATTTGTTTTTTTTTCGTGACTAGCGACAGGCGACTTTATCGCCAATCGCCACCGTGTAATCCATTCAGTATTGTAGATTAACTGCAAGGACATACGGCAGACAACAGACAACTGTTCATTTGCCTACCTCAGTCGACGAGCGAAGTATTGTCCTGCTCTCAGGATTTAAAGTATGCGATGCATGTGGTGAACTGCAATAGCCGCAATACTCCCCATGCGTAATGTTTCTATTTATTATTTAGTCTGAATTACGCACTTGACTTAACGTTGGCGCTTTAATGTTCGTTTAAATTATGCGTTACATTTTGTGTGTCTGTACTAAAAAATAAAATATAATAATACGACAGAACAGAATGACAGATATAGAATATCCAGTCGTTTATATTAAATACAATTATTGTCTTCTATATCTTGAGAAAAAAATTAAATTTAAAAAATTCCCAAAGGCAGCCTGACTTAAATTTATGGCAAATATACAACATTTTGCTATGCAAAATTTGTCTATTCGAAATCTCATATTATGTTATATATTTTTTTGTGCAATATCATGCTTGTGTTTTTCGTTTTATATCAAATAAAACAATATTCTATATAAATTTTCTATTTTGTAGAAAGTACATTATACTATAAGGGAGAGAAATGCGTTATTTTGGCAGAGGTGCAATTTGAAGCCCGAGGGCTACAATGCACCGAGGACAAAATAGCATCTCTCCCGAATGGTACCTATATACTATTTTTTCCACGGTCTCATTAACTTAAAACACATATTTTGTCATTATGAAGTAAGTAGCACCAGAATTATTATATTCGGATTTGAGCATTTATTTAGTAGTCGTTGAGTTATTGTCATAACTACAAAATAAACAAACAAAAAGAATTGTCAAATTAAGGTGCTAGTTTGGTTTAGTTTAAAGTTTGTTTAGTGCACAATGAATAATTGTGAGTCGGAAGAGATTGTGGAGGCTGCAAATATTGCAATAGCAATTTGCTGCCTACAAAGTCAAGATCTTTATACGATATAGCCTACAATCGGTTCAAAAAGTGGTGCATCGAGAAAAATGTTCAAGTATACAGCGAGAATGTTTTGTTGGCATACTTCAGTGAAAATGCAAAGAATTATAAGTCTTCCACATTATGGGCGCAATATTCCATGGTTAAGTCATGCTTGATAATTTACGACAACATAGATATAAGCAAATTCCCTAAGCTGATCGCATTTTTTAAAAAAACCGGTGACGGATATCAAGCGAAAAAATCGAAAATATTGACAAAGGGTGAAATCGACCATTTTGTATCAAGTGCAGATGACAAAGAATTCTTAATGATTAAGATAAGATTGCTTTTGTTGTTAGGTATTTCAATTATTAAGTATTTTGATTTTTTATAGGTTGGATTAATTCTGGGGATTGCCGGTGCTTGTCGAACTGATGAACTAGTCAATTTAACTGTAGATGATATTGAGGATGTAGGCTCTTCCTTGATTGTAAAAATTCCAAACACTAAGACAAAGATTTAACGAACCTTTCTGGTTACCGATGTGGGAAATATGCTTGAATTGTTTCGAAAATACCTGTCCCTTCGTCCTCCCCACGTCAAGCATAAGCGCCTTTTTTTGTACTACAAAGCAGGAAAATGTAGTTCGGAGCCAGTTGGCAAGAATACCATGGGAAAAATTCCGAGTGTAGTAGCTTCGTATTTAAAATTACCTGATGCTGCATGTTATACTGGTCACTGCTTACGAAGATCTTCAGCGACATTACTGGCAGATGCTGGTGTGGATATCACGACAATAAAGCGTCATGCTGGTTGGAAATCAACGACAGTCGCTGAGGGTTATGTCAAGAACTCCATTGAAAATAAGACCAAAATTGCTAATCAGGTTTTAGTAGGTACCACTACTAGCGCAATCACAAAAACTGTAAATGTAAGCGAAAGTAATATTCTTTCTAATATTAATTTTGAAAACTGTACAAATGTAACATTTAATTAAAATGTCAATAAATAATTTCAATGTTATCTTGTTTTTGCATGAAAAACGCTCTGCATAATGTAAACTCCCTTGGGAGCATTATACTTCATTGGGAATAATCGACTACTTCTGTTTTAATTTTGATGTCATAGAAACTGATTTCTACTCCCGACCGTGGAAAACATGTATTACATTTGTAGCAAGTCATAGTTACTGCTATTCCCTTAAGTAATGCATTTATAGTTATTGTTACAGACTAGAAATAAAAAGATTTTAACATCCAGATTAAAATTGCAAATAAATAAATAAATAGATGTATAATAAAAGGTATAAATGAATCATTCCATACATTTAAGTATGAAGGAAAATGAATTTGTAAGAATATAAAAAAATTAAATTAAAATATATGAGCATATTCCAAACAAGAATATTAATTTTCCATAGGGCAACGTATATATTCATCTATTGAATAAAAACAGTACTTTAAGAGGTGATTTTTAACAATTTTTAAATCTGATATAATCCAATTTTCTTATACTTACAGGGATTTTGTTGTACAGTTTTAGATTTAGCGAGTTTTTAGCGGATTTTGTAAGTCGATTTCTAGGTGCTTTTAATTCATTTGATGATCTAGTCTCATAATGGTGATAGTCTGAGTAAGCGGAAAATACATTTTTATTATTATGAATTTCCAGCACGGAATAATATATATATAGGATCAGAAATGGCATTACACCATATTTAGTATTATTACGCCAGGAATACGCTAAGACTAAAAAAATTGTCATTACTAAACAAAACATATTCTTGACAATGAACACCAGTATTGTTTTTATGTCCTCCTGAAAAATTGCTACTTGTGTTTTTAGGGACTGCATAAGCTTATTCTTATACATATATCTAATCACTAAACTAGCTGAGCCGGTACTGAAAACTATCTTTCACAATTCTTCTAATAAAATTACGGTGTCTAATTTTGAAGTGTTAGAGGCGTTTGTAACAATATTACAAATGTTTAATTTCTTAAAATATATTGATTGATAATTTATTTTTAAAATTAGTTAAATTAATAATTGCTGATTTAAAGAAAAAAATAAATTGTTTTGACAATAAAAGTAAGGATCTTTCGAAATATCCGTAGAATATTATTTTTTTGATATGTGAATATTTATGTACTTATCATTGTAAGATTTCAATACAGGCAAAAATAAGTTTAATTAATTTAAATAACTCTTTCTGGCACAGGGGTTTATTTACTATTTTTTAAAATTACAAAGTGGCAAAATATCCACAGAAAGAACATTCATTATTTGTTAAACGATAAATCTTATTATATAAATGACCGAATATAAATGGAGGGCATTAAGATAAAAATTGTAACATTTCTATTTAAAAAAAATCATAGAAATCTTCGTCACGGCATGAAATTTGTCATAAGGTTACGGATAAGTTCACTGGGACAATTAATTTACAGAAGAAGAAAACATTATCTAATAAAATATAAAGTAATTAAATTTATTTTGTGAAAAGATTAGTAAACATACAGATATGATAATTGTTCGTAAACAAAAATCAATTGGCATATTAATTAATTATTAATACTCTAAGATCAGTATAAAATTTCCAATTAGAAAGAAAAAGTTTTGCTTAGATGGTTATTGCAGAAATTATGTAATGTTAAATCCAATTATTGTTGTTGATGATAACATCAATCTCTTTAGAGTTTAATTTGATTGTACAATATGTACATATTTGATTTTATCCCTGTCGATTCAACGCGAGGGCAATTGAGTATTGAACTACTAGCTTTAGAATAAAGACACAAGAGGTTCGTTTTAAGGTCCGTTTTCACGCTCTGCAATTTACGCAAATTGATTTGTGCAAGCCAATTAGCACAAGTAAATTGTTGCATGAAAACCAAAATCGTTCACTTTTACAAGCAAAATAGTTTGACTTGAGTAAAATCTGGCCGGTCAGATAATTGACTTGACTTGACTTGAGTTTGGCACAAATGCATGAACGTGTAAACGACACTCCAACTCGACGCATGCTCAGTAGTAGCGTATTCTTGTCCTGATCTGCACCCTGCACGTGGTTTCTGTTTTTTCGGTGTTCTGTGACTAGTGCTGTTATCTACATAATTAGTTTACATAATTATTTTGTCTGTGTTGTATGTTGGTTACTAAACAATGTCAATGTCATTACAGAATTTATTCAGCTGTATAAATCTTTTCCTTGTCTTTGAAAAATCTAATCCAAAGAATACAGCGATAGAAATGATAAATCACAGGCTTATGATATTCTTGTTGAGAAAATTCAGACTGTGGACAAAAGTGCAAATAGAGAAACCGTGGTCTTGATTCTGAGAGATCGGGTGCCGGTGCTGACGATATATACGTTCCACATTTATGGTACTATGAATTGATGAGTTTTCTACAGGACCAGGAAACTTCTAGAAGCACGGTATCAAATATGGACGAAGAAAACGAATCGCAGGTAAAATAAGTGTTTATAATTTCTTGTAACTTTATATTTTATTTTATAAAAAATCATTAATATTTAGTTATGCCATTACAAAGTACTTTAGTTGGCTTGATGTAGTTTTACTATTTTTGTTTATTCATTTTTGGTATGATTTTCATTAGAAATCAATTTATGTTGCCATCACACATTACCAGAATTATTAAAATACTTCTCAAAGTCTTTCCTCGCATCTTGTGCTTGGGTACTGTGATGGCGATTGTGCTGTCTGCAAGATCTAATAAATCATCAGACTGTGTTCGCAGTCCCGGGCTAATGACACCAGTTGATATATCTTCATTCAAATACATCACTAGATGTATATGAATTTGCCGAATATCTCCTTAGAAAATTGTGAAGCGCACAACATTCCAAAACAACTTTGTCAATATTATCTACTTATAAATTAATACATGTATGGAATACTCTAAAACGGTTAACCAAAATTCCAAAAGTATTATCTATTATGCGTTTAGCTCTAGACAAACGATAGTTGTATATTCTTTTCTAATAGTTAAGCTCTCTTTGATTATATGGCTTTAAAAAGTCGTGTCTCATTGCAAAGGCTTCGTCTCCCACAAATACATAATTTAATGGAGGTTTACCTGATACAACTACTTCTGGTGCTGATAAATTTAGTTTATTTGCTACCAAATTCTTCATAAATTTGGTGTTTTCAATGCCCCCTCCGTCAGATATTCGACCGTTAGAGCCAACATCACAGTATATAAACTCATAGTGAGAATTCGCTATTCCCATTAACACAATACTTAAGTTTTTTAAAATTAAAATAATATGATCCACTTCCAGGGGGCGCTGTAATTTGTACATGCTTTCCGTTTACAGCGCCTAAACCATGTGGGAAATCCATTTCTCTTGAAAACTTAACGCAATATTCTTCCATTCGGCTGTAGTTTTAAGAAACAAAAAAAATGAGATTCAGTGTGCATAGCTATTCATTTACTTTTTATGGGCCCGAATGTGGCATGCTATATTCATTCCTTGTTTTATATTTCTGAGACACAAGAACTTCAATCCACCGTTGATAATTATTCATCTCAACCAGCCACACCACAATCAATTATATCTGAACCAAGTACCCCTAGCCCACTATCACAAGCATCATCTAGAGGAGCAAATAGGCGCAACAACAAATGTGACGAAGTTTTGGATGTAATTCAGAAATGTTTTACAACGCCGTCAAATAAATGTTGATGATAAGTTTACACTTATCGGAAAAGCATGGGCCTCAAAATTACGGGAACTTCCTCAAGAACAATTCATTCACGCATAGAAAATTATAAATGGTGTTTTCTATGAAGCACAATTAGGAACACTAAATCGCTATTGTTCCTTACACATACAACCACAGCAACAAGTATATCTACAACCAACACAATCATACCATCAGCAAATGCAACCCGGACCATCATACTATAATCAGCCTTCTCCGCAATCAGTACCATCCTACCAGCATCAAATGCTTCTTTCACAAGCAGGATCTTATAATCAACATACACAACAATTTTCACAACATACTGAATCACGTCAAAGACAATCAGCCCAGTCAAGAAATACTCAATTACTTCGTAATCAACCGGAACAAAACGAATGTACTGAATCACCATCAGTCTCAGAATATTTATCCAACTTTAGAACTACATACTAATTGTAAAAATTAATTGTAATGATATTGTTACGGTAGCTCACCTACCTTTTTAGTTTGTTAATTATGTTCTTGTTTACGTTGGAATTTATAATTAAAGCCCACCTGCCTCGTTAGTTTGTAAATTACGTTTCACTTTGTGTTAGAATTTATAATTATGGCTTTATTTTGACGTTTTCTGGAACGTTCTGAAAACTTGTAGAACCCTAAAAACCTATATAAGCAGATCATTTTCGCCGCTGGAGTCAGTTTGTATTGAGCACTTTATTTGACAATAAAGTTTGTTTGTCTACGTGAAGTGTTTCCACGCTAACCCAATTTCGATGTTACAATATATAGTGGTATTTAATATATTTACTTTTAAATATTATTGTTTTAATACACTGTAGATGGCAACACACATTTCATGAACCATATTACTGAAGGCGGATTTGGAAATACATGTAGAAATCTTAAGATCTTCATAGTTTCTCCCTGTTGTCAAAAATCTCAAACATGCGGATAGTCGTTCATGTGGTGTAATAGAACGACCGAAATATGTAGTGGTGAACAAATTAGTATAAATAGACTGTCCTGTTTTTTTTAATCATCAAGGTGTAATGAAGTGATTTATCACCGCCCCGTATGAGACATTGAAAGCCGACCGACGCTCGAACTTCAACCAGCGCAAGAGAACCCGCGAGAACCGAACGCGCATCGAACCGCACACCGAAGACTCTACCGCTGTGGAAATGTGACGTAGGATGCACGCTGGATCCAGCGCGTCCGATTCCGAGTCAAGAGCGATATTTTGAATTTTTTTTAAAACTCAGTACCTGTCCTGGCATACACCGAGTAGCTGCATCGTATCCACTAGTCCGCTCAGCAGATCTGCGAAGAACCGTACTCCAGTCGACCGTCTAATGCGCAAGTGACACCGTTTCACCAGGAAAGACTTGCTATACATCAGAATTAGTACCTGCCAAGCCGCCAGACGTACCAGTCATGACTCCAGTGTTACTGAGTAAGTTAACCGCCTGAAAATTATTGTAAGTCTACAAGTTCAAAAGTGGCATTTGAGTAAAATAGTAAAGTCCGAAAACCGTCCAGTGCGCAATCGCCACTTCTGAACCAGCATTAGGCCTTCCCAACTTGAAGTGGAAGATTCAGTTCCTGAGCCGCCAGCATCAAAACCAGTCCTGTTCCACACCAGCCATCCGAAGCGAGGTAGTAGCAGCCATCTCCGCAAGTCTTCCTGCACTCCGCTGCCACGACGTTAAGACCTAGCGAGGTGAGCACTGCAGAGTCAGTACCTGCCGACCGCTCGTTCCAGCTATACGTGACCAGCAGAGGAAGTGAGTAAGAGGTTGTTATTGAAAACTTGGCCGCTATTAGTTGAGTACTAGTCATACTTTGTTTTCCAGCTTGTGTACTGTGCTACGGCGTGGGTAGAGTCGCTGTTGCATTTCCGGTGACTTTACCTCACCACGCGTTTGGTTGATAGAATTCCGTCCTATAAGCTGAAACGTGGACCGTTATTTACCGTCGCTTACTGTACCACGGCGCGGGTGGAGTCACTGTTGTATTTCCGGTGACTTAACCTCACCACTCGTTTGGTTGATAGAATTCTGTCCTATAAGTTAAAACGTGGGTCGTTATTTACCGTCGCTTACTGTACCACGGCGTGGGTAGAATCGCTGTTGAATTTTCGGTGACTTTACCTCATCACGCGTTTGGTTGATAGGATTCCGTCCTATAAGCTGAAACGTGGGCCGTAACTAACTAGTACTTGTTTCTTTTCAGCTGTCCGGCCGTGCATTCCAGGACAGGAGCTGTATCATCATTTTATTTTTTTATATATGTATATATTTTAAATAGTGGCCAAGTCTTTAGTCTTAGAATTTTAGTTTTTTTTGCTCTGCTCGATTGATCGCTTCCTCTTACTTGGTTTCGCATTTAGCATAGATTAACCGCTTGTATTGCTTGCTTGTAACCGTTCAGCTGACTTTGTAGTTGCTTATTCCGCTACCGACCGTATTAGTTTTGTAAACTAGGGGTATTGTAATATATATATATGTATTACTTTATTCTGACTGTTATTCCTGGATAGGTCTAACTCCTCCCTCACGACCCTCTGGACATACCGTGTCCGTGTGTAGCCGCCCGTGTAGTGGTGTTTCTCCACTGTAAACACAAACTGGCGCCCGAGGTTACCGCCACCGCAGCTCAGGCGTCATAGTGACACCGCGTCGTACCGGAATCACGACGTAGGCACGTCACAAACTAGCACAAATTGCATGAGTGTGAAAATGGACCTCGGGAATTCAGTTTTATTTGTGCAAACTGGCATGCACAAATCAACTTGCGCAAAATTGCATGAGCGTGAAAATGGACCTTTAAGATGAGCGGCAGCCGCTTTACGTCTTTCAAAGTTCAGCGACTCTTGTGAAGTGCACCTGTGTAGGTCTGAGAAGTGGAGGTCCCAGAAAATACCTGTCTTTCCTAAGACAACAGTCCAAAAGCTAGCGAAAGCCCATGAGGTGACGGCGGAGGCCCGTCACAGGGCATTAGAGGAGTTGATTAGAAGTCTGTCGGCCGGCTCACCCCAACCAAGCCAGCTTCTCCACCGCGATGGAGACAGAATCGCCTGCCTCAACCGCACCCACCGCTGCCCCAGCAGCCGTAAAGGTAAGGGCGGAAAGAGGAAGAAACCAATTTCTTCTTCTGTTGCAGGTGGAGTGGGATCGTCGGACGAGGAGCCGTCAAAGGTTCCAAGGAAGATGGCACCCACCCCCGCGCCTTCAACGAACGCCGCCACCACAGCCACCCCCCCATTTCCAGCCCTGGGCGAGACCGATAAGGTCCAAAATTCCTCCTATCATTCTGAGGAAAAGCGAGAGGTGGACGGCAGTATCGTTACTGCTGAAAGAGGCCAATATTAATTTCTCAAAAGCCAAGATGGTAAGAGAAGGTGTCGCCATTTCTCCCGCTTTCGAGGCATCCCCTACTGCACCCCACTGGAGGAGATGACAGAGGACCTCCGCGGCCAGGGCTTCGCCCCCGCAAACGTGACGAGGATGACCAACAAGAGGATCTGGCAACAGATGCCCCTCGTCCTCATACAGCCTCATGATCAGGTAAGTATCCTGCAGGTCACCCGATGCTGCTCCCTGGTCGTCCGTGTGGAGCCCCAGAAGCGACGAAGAGCTTCGCCGATGCCGCGAGGCAAAAACAGGCTCCTATCGCGGCGCCTAGGGAGGTTGCAAAGAAGCAGCAGCCCCAGACGGCGTGGAGTGCGCCCTCTGACTTCGTCAGCGCGCTGGCGAGGATGGAGGAAATGTACTCCGCCATGCGCACCTTATTTACTAAAATGCCATCTCTTCTGCAGGAGTAACGGCATTCCCTCGACAATTGCAGTCCCTGAGAGTCGCCTCCTGGAACGTCGACAGGTTCCGGAGTAGGAAAAACGACTTGCTTGAGCTCTTATCTGCAAGGTTGCAAATAGAGGTTAATGGCAGTACACAGGTCCCACAGCTGGAAAACATGGAAGCCGTAGCAGTCTCCGTGAGCATTCGCCGCGGTGGAATCGCTATGGTATCCTGTTATCAGCCACCATTTCGCACGCTCTTGGAGAACGATCTGGAGGCGGTCATGGGGGCATGGCCGCATACGGTTGCCATCGGTGACTTTAACGCAAAGTCGTCAGAATGGAACAGCACGACCACCTCAAGACGAGGCAGGGTGCTTCTGCAGTTTCTGCGGAACCACGACGACGTACTAGCGTACGGACCTGATGAGCCAACCTTCCAGAAAGGTGCAGCTAGGCCGGACGTGAAGGACATCACTTTGCTCAAGGCAATACCGATGGAAGCCGAACTGACGACGCATCACGAAAGATCTACAAATCACTCGCCTGTCCTATTGGATTTAGGACAGGAGAGTCGCGATGGGGCAACCGTTATCAGGAGGCAGACCGACTGGGAGCGGTTTCGTGCAGAAATGCAACGACTCTGTCAACCCGTCCCTGTCATCCAAGACGAAGCGGACTTCGAGGTGGCAGTTGTGAGCCTTGAGACGGATATCCGCACTGCCCTGGAAAGTAGCACCACCGAGAGGACGGAAAGGAGACGTGCAAATCACTCAGGTGAGTTACCTCCTGTTTTGCAGGAGCAGATAAGGGAGAGACGCGCGGCCAAGCGGCGAGCCGTGAGAACGGACCATCCACGGGACAAACAGATCGCAAACCAGCTCAACAGGAGAATCAAAGCCGCTCTGGACGAGTTCTACCAGGAGCGGTGGCAAAGACACCTAGAGTCCTTGAATTCCGAGGATGGCAGTCTGTGGAAGATGCAGAAGGCGCTAAGGGCCCCCCGTCGTCCGATACCTCCGATTCACGGAGAGAATGGGATCGTTTACACGAAGTGAGACAAGGCAGAAGCTTTCGCTGACTGCCTTGAACTGCAGTATAGGGAGAACTTTCTTGATGACGAAGACGAGGATCACAAGGACGAGGTGGAGCGTTGCGTGCGGCGCCTAAGACGCCTATCCGACGCTGAACACATTAGACCTACCACTCCGGAGGAGGTAAAGGAGATTCTGCGCCACCTGAACCCCCGCAAAGCACCGGGATGCGACGGTGCTGCTGAACATCTGCAACGCCATCCTGAGACTGCGCAAATTTCCGAAGAGATAGAAAAAGGCCGACGTGATACCAATCCCTAAGCCAGGTAAGAACCTAACGTTCCCCTCTAGTTACAGGCCCATCAGTCTCCTGCCCATGATGAGTAAAGTAGCCGAGAAGGTGATCCTGGCGAGACTGCACGAGACCACGGAAGAACTGCAGATCCTCCCGGACGAGCAGTTCGCGTACCGCCGTGGCCACTCGACGGAGCAGCAGATTCTCAGGTTAGTAGAACTTGTTTCCGCAGGTTTCAACACCAGAGAATCTACCGGAGCAGTCTTCTTGGACGTCGTCAAGGCCTTTGACAGGGTCTGGCACGATGGGCTTATCGTTAAGATGCTCGACTTTGGCTACCCTGTCGGCCTAGTTAAGCTGGTGGCGTCCTTCCTAAGTGGCAGAGAGCTGCGTGCAAAGGTGGAGGGGGCCCTGTCTACCTATCGTCCTATGGAAGTCGGCGTCCCCCAAGGAGCCGTGCTGTTTTCGCACCTTTTCAATATCTTCACGGCAGATCTATCCAGGACGGAGGACATTTTCGTGTGCCTCTACGCCGATGACACCGCCATTTTGGCCCGATCTCTAAATCCGGAAATGGCAACGAAGCGACTCCAGAGAGCGCTAGGCAGACTGGAGGACTGGGTAATCGCTGGAAGGCGGTGATCAACACGGAGAAAAGCCAAGGTATGATGTTCTGTCGTAGGTACAGAGCGCAGCCAAGAGGCCGCGTAACGTTCAACGACGAGGACATTCAGTGGACTGACGAAGCCAGATATCTAGGGGTGACCCTAGATAGAAAGCTGACCTGGAAGCCACACGTCAACGAAGTGCTTCGCAAAGGCAAGTTGGTGAGGGCGAAACTCTATCCGTTACTCCATAGGGATAGCCGACTGAGCCTTGGCAACAAGGTAAGGTTAATCAAGACTGTCTTGCAGCCACAGTTGACGTATGCCGGAGCAGCATGGGGATACGCAGCGAAGACGCACCTGAAAAAAGTGGAAACCGTCGAGAATGTCGCCGTGCGTTGTGCGACGGAGACCCCTTGGTTCGTCCGCAACAGCGAGATTCGCCGGGATCTGGGATTCACGCCAGCCCTGGAAGCGATGAAAGCGCGAGCGAAGGCATCCTACGCGCGCCCAGTCCACAGCAATCAGCTGATCCAGGCGGCGGTGGACTACCGACCCGATCCGGCCGCCAGGTACAGGCGGCCAAGGTTTCAACTCCTGGACGCGGGGTAAGTTGAGACATTTTTTCTGTTTCAGGACCGCCAGGATCAAGAATAGGACCAAGAGACTTTGACTTTTCATCACCCTACCCTGGAGTCTGCCTAGGCGGGCTCCGTTACCGTATCCTTTCCGCGACGCGGGACGACAGGACCTTTACAGTTCTTTGTCCTAGCGTCTCCCTAGAGCCACAGTACTAATCCTGACTTAACCCAAAACCCCTACCCCCAGGGGTTAACGAGTCGGCGAAGAAAGAAGAGAAGACAGAAGAACGCCAAAAGATAAGCCCTTGCCGACGGGGCTTGCCAGGACAGGAGAAGGGAACCGACCTCTACGAGGCGTCCAGGCCTACAGCGATGAAGTGGGTAAAGAAAGATAGTTCCTCTCCACCCCGCTCATCCGAGGTCATTTATCTTGCCAAGAATATTGGCCCACATCTTTCAATAATGGTTCGTCAGGTGACGTAAGTGACCCATCGCTGCACCTATAACAATCGGTTGTGCGTACCACTTAAAATTATTTTTCATCTAATATTGATTTTGTAATTTGTGCCTTTATAATAAAATGTGTGGTTTATATTTATTGCATAATTTATCAAAATTAGTACCTATTAATAATTTTAAAACGTAGGCCGCTAAACACCTTCTCACAGAAACAGTGATTTCGCTAAGCGACTCCCAATTTCATATAATGCAGAAACAACGGCTGCCGCAGAACCGACACGCGTGAAAATCCGCTGCAAATCATGAGCCTTATTTACGGCGATTGTCATGATAACAGCTATGCTGTGATAACAACGAAACGTATAGCTCACCAGAACTCGTGGGTACCGCGGAGGTCGAGAGCTGCTTCGCCTGTTTATGCAATTGAAATAAAGTTTTTATGTGTTATTTCTATGTAGGTATAGTTTGGTTATAAATATTGAAGTTTGTCGAAATATTTCCAGTTTATGGTCCCGTTTGGTCAATATAACTATGTGGAAGCATTTATTTAAAAAACCCTTTTTTACCCTGTTTAATTGCATGTTTAAAATCTGTTGTGTTAATATAAGGATGGATTTAACAAATATTACGCGGGATTGTCGTAAGCATTGTCCTCATACATTGAGGACGTTCAACAAAATTTATTCAGAGCGAACAAGAAAAAAATCGCTCGGCTCAACCTTAACTTTTAAATTAAGAAATTCTGACAAACATACAGTGAGGACGTAAATGTTAAAACAAATTTAATCTTTTAAGAAAATGGCAACTCCAATTTTTGATAGTGCCATTTTATGACACTATATTATGGTATAATCGTGACGATTCTCTCTACTAGTGCTTAGATTGAAAAAAGTTTTATCCGTTTAAAAAGAGTTAAAACTTATTCGCGTAACTGAATGGCGGAAACGAGACTTACAAATTTGATTAAAAAATCAGTTAAAGGATTATTTATTCAACTTAAAAACGTTAGAATTGATATTATATTTAAAAACAAGATGGGTGAATTAGATAGATAGAGGTACTTTTTTACTATAAAATTACAAATTCGCCTCAAAGTATTTCTTATTCTTCCGCTTCACCTATTATTAAGTCCACGAGTCCACTGATGTCCTTCTAAAACTTTAGAAGACCCCTCAACAGCGCACTTGCAGCGCACCAGCATCCGCTACTGTGTTATTGTCTATTATAGTCAAAGAGGTTGGAAGGTTGTAAGCGCCCAAACTGGAGGTTCTTACGTTATCAGTTGATTAAGGCCAAGTGGGCAGCATCAAGTTCACAATAAACAACACTCGAGAAAGCAATAATTTATTATTTATTGCTGATTGTGGTGCAAACCATATAATATGCTGTTTTGACAGCTTGATAGCTATAAAATACTAAATGATCCAGTTCCATCGCGTTGCATTTACTCTACTTTTACAGTCTGAAGATACATTCCTATTAACACATTAATTATTTATATCTTTATTATTATAAGCATTTATTTACTTTTAATTGCAATTTCAAAGTAGGCAAAAGTAATTGAATAACGGACTAAATGCCAAAATAACTAACTAAAAATGCTTAACAAATACAAAGCTTAGCAAATTAGAATACAAATCAGAAAAGTGTGTCAAACATTAATTGAAATAGAACTGTGAAAAGTTCAGTGATCAATGTACTGAAAAAAGTGCGACTTTAGATAATTTAAAAACTAATAATATGATATTGTCGAGATAACAAATATCTGTAGAAAAAACTTAAAATTAAGTGAATAGGTACCTAACTAATCAATAACATAAAAGATTTGTTCAAGCAATTTTAGTAAATATTGTCTATGACACTTAGAATATTATTACTACAATTTTCAGTTAAAATATTTTTTAATTCTTATATTGTATTTAAACTTATGCTTATGTTTTTTATGAATATATTACTTTAATATCAACGAAATATAATTTAAAATATTATTGTTCTATGAAGAAAATAATGCTTTTAATATTTAAATATTACAAGCATTATTTGGATATCTGTTTCAATATTTGGCACTTAGTCCGTAATTTAATTACCCTTTTCAATTACTCATAATAAGTATTATGCGAAATAACTCTTCTGTAAAATATTGCCCCAACCAAATATTGAATTAAGTAAATAGCAGTGGCGAAGCATACAGATAGACAAGGTAGACATTGTCTATCCAAAATATTGTATTTTTCAATTATATTAGCAGCAAAACAACAGCATCGAATAATTATCTGACCGGGTGATAAAAAATGATTCGAATAAATTTAACATATATTAAAGACCGACGAGAGTGACGCAAAATAATATTTGGGTAAACATTTCCGAATTTGTATTTTCCGTGACCAGCAGCAGGCGACTACACCGGAAATCTCTATCGCGTAAGTAACTCAGAATTGCAGTTTATATCCCTGGATATATGAGTGAAAAAGACAACTGTTCATTTACCGTAGTCGACGAGCGAAGTATTGTCCTGCTGTTCGTGAATTCAAAGTATGCGATGCATGGTCAACTGTAATATCCTCAATAATCCCCGTCCGTAATACTCCTATTTATTTGGTCTAAATTACGCATTTGATATAACGTTAGCACTTTTATGATCTCTTAAATTGTGCGTTACATTTTGTGTGTGTAGTATAAAAATGAAATATAATAAGATGGCAGATATTGAGGATACAATCGTTTATATTGAAAACAATTGCTTTTCTTCTTTATCTTGAATTTAAAAAAATCCCACAAGCGGTCTAATTTAAATGTAACGCGAACTTTCAACATTTTGCTACGAGCAAAACTAGTAGACTCGAATAGTTTTTTTGAAAAATTTAAAATCTTATATTATATTATATATAGGGTGTCCCAAATTGCAGAAACCAAACATTTTAAAATAAGTTCATGTAAATATAGGTCAGGAAATGCTTAGTTTCTGAGATACAGACAGGGTGTCAAAGGTTTTAAAAAAATGAATTTTATAATTATTAATGACCTTAATTTTAAAGATAAAAATTGGCTCAAATATTTTTACTTTATGCTATTTATTTGAAATAAATCTTACAAAAAAAAAATTTAGAACCCTATAATTCCCCCCTTTCTCCTTTCAAATTTATTTCAACGTTCGCCTATGATCTTGATACTACGTTGATTTGATAATAAAATTGATTGAAAACCTTTTATGTCTCTTGACATTTCTTATTTAAATCTCAATTTGATAGATATTTTACATTTTTGTAGTCAATACCGTGTATTATTTCTCTAAATAAGTGCTTTGTTGTGTTGAATTTGAACACTTCTGTACTGATTTACGGCAAAAGTTATTGACTAACTAAGAAATTGTAAAATATATAAAAATTGAGCTTTAAATCAAACTATGTCAATTGTCAAGAGACATAAAAGAGACAGTCATGGCAGTAACACCATTTGCAATAATATTAATGCTTGTACAATGTCCATTTCACATTCTTTATGCGACAAAAATCAAGTAATTAAATTTGAGAATTTATATTTTACAATGAATTAAGAAGTAGGTACTGATTTATTTAATGGAAAGAAACAATAATTTAATGAAGAGTAAAAAATTTTAATTTATTAGACCTATATACACCTAATTATAAATTATAAAGTGAAATTTAGAATAATAATTCATGCACTATATCATTTACTCTTTTTATATTGTTTTTATTAGCCTGTAAATTTTCACACAACCTAATATACTAGTGGAAAAAACTACTATTCGCGTTTTAAGGCATTTTAATTATTGGATATTATAATATTTTTAAACTATCCATGCATTTTTTGGAAAAAAAAATAAAAGGAAAAACCTAAAAATTTATTTTTCCCAAAGCGGAATTTAAGGAAACAACTATTCTCCCAAGTAGCACACTAGTCTTATAATTCAAAATTATAAGACCAGAAATTTATATAAAAGATATGTAGCGGTTACATGACAGCAATTTCATTGTTGTTGTTCCATTTGATACTTTTTTGTTAACAGCCGCTATTTTGCTGTTTAAAGTACCTGTGAGAATAATGTAATCCCAACAAGGAAAATGTTTATAGAAATTATTTAAACTATTTTCAGAACGTTCATGTGTCTGCACTTATATAGTATTTTTGCTTCAGGAGGTCATTTTACTGTATAATGTCTATAGTAACAATCTACACGACTGACTACAAAGCGTTATTAATCAATTTTCTAGTGGTCGCAAGAGAAATATTTGAGAAGATTCTTACAGCAAAAATACAAGTATTTTATAGATGATATTTAAATTACTTTAAGAAAGTTCTTACGCCATTTATGCAGCACTTTAGTTTCAGAAAGCTGTTTAGCTGTATAATTACAGCATGTTTTATAAATGCTGTATTAAAATATTTTTGCGCGAAAGCAAAACTGCTTCTTAAAGGTAGTTAACACGAGCAAACGATTTTCTATAAAACATAATGCTCGTATGTTTCGCTTTTACATAACAATATAGTATTTTAAATGCTTCTGAAGTGACCGAACCGTTTTATTATTTTAGGGCCATGTTTATTCACTTAATTGCAATTACTTTTCCGCGTCCACCTTGAAAAAAATTCACAACTTTACTTGAAATTTTTCATGAAAATAACTTCTGTTGCTCATTAAAAATAAGAATATTTATTATATGGAATTTAGAATTCGAACTGGGGATATTTTTTAGCAGCAAATGTACATGTATTTAAATTTGCAGTTTTTTGTGAACAAAAATAATATTTTTATTTTTTAGTACTAGTAGTTTAGTAGTACGCATGCGCGTTATGACTTTACGATCTACTTTATGCGTTTACTACAGTAAAATTTTATTCGTACCTGAAATTCACCTTTGAATTAGGTAGGTATTTTTGAGTTTAAGTATAACATTGTAAACCTAATATAAAGATACTTATAATAGATATGTCGTAAAATTTAAAGAAAGTGGAATATTAGCTTTATAGTTGTGATGGGCTTGTAAATAAAGCAGAATAATTGTATAACGTTTTTATAAGACATAATCATGACATGCTTTATTGGAATCATATAGTTTGTTGTATCAATGCTGTAAGCTCATTGCTAAAACATAAGTTGTTTTTAATATAGAACTAATACTATACAATTATATAATTTTTATACAACAACTATGTTTTATAAAAATGTGCCAATTTCACGCTATTAGCTGCTGTGTTGATGCCAATAAGATGTTTATGCGACTAAACCTTGCAACTTTAGGGCTAACGGTGAAACACGTGATCAAGTTTTGTTAAAACCAGATATATCGCTGCGCAGAGTAAGACTGTGTTGACGTGTTGTGACAAATCGCTGAAATATGTGCTGCCTAGAGGCTAATGCATTTGGGATGGAGACAAAACGAAAGATACACTGAGATAAAGGTATCACAACTCTATTAGTGGAGTAAAATCGGTTCTCAATTATGCCGTTTTTTTAAATAAAGATATAACTAAATTAAACATTTACCATCTTCTAGAGGGACAATTTCGGCGTTTGGAGTTTTACAACTTTTTTCAGTAGGGTCTAACTTTATAAATTCAAATTGTCGGTACTTCGGACGTTATTTGTCAATTATGTTTTACGAAACAAATATCGCGTTTGTAAATCAACGATTCAAGTTATGTTCATAATTTTTTCACAACATATATAAAAAACTACAGCGCTTCTAATGGTACATACCAATTTTTAACAACTTAAAGCCTTTTCGAAAAAAATTGTTCCAAAGTCAATACCAGTAAATTTGTGCATTAAAAACTTTACTATGCGGAGAGCTACATTAATTATTGAAAATAGAACTATAGTTATATCGAGACAAATGTAGTCGATAGTATGAAAAAGTTTTTTAAAAAAAGTTTACTTCGCTACGTGTTACGGTTTTCAAGAAATTGAATTTTACATATGCTCGTGTTTCGTGTGTAAGCTAAGTTTACTTGCGGTGCAGTATACGTTTTCAGAATAGGACAATGCATTCATTCGGAAAGTCAGAAATATCTATATTTTCCATAATTTTTATGTCGAATAAAATTAAATTTTAGTTTTTTATGCTCGATTTTTTTAATAAAGAAAACTTATCGTAGATCATAGAAAATACATAAGAGATATTAACATAAATGTATATTTATTTATGTCCAAAATGTAAAATATAAAGACTATGTATGGATTATTGAAGAGAAATATGAGAAATTAAAGTGTAAACAGGCCAATTAGATTAGATCAAATATTGAAAACATATACCTTTGTTTTGTTAACATTTGTGCGTTCCAAAATACATATGTGGCGTACAATGTTCTTAATTATAAAGATATAACACTGGCTTAAAATTGACGTATTCTTGAAACAATGTCTTCTACAGACATACAATTTTAAATATTTAATAATTGGATAATGTAGATGTTAGCAAATAATAGGAATGAGACCTGGGTATTTTCAAAGACACCGAAGTAAAACAAACAAACAGCTGCAAAAAGCTGTCTAAAATTTTAGATACATAGATCTACCAAAATACTTACTTATTTTAATTATATCTGTAGATATAAATATTCTTATAATAAAAATTTACTTGATAATAAAAATTGTTCAATATTTATAATAATGGTTAAATGTGGGGTTAGGATATCTACAAATGCGTGTCTTACAGACGCTTTTCAAAATTATTATTTTATTTGAGTAAAATTTAAACAGTAACTGTGAATAAACACAACGTCAATAAGTTACCTTTGTTGTATATGTTATATTTTTTGAGATTTCAATAGTTAAAAACACAATTTTAACTGCGAATTTTTATTTCTGTTAAAAACTTTTTTCATAAAGTTGTGTGAAAATCGAAGTACTTACTACTTAAACATGTAGTTTCAAAGAAACAAACAAAATCCATTTTTAATTGTTATGCTACTTTTCCCATAAATACTCAAGTAGTTAATTTATATTTACAATGTTATCAAGTATACTATAGAAATTAATAAAATCTTAAAATAATGCATTGCATGTTTTTACTGAAAAAATATATCTTTTGTGCTATTTATTTTATTAAACTCTTTTGTACTTTTGAAAAATAATAGTAGGTAATGATATTTTGGTACATAAGGCATTTCACACATATTTTTATTGTTGATTTTTTTGGAAAACATAATTCCTGATAGTTAATTTTATTTATAAAAATTTATAAAAAAGAAAAATGAACAGAATGCTTTGTATATGCTTGTAAACAGTGATTTATAATTTTTCTTCGGTTTTGGGATAACTATGTTCATTGACATTTTTCACAAAAAAATTAAAGATGAAAAATTTGAACATTGTTTACTTTCGAACACCATATTTTTGTAATATCTCAAGACAAGCAACATTTTTTTTTAATCAAGAATGATAGTTTATTAAATAATCGACATTAAAATAGTTGACCAGAATGCGTTACCCCATCTGGAACGGCACTTCCTAACAAAAAAAATATCACTTTTAACGGTAGGACCCAAAATAGTTCCACTAATTGCGATGCTTAATTTTTTGTTTGTTCCTTTAATACTAAAAATATAAATACTTTCACTTGACATAGGGCTCAACTTAAATCAGAAAATATGGAATAAAGAGATAATTTCATTTGTAGAATAAAATGCTTTTGACACATTTTTTCTTTCTATGTGTATTTCTACTAAGTTTGGATTTGCAACAAATAGTATATTATTATTTACTGAAGTGCTGAGATGCAAACCATCGATGGCATGTAAAAAAATACTATGCAACAAAAATAAAATTAGATAAACAAAACCATATTTCAATAACATTTTTATATATTCCATAAATCTCAACTACCCATTTGCATTCCCCATTTTTGCAATATTTATTAAAAATATTAATTATATTTTAATGAATACGTCTATTTAGCAATGTCTTAGCTGGTGTCTATTATTCAGTAGGCAGATGCAGAATATTATATTAAAAATAATCTATATTTCTGTATATGAAAACATTATATTTTTAATTTCAAGATTTAACAAATTCGTAATTATAATAAAGCTATTAAACTACAATACGTAATCATTTCTCTTAGTCTTTTATAAAATCCGTCGCGTGTCAGTCCTTTTATTTTAGTTTTTCGGTTTTCGTTCGTTAACTATATATATATATAGTAAAATATGTTATTCTATTTTTTATATACTACAAACATTATTTTACATCGAGTGAAAAATTTTAAATAAAAAAAAATTTACATTACTCAACATTTTAAAAAACAGCATTGATGTAAAATAGTGTCTATTAATAAAAACCGCTTATTTTTATCTTTTTCCGTTGAGCAGTTATTGAGCGAAAACGTGGCGAAAACTATATTCCGTATGATAGAGCATTTACCGTTAGCCTGAATCACTTCTCTCAGTGTTGGACATTTAGAATCTAACGTGATCGTCTCTTTTATCAATGCCACCGCAAGGGGGCAGCATTTTATTGCTAAGAAATATTTTTTTAGTTTTCGCTCAGTAGCTCCTCAAGGGATAAAGATAAAAATATGCGGTTTTTTTTAATAGACTACAAATATTAATTTACATCGACGCTGTGTTTTGAAATTTCGGAAAAGAGCAAAATTCATTTAAAAAAAAATAATTTTACAGTTTTTCAAAATTTCAAAACACAGCGTCGATGTAAAATAATATTTGTAGCCTATTAAAAAAAACCGCATATTTTTATCTTTATCCCTTGAGGAGTTATTGAGCGAAAACTTTATATCGTCTTATAGAGCGCTCACCGTAAGGCTTAACTCTCCAAAAATTAGTTACAAGAACATTCCTAACCACTACTATAAAATATCTTGTATTACTTTCGGGCTACGTCCTAATGTCCCGACTTGCATTAAATTAAACCTGAAAACCTACAGAAAAAAGTCAGTCGCCACAGTCACAGTTAGCCGTTAGCAGTTCCACCAGGAAATTAAAGGTTCTAAGTTTTTTTAGCTTTCATCAGTAGCTGTTCACAAGGAAATCACCACCAGCCAAGCCAGTGACCACTATACCACGTGCGCTAAGTCTTGCGTACTTATTTATGCTCAACTCAATTCAAAAATAATATACAAGACGACCGAATCTTTAATTCCTAAATTTTAAAGGGGTAATTCTAGACAAAAAAAAGTTGGGCTGCAAACGTTTCTCAAAGATGACCAATGAGAATGGGTTTTGTTTTATATCTCTGAAACCGCTTTAGATCTGGATATTATTTTGATACCGAAATTACAACAGTAAAGGTCGTTTTATGCAGTTTTTAATTTTAATCATACGGTTTTAACAAATTTTGATTTAGCAGTATTTCTTACATAAAATAGTATTTCTGCAAACAAATAAGAGATGAATAATCTTCCAGAAAAAAAGCTCCAAATGAAGTAGTGCTCCGTCCATTTAAATTATTATTTTTTTAATTAATATTAAGTATATGTTATTTAGGCATCTGTTTAAACAAATGACTGGCTCACTTTATAAGAATCAAATCCAATTAAAACAATTTACATTGAAAGGCGATAATTGTCAAAGCATTATGGACGCTTCTTTTCAATTACGTGACTGATTTGCAATTTGAGCATATTCGACAATGCTGCTTCACGTCAATCACGTCATCGATGACATTTACAAGAGCCGTTTTCGTAAATCGATTCACTACATATCAGTCTGTACTGAAAGCGTTCGACCGCATCCGCATTCGAAAATTGAATCGGTCACACCGAATACATATTGCCGGCTACCACCTTGATTGATCGTGTTAAAGTATCGATCCATGGTCCCTAATATAACAATAAACTTGGTTTTCACAAGTCTATGATTATATATAGCGATTTTGTGCTTAATTTTGCTCAATTCAAGTAGTTAAACAATGAGAGTTCTAATCCACTTTGAAACCCTCACCCCTCTGACGTCACCTCCACTCTCCACACAGGCAGTCATATTTTTCTCTTCTCTTAATCTGATACACCATCCCACTCTTCTTCAGAGACAATCTCCAAGATATCGTCCTGGATCCCTATCATTGTGTCATGTATCACATAGCATACGGCGCCTAATAAAAAATATTTCACCGTGCCAAAAAATTAGAAGAAAAATGTGATGTAAGATGATGAAACACAATGAAAGGAAAACGTATAAGCTCTCCAGCATTGCAATATTGTTTGTTGGTGAAAACCATTTTAATGTAAGTTTAATTGGAAACACATAAGTAGGTAGGTTTAAGTTCATCGATTAAAAATTAATGTTAAGTTGTAAAGAATCAATTAAACTTTTCTATTAAGCAACCAGAATGTATACAGTGCTTTTAGAAAATCAATGGTAAATCAAACTTTACTTTTTTTATTTATTGTAATCAGCGTTTCATTCCGATTCCAAATAACATGTTATGTATTTGCTCCTACCATTTACGAGATGTAGAATGTTATTTGAGACATTTATAAAATTTTGCCTAACTTAAATTATCTCTTTTATTCTTGAAACATAATAAACAAAAGTGATAAATAAAGATTTGTTAAAATTTTTAACGGTACATGAAATCAGTAGTAAATAGCAATTAAATTAAAAAAAGTTAAATATCATTATTTATTACGTTTGTTTTAATTTGAACAAGTAGTTTAATGTGAAATCACATAATTTTATAAATACCTCAAGTAAAACACTCTTTTTGGACGTAATCAACAGCATTGTCGCCATAATTTTCTCTAGCGGATCTATATTGTAAACAAAGAAATAAGTTGTGGCGAATTAATAATAATGGTCCGATTATGCGTACACAAAATCCTCTTTCGTCATCGTGGAATTTGCACAGCATTAGCTATAAGTATTTGCACTATCTATGACTTAAAAACGCCACAAAAACACAAGAAACAAACACCTGTTTACATAATCAATACCGCAGCATTGCACCTGTCACCTGTACGGAAACATAAACCGCTGGTGTGATGTCACACCAATGACATCGTGCTTTCGGTCACGTGGTTTTGTTTACATTACATGGCAATTTATTAATGTTAATATTATAATTATTATATGATTAGTGTCGCCAGACACATGTTCTGACCTGTCAATATGTTTGAAAGATTACGCTGTAATACATTTCAAACCAATATAAACTTCATGCAACTTCTCGATTGCCTTTATAGTAAATTTTTAAACTGTCCCTACGACGCATTTTAAAAACTATGTTCATAACTTCTTTCATATTTCTTTACGTAGAATTACTATTGGAGAGCGATATTTCCAGTATATTATAAAATCAGACGTTTATCAACAAAATAGTAATACTTACTTGGTCTTCAGTGTTTAAATCACACTTTTCAGCAACTGCAGCGCTGCAATGTATCGATGATATTGTATCTGGACATGATAATCGTTGTTTATTAACGCATAGATTGCATTTTGCCGTTGAACAACAAATTGAAGCAATGCATACGTTACAGTTAGTTCCATTACAGCAGTTACCACTGGGACAACTACGGCATGATTTGCCTTGGCAGGACAAATGGCAAACATTATCAACACAATCATAGCAGTCAGTATCGCTGCAGGTGTCGTCCCCAGCAGTAATGGTGGATAAGTATAGCAGAAGGAAAAGTTTAAGATTCATCTAGAAAAAAAATACACGTTATAGAAATATTAAAATATTTTTGTAAACAGTGGTACTTAAAATATATACAATCTGATTATAAAAGCTCTAACATTCGCATTATCTATAGTTAGTTATGTTTTTCTTTTGCTTGTACTGTCAAATAAATAATACCATCAGTTTTGCATTGTTTTGTATTATGGAGATTTCTGAGGAGATTCTAAATAAATCTGCGGAAGCAACAGGCAAATTAATTCAGAAAAAAACATTTTATGAGTAGTTGTACAGATCTATAAATGCATGACAGTATTAATATAATTTCAGTAAATAAAATCTTGGTGAATATCTAAATCAAAATGTTGGCTTCTAATACAGAGTGATTTAGAAATAGTAGGAAAAAATTGGCACAGACAGTCAACTTGAGAAATTGTTTCATCTGCATTTTGTCTAAAATTTTGTTTTTTGTAAATATCTCCTAAACCCCTAAGCCGATTTTAATAAAATTTCGTATGTAGTTGTAAGTGGTCTATTTTTATTTATTTTTATTTCATGCTATATACACAACAGTGCTTGCACATAATTGATTAATATGGTACTAGTTATGCGTAATGCTATTTAGTTTTTAAATTATTTTCCATTTATCTTCCAAAATTTTTATCTAGCATGCATTCTACATAAAAAAGTATACATTACTTTTTATTATCTGTGATTTAATTTTCCAGAAAAAATTGTGAATGTACTGACATTGCTAATGCAATAAAAAAATTCGTAAACATAATGTAATAAGGACCCACTTGATGAGGATAAGACACATATTTTCCAAAATACAATGCAATGCAATTATTTTACATTATTAAAATAATATAGCAGCAATGCATAGCACCAACTGACATCAGTCATTCAATTTCTTTTAATTATTATCACAGCCACCTTTTATACTCACCATTCTTGAATGTATGAGCCTGCCAATGGTAATAGTACAATTCTATTAAATTAACCCTTAAATAAATAAATAGTGTTTACTTTTTTATGTAGAGTGAAACTGGTTTCAGTCCGCTAGAAAAAAATTGAAATAACAAAAATTAGCATTACGCATTATTAATGCTCTCTGTATCACTTATTAAAATCATTATTAGTCATGTTCAGATAGACTATTTACAATCACATACCATATTCTATTTATTAGAACAACAAATATCATTAATTTTGACTATGTATTTAGTAAGTCTAATAAAGACAGAAAATCGAAAACAAAATTACTGGACCTATTAAAAGAGAAGCAAATCAGCTCATAACTCTCGGTAACGCGGCGCTCCTGATACGCTATAAATTTTTTGATTACGTAGCCGTATCGCGTTCGAGTGTTAGAGCGAAACACCGTTGCCATGTCAGGACCACATATTATAATAATTAATAATATTATCTAACTAACGCTTCCGCGTGTGATTCAAATCTACCACAGTCAATAGCATTTCCCGCATTTATTTTCCACAAATTTGAAGATTACATCATACATTTGGAGAAGGGGATACATGGAAAAAACAATGTTAAGCAACCTGCAGTACTTGTACCCGTGGTGACGCATTTCCATTAGTTTATTTCGGATTTTCTCGCGCAATGGATAATTTTACGAATTTTGAATATGCGGTTGTGTGAACGTTTCACGTCTTCATGACACCCGATCTTGAATGTGATAAGAGCTGTTTTAAATTTAATTGAATTTTAGAGTTGGTTCCAAAATCAAAGTGCAGCTGATCCTCACTTTATTAACAAAGTGCTATAGTGCGATAAGTCTCGTTTTACCCGTGCTGGCATTTTAAACAAATAATACCACTACTTTGAAACGTTGTTGTATCTTGCTTGCAGTTTATTCTATTATTTATACACTGTAGTGTCTTGTATAACCTGAACATGAGGTGCAAAATTTGACCTCGAAACCGGTCGTCACTAATGAATAAAAGATTGTGAGTTGATAGGACTTTTCTTTCCTTTTGAATATTATAAATTATTGTTGCCAAGAAAAAAAACATAAGAATTTCAATGGCCAATACAACCGTTTATTTAAATGTCCAGTACTAGGTGAATATTTGAATTTGGCAATGTCGTATCAAACCAACACCCCAACATCAAGTGAGCTGTGAATGAATCGAGGATTGTGTGATTTGTGATTTTACATTCATAGGTGATTGTGCTTTTCACTGTGTCTTCACTGTGAATTTAATATGTGACTAAATTTACACGATTAACACAGTGGTCGCTCATACGGCGCGGCATAGGACGTTAATGTGTGAATCAACGTTTTTGTTCTTTTACAGTTGACATCAAAACGGATTTCGTAGCGTGTTCAATACAAATCCAATGATAAATTAAGCCCATTTATTATTTTATTAAAATAACATTAAAAAAACTTAAATAAATTTTAATTTCACCTTTTTTAATCTTAAGAGAATCATAAAAAATATTTATTAGCAGTACTATATTGACATAATAATTGCATAGCTATTATTGGTAGGTACACCAATACGCAACCATTCAGATCGTATTCTACATGGCTGTGCGTGCACAGATGAACACCTGAAAATAAAGTCGTTACTTTTCACTAGATACGTACTGTTTTACTTATACTTAGTTTAAAACTGGAGTTAAATGTATTGGGTTCTTTTGAGATTTTTTAGAAATTGCGGCTAAGTATAAAATCAGACTGCTGGTTCAGTGCATCCAGTTGAGTATATAGAAACTGGATGTGCTGACTACACACATTTTTTATAAGTGATAATAATATTACATTACTTTAGCTACGGGGAAACTACAAAGTGATAATAAAAATATATAATAAAGTCTTTATATAATTCTGACCTAGCGATTCAAATTCAAATTCGATTCAATTACAAATACTACAATTTTGGGGTAATTTCAAGGAGGTCTAGGACCGTATGTATCCTTTTTTTCTACTATTTTTGGATCACACACGACAAAATTAGAATTTACTTGCGGGAACTATTACAATAGTTAATTTATATATTTCTCTTAGTTTATTTACATAGAGAAAAGGAGGAGCAATTGCCCTTCTACCCCTGGTAACTGCTGTCTAGCTACCACGAAACAAGGACTTGATTAACTGGAATCTAATAATAATTTCTTTTTAACGCATTTTGTTTATATGGAGTTAAATATGCGACTGCTTTATTTAAAAATAGCTTTGAAATTGTCATACCTATTTTATATTTGACATCGATCACATAACCTGTAAAAAGGGACAGAATATATGTCATTTAAAACATCTTGTTTAATTATATAATATACATTTTTTTAACCAAATTTTAAATCTGACTCTATCTATGAATCTGCAAATTCTAAATAACTACGTAAAATCTAATATCACAAATTAAAAAGACTGTATATATGTGAATGAAACTAAATTATGTGAATGAAATAAACATGTTGGGGAGCATATTGAAATTGAAGAATTTGAGAAATCCAAAATTTGGAAACGCATGGTAAAACGGTTATGATATTCAGTAGAATAACTCAAAAATTTTGGGGGAAGGAAGTATAGAAGTAAAGAAAAAAACTGAAGTAATCCACCTGTACTAAAACAACCGTGTATTTATTTATTTATAAACAAGGATATTTGTCAGTCAACACGATGTTTAAAAAATATAAAATAGACATTTTTTATACTGAAATTATAGTTTCAAAATATTAAAAATAAAAGAGAGTTCTAAATTAAAATCGTATTATCTAAAGTTGCACTTTCCACACAATTTTCGTATAATTTAGTAGCATAACTTAACAAATTAACTTTTATATTTGACGTTATTAAAATTTTTAGAAAATGGTAAATCAGTGAAAAGGTGTTTCGTGGTTGATTGAAATTGATTAATTAAAAAACACATATGATACTTGTTTGATTGGTGGCAGTGTATATATGACTTCATCAGTTGTTATTTAAAAAAAGTTTATCTACTCTAACATTTCAGTCGTGCTCAGAGTTTAAATAAAATGAAATAAAATTTGATTTGTGAGCTTTATGAACTTTTACGTAGATATAGAAATTATACTTGAACGTTAAAATATTTGTAATTTCTCATGAAGAAACTCACCTTACAACACTCGAAAGATCACTGAGGACTATATATCAATCTTCTAAACATTTAAATTATTTACGAACGATCGAAATTTTCCGTTTTGGCAACAAAGAGGACTTATTGGTTTGACTTGATAAATTGATAAAGTAAATAAGAAAAAAAGAACAATGGCTTTGGTTCATTCCTCAATGAAATATAAATAGATAAGAAAATCAGCATTTGCAAATATATATTCATGTAATCAATATTTGACCACATATAAATAGTTTTATTATCAACCACCTGGACTGATACCAAATAAATGCGTTATAATAAGTATATAAATTTTAAACACCCGTTGTGACGAGTTATGATTACTGAATATCTTGAATAGAGATGTGACAATAATTTGTTATCCATTACAATTTAAAATATTCAGAGGAGTCTTACGAAAAGTATGCACCGAGCGTTACATCTTTTTGTGAAATTGGAAGCAAAAATGCTCGAACACATCGATTTTGGTTTTGAGAGGGCGGAGGGGAGAGATACATTTTAAGTACATTTTTAACCTGCCCTTTCATCCCCCTAGTTGGGGACAATCACACCCCTAAAATTTCAAATGGAAAGGGGCCGAGTGATACACCATTTCAAGGGGCATAAAATTATCTTTCCAATTGCACTCTATTTGCTGGATTCTACTTGGACAGTTACTGCAAAAACAACTGTAGAAACCTAAACCTTATAGTTTTGGTATTCGTAAAACAATTCCTACATCCTACATATTAATTGTTACGAGTCAATACAATTGCAATAAGTCATTTGTAAATTACCGTAATAGAAAACGTTGTGATTTAAATACCAATACAGTTGGGCCGGTGAGTTATGATCAGGAATGAAAAGGAGTAGGATGTACACAAAATTTCGAGTTGGTTGGTAGAACTCTATTGCTCCAAAACAATGTGAGTCAATAGGTTTTTTTATGCACATTTGTCACTATTCAAGAACCAGCAGCCAAACTAAAATTAATAACAAATAATGCATGTTACCATTGTTTTTTGTTGAACTAGCATAAAATCCGTACTGAAGAAGAGAATGTAGATACACGTTTGTTTTAGTAGGTACCGTCAGTGAGTCTGTTTCGTGCTTTTGAAATGATTTTAATGGGCGTTGTTTGTTCCAATCCAGTTGAAATTGTCAAACTCTATTTTCAAAATTATAGTTGTGCTAAACTTACTGCTCGTTAGTTTAATAATGCTCACCCCAATGATAATGTAAATGATTCGTATGTTGCCAAATTAATTAAAACGTTTGTCTATACTGGATCTATCTGTAATGTGAAACACCAGCTGCAGCGACGAATCAGAAATGAATTCACCTATACAAAGTTACTTTAATGAAGATGATTCTGATAGACGGTTGCAGTTTTATGAAGAGATGAGCCAGCGTTTAACTGAAGATCTGGACTTATTATTTAACATTTACTTTTCGGTGAGTGTACATTGAATAAATAAAATTGCTGTTAATGGAATGACAATAAACCAACATCCTCAAATACTAAACGTTTGGTGTGGTATATTAAGAAGTCACATTGAAGGACCCCTTTTTATTCTTGGTAATCTAACAGGTTAAGTGTACCTAAACATGCTTGAAGGTGTAATTGAACCTTTAACAACAGAAATAATAGAATATAACTAAAATGATAATGCTGATCAGCTTAATTTCCAGCAAGATGTAGCACCTCCACACTACGTTGCTGCTGTAAGCGAATATTTAAATAACCGATTCCCTGGACGGTGAATTGGACGGAGAGGTCCAATTGAATGGCCTGGTAGGTCACCCGATTTATCGCCTTTAGACTACTTTCTTTGGGGACACTTAAAAAATGAATATCTTGCTACCAAACCTGATTCCATAGAAGACCTTCGTCAATACATGTGTTGCTAAGTGCAGAAACATAACACTTTATATGCTACAAAATATTCGAAGTAGAATTGAACACAATTTTTATTACTGTATGGATGCAGATATCTCACAGTTTCAACATCTCATAAATTAACTTTTTAATGAGTCGTAATAATAAATCTTAAAACAAAAAATAAAATAAAAAGAAATAATTTTAAATAAATAACAAACATTGCAACGTAATGGTGGTTGTCTTGACTCACAACAATTTTGAGTGTACATTCTTCTCCCTTTCGTCCCTGATCATAACTCACCGACCCAACGGCATTGTTATTTAAATCGCAACGTTTTTGATTAACGTAATTTACAAATAATTAATTGTGGTTGTATTGACTTCTAACAACTAATACGGAGGAGTTTTGTCACAAATACCAAAACTATAGGATTAGATATCTACAGTCGTTTTCGCAGTAACTGTCATGTAGAATCCAACAAATAGGGTATCATTGGAAAGATAATTTTGTACCCTTTGAAATAATGTATCATTTGACTTCACTTTCCATTTGACATTTTAGGTGTGTTATTGTCCCCAGCTAGAGGGATGAAGGGGCGAGTTGAAAAATGTGCTTAAAATATGTTCCCCTCAAAATCAAAATCGACGTGTCCGAACATTTTTGCTTCTAATTTTACAAAAAAACGTAACGCCCGGTGCATACTTTTCGTTGGGTCATTCTGTATGTGTGTCTGATCAGATTTTGAAGTAAGCATAAAGATTTAAGTGTTTGTTTATTATTTTACTCCGATTACCACTATCAACTTTCAGTATTCTTTTTGCAATATTTTCTTTATTCAAAAGTGAGTCTTGAACGAAGCCTCCCTCGATCTCCATCCTCCTAGTCTTTTAAGACAACTGAGGTTACCACCGTCAACTAAAAAGGTAGCAGACGTTCGTCGTAATGCATGTCCACTGTACTCTTTCCAGTTGTCCAACTTCAAAAATTTTGCAACTTCTTGTGAGACGGCACTGATTTTATGAATACCCACTACCCTTCGATGACATTTTCCAGTAATATATTTGAGATATAATTGATGTTCTATCATGAATGTAAAGCAACATATTCTCGATAAAAACTTAAATAATTGTTTCCCAGCACAGTAAAAAACGTGGTCTCTTGGTTTTGGTCTTGGGAAATTTTTATAAGGCGATTTCACATCTTCAACATTATCAATTGTTAAATTGGCTAATTCATTAGAACGGCATGCGCCTGCAATCTCAATATTAGACGATCTGTAAAGAAGCTTTTTGAAAATTTTCTTCTTTTATTTTTTTACCTTGATCATCAAATATAAATTATCAGGTGCACTATTCAAAAAGCAATCAATTTGCTCCTTTGTGAATATTAGCGATTTTTTCGGTACATGTCTCTCATTTTATCTCTTGTGAAAAGGATGTAACTTTGAATATTTGCTTATATCAATCCCCTTCTTTATATCCAACATTGACCGCAACATTGAATATTGTTACCAAAGCGTTAACGGCTTCATTTTATTTGCTAAGTTTGAGAAATTCACCATCAATACATTTTTTTAATACAACTTAATGTTTTTTTGTTTGCACCAATCCATAAAACGTTGGTAGACCGTAGATACATTAATAAATTCTATCTATCTATCTATCTATCTATCTATCTATCTATCTATCTATCTATCTATCTATCTATCTATCTATCTATCTATCTATCTATCTATCTATCTATCTATCTATCTATCTATCTATCTATCTATCTATCTATCTATCTATCTATCTATCTATCTATCTATCTATCTATCTATCTATCTATCTATCTATCTATCTATCTATCTATCTATCTATCTATCTATCTATCTATCTATCTATCTATCTATCTATCTATCTATCTATCTATCTATCTATCTATCTATCTATCTATCTATCTATCTATCTATCTATCTATCTATCTATCTATCTATCTATCTATCTATCTATCTATCTATCTATCTATCTATCTATCTATCTATCTATCTATCTATCTATCTATCTATCTATCTATCTATCTATCTATCTATCTATCTATCTATCTATCTATCTATCTATCTATCTATCTATCTATCTATCTATCTATCTATCTATCTATCTATCTATCTATCTATCTATCTATCTATCTATCTATCTATCTATCTATCTATCTATCTATCTATCTATCTATCTATCTATCTATCTATCTATCTATCTATCTATCTATCTATCTATCTATCTATCTATCTATCTATCTATCTATCTATCTATCTATCTATCTATCTATCTATCTATCTATCTATCTATCTATCTATCTATCTATCTATCTATCTATCTATCTATCTATCTATCTATCTATCTATCTATCTATCTATCTATCTATCTATCTATCTATCTATCTATCTATCTATCTATCTATCTATCTATCTATCTATCTATCTATCTATCTATCTATCTATCTATCTATCTATCTATCTATCTATCTATCTATCTATCTATCTATCTATCTATCTATCTATCTATCTATCTATCTATCTATCTATCTATCTATCTATCTATCTATCTATCTATCTATCTATCTATCTATCTATCTATCTATCTATCTATCTATCTATCTATCTATCTATCTATCTATCTATCTATCTATCTATCTATCTATCTATCTATCTATCTATCTATCTATCTATCTATCTATCTATCTATCTATCTATCTATCTATCTATCTATCTATCTATCTATCTATCTATCTATCTATCTATCTATCTATCTATCTATCTATCTATCTATCTATCTATCTATCTATCTATCTATCTATCTATCTATCTATCTATCTATCTATCTATCTATCTATCTATCTATCTATCTATCTATCTATCTATCTATCTATCTATCTATCTATCTATCTATCTATCTATCTATCTATCTATCTATCTATCTATCTATCTATCTATCTATCTATCTATCTATCTATCTATCTATCTATCTATCTATCTATCTATCTATCTATCTATCTATCTATCTATCTATCTATCTATCTATCTATCTATCTATCTATCTATCTATCTATCTATCTATCTATCTATCTATCTATCTATCTATCTATCTATCTATCTATCTATCTATCTATCTATCTATCTATCTATCTATCTATCTATCTATCTATCTATCTATCTATCTATCTATCTATCTATCTATCTATCTATCTATCTATCTATCTATCTATCTATCTATCTATCTATCTATCTATCTATCTATCTATCTATCTATCTATCTATCTATCTATCTATCTATCTATCTATCTATCTATCTATCTATCTATCTATCTATCTATCTATCTATCTATCTATCTATCTATCTATCTATCTATCTATCTATCTATCTATCTATCTATCTATCTATCTATCTATCTATCTATCTATCTATCTATCTATCTATCTATCTATCTATCTATCTATCTATCTATCTATCTATCTATCTATCTATCTATCTATCTATCTATCTATCTATCTATCTATCTATCTATCTATCTATCTATCTATCTATCTATCTATCTATCTATCTATCTATCTATCTATCTATCTATCTATCTATCTATCTATCTATCTATCTATCTATCTATCTATCTATCTATCTATCTATCTATCTATCTATCTATCTATCTATCTATCTATCTATCTATCTATCTATCTATCTATCTATCTATCTATCTATCTATCTATCTATCTATCTATCTATCTATCTATCTATCTATCTATCTATCTATCTATCTATCTATCTATCTATCTATCTATCTATCTATCTATCTATCTATCTATCTATCTATCTATCTATCTATCTATCTATCTATCTATCTATCTATCTATCTATCTATCTATCTATCTATCTATCTATCTATCTATCTATCTATCTATCTATCTATCTATCTATCTATCCATGTATTTATTTATTTATATTGCACCACCCGACAGTAAAAAAACCAATTAATGGGACAATAATATAATACATAACTAGTGTTAAAATATAAAACGTAACATAAAGTTTTGTAGCAAGCAGTCAATAAAATAAAAAACTAAAATTTTACAACCAATGAACACAGAAACAAATAGACCATAATTAAAATTAAAACACAAAACAAATCATGACCAGTAAAAACTAATAATAAAATAATATGCAAAACATTATCGTGAAAAATGTTAACAAAGTTCCGCATCCGAGAGTACTTAATTATCAACCATAGTGTATAATGGAGAATATTTCAATAAATTTCTTTTGGGCGTGGAAATATAAAATAACGACGAAGATCGGGTGACATACTGGAAAACGTGAAGGTGCAAATTAGCTAATAGTTCCGGGCAGTCAATTAATCCGGTAATAATTTTATGAAGGAATATCAGTGAATTCCACATAAGTCGCGATGCTAGGTCCTTCAATAGGAACCGTTCAAATAAAGTGTCTTGCGGTATTTCTTGTGGTGGATAAAAATTGTCCGATTTAAACCACATATATTTCACATATTTACGGTGAATATTTTCCAACTTTTTAACATGAACTAAAGGCGGCATATTCTAGTTTAGGAAGAACAAGAGCGTTAAATAATATGGAAACTGCTTTAGTTCCTGTAAACTGGTGAGAGTTTCTCAAGATGAAACCAAGGTTTCTGTGTGCTTCACGTTGAATGTTGTTGATGTCAAAAGTTACACCTAGATCTTTGATATAGCTACATTTCCCAATCAAATTGTCATCGATGGAGTAATAATATACAACTGGATTAGTTTTTCGAGTGAAAGTCATCGAACTACATTTGGAGAAGTTCAAAGGCAGTGAATTTGTAATGCACCAATAATTAATTTTATCAACATGGGATTGGAGTAAGCGACAGTCCTTAATATGTAAGGTTGCAGAACATCGTCTAAAGCAGTACCCAGCATACTCAGTAAAATTGGGCAATCTAAGGAATTCGGCTAAAAATCTTTAGGAATTGAACCTACTGCTGGTATAGTACATTTTGAATTCCTGTACGTGATAAAAAATCGGTTGTGATCAATGGTGAATAGACGTAGACATGCATATTTGCGGAAAATTTCCAAATAGTTTACTTCCTCTGGTATTGTAAATAATCTAGGAACATTAGTTTTGGTTTTGGAAACAGTCACTTTAATGAACGACATCTTCAATGTTCTCTGCACTGTAAATAAGTTAATTCTTCTCTCCTACAGGCTCCAAATATATCAACAATCAAGACAACTTTTTGGAATAAGTAAATACTTTTCATCACCTGGCTCTTTGATAAACCTTTCAACATGTTTCTTGGAAAATATTCTGGATTTCTGGGTCTATAACCACATGATTTCCTTTTGAGGAAAGCAATAATATTGGCATATTTACTAATATCTACATTTTTATTCAAATAAATTGTAGTTCGCAATCATGGAATAATTACTCCATAATGTAGAGGGTGCACATTTTAAAGATAACTGGGACAAGTACGTTAGAATAACTTCTTAGAATCAATGTACATAAGGCAACTTCTGCCTCATTTTCTATTTCAGAATTATTAGTATCACTAGAAACTGCGTCACACATACCAAAGTTTTATAAACAATTAATACCGATTTAATTATTGGGATTTAATGTTCACAATTTTCACAGATTTCAGAATTTTTTAAAATGTTTGTATAGTTTGTAAACATCGTACCATAACAACTGCTCCATAGCAACAATCTTGTAGGCAACTTAGTTAAAGTATTTTATATAGAATAGTCTACCGATAATATTAGTAAATGCAATCGAAGATTGTGTCGAAACTATTTTGAATATTGATCATCAAACACTGAACACACGATATATGGTGAAGTTGTCAGGCGTCGCCTTCGAACAAAATTGGATAAATTTGGGACAAAAATGTAGTACGAATGACAAAACTGGCTTATTCCGCTGCACCAGTAAAACATCAAGAGTAGAAGAGTAGTAAGCTATTGGTGATTTCATCGTGCAGGTTGGCCTATTAAAAAGAGTTTTGGTATCCTAGTTGGCAGTTAATATGGATGTGGATCATACTCCTTTATAATCTGTTTTTTTTTTTCAAAAAATTATAGTCATGAACATATTACGACTGAAAAGGAATTTAATATTTGATTATATGGAACTGTTTACAGAAACAATATTCAGATTACTTCCTTTTTAAACCCTATACCTGATCTGCCAGATATTATTTATTTTTGTAGATATTAGGATATCCATTTCAATTACTAACAATTTTTGGTTTAAAATTATGAAATGTTCATTAACTACAAGCCAACCCAATTCGGAGCAGCATATATTAGTTTTTGCTTTATTATTAGACAAATTTTAAAATAAATGTAGTTTATTTCATTTAAAAAAAATATTCGACAATTACATTATCAGTAACTAACGAACACAATTTAAGTTCCTAAAACCGAAAATATAAATATTTCATTAATCTAACGGTCTTCTTGAAACTCATGGCCCAGTTTTATTCGATATACAATTTCTTTTTTATTTCGAAATAAGTAATCTGTAACAATTACTCCATTATAATGCTTTGGTAAAAACGATTCATAGCTGTAAATGGTTGTAGAAAGTATTATTAGCATGCAACTTACTTTTAATATATCTACCTTCAATTCTTTTCACTTAAATTCATGTGTTAAATATGCGCTGAGACCTGTACAAGTACAGGTACAAAAAATACTATTTTATTTGGTATAACAATACCAGTGAGTATACGAGTACTAAACGGCATCTTTATCAGCTGTTTAGTAATCATCATCGTCAAGAATTAAATAAATTACTTCAATTCGAAAGCTTACTATTTTTATAAAATATATTATAACATTATTTTCAAGCTGTACGATTACGCATTCGCATTGTAGCGAAAGGTAATAATTGGTGATTATTATCTGATTACATTTGTACTTATACCTGAACTTATTCGTGCAGGTATCTACAGAACGGTACAATTTTGCAAGTCTTCAATACTTATCATATTAACAATATCATTTTGTTGTAGATATTTCAAACAAAGTAAAGTACCCTTTAGTAACAAAATAGGTCTAAAATGTTTCTTACTTCGAAAAAATATTAAACAGACTAAAAATATAATAGACCTAAGACATTGAAATTTTGTATATTTTTAGGTATTAATAATATTGTGTGAAATTAACTACTCAGCTTTTCACTGCGAGAAACATTTTTTAATGATATTTTCTTGTATCTCATATATAAATGATACTTTACTAGTGAGAAAATCAAATTTTTCTATATTTTCAATGCAGATCTAGATCTTACGGATTTGTAATTATGGCAAATTTTTGTTTTAAGAATTAGCAGATCAGTCCCAGAAGGCCATTTTTCAACACTAACATTTTTTATCTCTTACAAAGAGCGTTACACCTATCCAGAGGCATACTGTATATTATTATAACAAACAGAGAGGAAAAAACATTGGAAAAAAGAGAAATACATAAGGTATTTTGTTAAAAAAAATACAAAGTTTGATTTATAATTCAAAATGCAGCATTCAGTTGATTCTTTTGTATAAAATTCATTTGAAATAGTAGAAACTCTAAAACTTTAATCTCTACATTGAAAAAAAGAATAGTAAATTTTTAGATAATAATTGTAGATTTATGTACTAGAATTTGTAGTGATTATAGCTCCAAACACAATAATTATAGAAATAATATTGCACATATTATGTGCACTATTTTGCAAGCAATACTATAGCAATTTACCAGCATTTTTGTAATTCCCCACTACAACGTTTTATAAAAATATATGTTAATTATATTAATTATCACCAGTGAATTATATAAAAAATACCGGTAGTAATTTATTCTAAAATCTAAAAGACCTCCTATAGCAAACGGCCAAAGTCATTCATTAGTGTTACACCAGAGATATACATATGTATACCATAGACCCCTTTCGAGATTATTAGCTCTGCTCAACACTCAGTATGCTTTACGCGTAGGACGCATAGCTATTAGCTACGCTTCGCGCTTTTATATTGTTTCTTCGGTAAGGCAACTGATACTTTTCTGGCAAAAGTAAACCTAAGTACACATGACGTTTTTTTTATATTTGCACACGATCACCTGTACACACTACTTTAATACAATTTATAGTAAATAATTCTATAATTGTGTCTTTTTAGTGTTGGTAATGACCACTACAAGTGTTGAACACCTAGAAATATATTATTGTTTTGTGCTATAACCGCATTTTAAATTTTACAATATTGCATTTATTCCAAAATGTAGTAAAAAAATATATAATTAGGTATATTAAAATTTACAACTCAATTACTACAATACTTATGCATTTACCATAACAATGAACTTATATGATTTACGATATATGTAGTTTATTCTACTACAAAATTTGAAGCATAAATTTGTAAATAATGCAGCAAGAATTTTATGGGAATACTACTGTACCATGAAAAAAACTGTTCATAGGGACAATCAATGCACTAATAACAGTTATAGCTAATGAAATATTGAAATTTTTAAGCAATCGTTTTCTCTGTTATACGTTTAAATAAATGTAGTAGGTACCTAGTGACTAACTTTAAACTGGACTTTAATATACTTTAATTTTGTGTTTTTGTTTTGTAATTGAATGTGTTTGTATTTTTTGTATCCGTATATATATATATATATATATATATATATATATATATATATATATATATATATATATATATATATACATTGTTTATACATTTTTATACTTGGATATACGCTGTTCTGTTCTTTGACTTGTGTAAACATGCAAAGGCATGTCTTAGCACCAATAAATTATCTATCTATCTATCTATATGTTGGTATCTATTTATTACCTATCTTTTTTCGTATCTCGAACAGTCATGAAGAAAAAGGGAGGGTCAATTTTTGTGTGACCACCCTGTATACTTAATATGCTTTTATTAATACAGATCTACATTTTAATTTAGAAACTATATTAATGAGATTTACGAACAAAATGCAATAATGAAAAATAAACTATTAAATAAAACAAAAATACAGGCTGTATCACATAAGAGGGCCACTCCCATGTATCTCGCTTAATATGCGAGACACGTCAAAAATCTTTAATTGTTTTTTGTTGCATTTCTGGAGGCCTTTATGCTCGTAAAAACAAATTTGAGATCCATGGCCAACTTTATGAGTAATAACAAAAAAAACCTGTAAAGTGCCCAAACTTTAAGGCTGTCTAACTTTTTTATTTTAAGAGATAGAGAAAACTTATTGGTAATAAATTTTTATTGCAAAATTGATACCTTCCACCTGATATAAATAGATTTTTGAAATATCGTATGTGGTTCGCTGCGCTCTCTAGGCAGTTAATAATTTTTTTTATTGAAGCAGGCTATGGCCACAAAAAATTGCCTGTTTTTTCGTGTTTCATGGAATATACTACATGTTGCCCTTATCTTTCGTATTTATTACATTATCAATTTTAGTTTAAAAAAATGTACCTAAATATTTTCGTGTTTCTCAAGATAATGTAGAACCTGTTTTAAAGACGCCAACTGCAAAAAAAAATAAACATAATGTACTTTTTTATGCAAAATACAGATTTTCTTATAATATTATTTTATTGGTTTTCACATTAGAAGCAATTGGGTCCTTAAAATTATTTTGACACAGACAATGTAATAAAATAATATTATAAGAAAATCTGTATTTTGCATAAAAAAGTACATTCTGTTTATTATTTTTGTTGCAATTGGTGTCTTTAAAACAGGTTCTACATTATCTTGAGCAACACGAAAATATTTAGGTACATTTTTTTAAAACTAAAATTGAAAAAAATGTAATAAATACGGTAAGATAAGATACATGTAGTATATTGCATGAAAGACGAAAAAACAGGCAATTTCTGTGGCCATAGCCTGCTTCAATAAAAAAAAAAATTATCCCCCTAGAGGGCGCAGCGAACCACATATGATATTTCAAAAATCTGTTTATATCAGGTGGAAAGTATTAATTTTGCAATAAAAATTTATTACCAATAAGTTTTCTCTATCTCTTAAAATAAAAAAGATAGACAGCCTTAAAGTTTGGACACTTCACAGGTTTTTTTGTTATTACTCATAAAGTTGGCCATGGATCTCAAATTTGTTTTTACGAGCATAAAGGCCTCCAAAAATGCAACAAAAAACAATTTTTGACGTGTCTCGCATATTAAGCGAGATACATGGGAGTACATATGTTGCTTTATAATAAATGATAATGTTGTTAAGTTTTGTTTTAGTGGAAGCGAAATTATTTAATGGCGGGGAAGCTTATGTTAAACTAACCCCACGTAATGAAGAAAATAATGAGTACTAAATGTTTTGCGAAATTCGCTAAAAGTTGAGTGAGTTGAGTTAAATCAAAAACTGCGAATTTCGCGTCAATGGGAACAATTGAAAATTTAGAACAGATAATAAAATATGGATATTTATATGGAGTGGTTACTTTTAAAATTTTGACAATATTACTGAAAATAGTGTAATGAAATTTGATACGTGTACATGAATCAATATGCTCTACTAGTTATGAACTAAAATTAAATTACACGAGTAATAAAATTGGTGTGTTTTTCCCTTGTAGATATATGTATGAAACTATTTTAGAAATATACTTGAAAAGCTTAATACCTAAGCTTTAAATAAAAATACATAAATAATGTTGTTGTATACAAATCGATCATCCTTAATGTCTTTCTCTTTCCTAATATCAAAATTCAAGAGATTAACACTTCAAATCTGCACTTCAGGAATATGATATTATGCCTAGTTTAAATTTCACCTCGTAAAACAAATGCTTACTAGGTACTTCATTGCAAGTATCTATCATACACATATACAATAGTTAACAGTTTTTTTATCTGGTATTACTTTTTATAATCTTGCAATCAAAAGTTAGATATTAAATAATTAGAAAATTATCATTTCCTTGCTTTGAAACTATAGTCTACAAAACAATGGGAAACCTAATTATAATTATTATCATATGTCACATTTACCAAACAATGCGAGAAATAAATGTATTTATTCTTCCCCCATTTTATAAAATTTGGAAACATATGTCTTCAACAGTATTACTTTCTACTCTAACTAACTATAAGAAGTTGGGCCATAGCGTATTTATAAGTTACTCATCGCCAGTGTGTTTTGCAGAATTTCATTACAAATTTCTTTCAGCGTAAAGTAGGTTAGGAGAAAGTTAACTTTTTACAATAACCAGTGCAGTGGTTTTAGTTAGATACAGGCAGTTGTGGAGTGTAGTGTGTGCATTTATTTAAACAATACTGTAAGTTGATATTTTATAAAAGTAAAATAGAGTATACATTAGTACGTATATCACATTAATTAATAGTAAGTCATATAGTATAATTGAATATTAATTTTATTGAAATTCACACCTAATTAATTTATTCAAAAAGGTGCCACTTTTAAATTTAAAAACTGAATTGATGAAATAATTTTATTTTTATAGTGATTACTAATAGTAAACATATATACTTTTCGCAATTACATGTATTCTCTGCAACTAAAAAATTATTTTATTTTAAATATATATTTAGATTTGTATTTATTTCACTTTTATGACAACGATACTTATTTTATAGGAATGAATATACATTTATTTGATTTTAAAAATAATTAATTTTTAAATACATATTAATATAAACAATAATTTATATTTGGGTAGTATATTTTCAAAATAAAATTCACAAATTTTTCCATTTTATGAATTTTGAAATAGTATAGGTACATAAGCGTCAGTTATAAATGTGAAACCAATTCGACTCTTGCAGGAATAAGTCTAATATAATGGTTTTATACACTTTTTATTAGATATTAATAATATTATGTGAACTAACTACTCTGCGGACTGAAGCCCCGACCATACCTAAATATTTGATATCAAGGAACATACATATTTGCCCTTATTTATAGAGATGTAGGAAAATTGGTTTGTATTAGCGTAAACGCCTTTACAATACAATATAAAAGCTTCAAAAATATTTTTTGTATTTCTGTCATATTTGACAATCTATATTTCGCTTTAGATGGTGTTCGAGGTGAACCTACTTTTCCACATTAATCGGTAATTTGGAGAGTTGTACTTCTGATCCCGTATAATGATTCGAAGTATACGTATCTGTATTACAGATTCAGAAGATATACGATTTACCTAAAGCTATTATTGTACAGTACACTTGAAATTTTAGCTTTTTCTGAACATAGATTTTTGGAGTTATAATATATCAATAATAATCTATACATAAAATAATAATAATAAAATCTACTGTTTAGGGTTTTTTTTTTCATTGTATAATTATACCAAAACTGTTTCAGTTCTCTTTGGCTACCTACTATGTATACCTAATACTGATTCTAGTTCACTGAAATGCATTTTTCTACACCAAGTATAACTTAGTGCGAACTAGAAAAAAATAATTAATATTTTGTATAAAATGATTCCATAAGCATCCGTTTCACTTATTTTTCTTATTACTTATGTATTGTGGCCATTAGGTACTGATTTATGATTTCCCACAATTTCTTTTTAAAATTGAAAAACTAGGTTATATTCTTCTTAACAAAATATTTAACTTGGTCACATGTTTGCATTTTACTGATTTAATTGATTAGAAAACTATGTTTAAACGAAATAATAGAAATGCTAACGATGGCTTAAAATATGTATATATAGGATGAATTAAAACTTATTAAAATAGTTCACTATATCTAGATATTTAGTCAGGTTATCCATCTAATTCTGAACAACGCAATGCTGCTTCAATAATGTTGCAGAAATATAAATACACTGTATTTTTATAACTACGAGTACCAGTGCATTGTTTTTCAACATATTTTTAGTGAGTACTTATTTTTTATAGGAGACTTTCTAAAAGTGCTAATCAATGCCGATAAATGAAGTAGACCATAATCTTAAAACTAAGAATTTTTGTCATATTTGATATAGGTACCTGTTTACTTATAATAATAACAATTTAAAACATTTTTGTTAATCAATACAAAGTTTAAAAAAGATTGTAGGATTTCCAAATTTGGATACGAGCAAGTTTTATAAATGTTTATACTTTTATTTAGTTTGTGGCATATACAGTATGGATGGTAAAGTATGGAATAAATTCAATAAAAACGAAACAATTATTTTTTGGGAAAAATCCTCGAACAGGTCGATTTTTAATTTAAAAAATACATATTTTAACGTAAAATACGATTTTCAAATGTCATTTGTTTTCGAGTAATGACGTCATCGATTTTTTTTTTAATGGCATCACCATATTCCTTGATTCTGAAAGATCGTTTAATTCTCTATCAGACAGTACTAAAATTTTGCCCTCTTACATAGGAAAGTTTTCGAGTAAATGACGATTGAATGTTAGAAAACGTAAATTTTATCCATAAAAAGGTAACAATTCTGAGGTATGTAAAATAAAATACAATTGATTAAATTTTATACTTAAATTAAATGTTCGAATTGCTATCCACCAACTTCTTGACAATGCGCAAGTCTGTGAAGAAATTCTTCTTGCACATTATGAATGATTTCTGGGATAACTCTGCGTATTTCGTCCCGAATGCGATTTTGAAGTTCTTCTAAATTACGTGGTTTATTAATGTACACTTTTGACTTCAAGTATCCCCATAAAAAATAGTGAAGAGGTGTAAGATCTGGCGATCTTGCAGGCCATTCTATCGGTCCGCGTCTGCCGATCCACCTCCCAGGAAAACAGTTGTCCAAAAAATCTCGTACAGGGCGCGCATAGTGTGGAGGTGCACCGTCTTGCTGAAACCATATGGTATCGTCAGGAATGTCAGGGTCGTTATCGTTAGGAAAAATTACTGCAAGGGCTGGAACAAGGTCATTTTATAGAAACTCTAAATATCTTTGTCCTGCAAGGGTTCCTTTAAAGAAGAAAGGCCCTACTATTCTGTCGTCAACTATTCCAGCCCACACATTTAATTTCTGAGGGTGTTGGGTATGTGTCTCTGCCATCCAATATCTGCAAAAGTATTTGCCGGTGTAAATTTCTATTTCCTTGACATAAATCCATTAGAATTTCGCAAAAGTGTAAGCGGCGATCGGGATCATTTTCATTGAGTTCCTGCACAAGTTGAATTTTGTAGGGATGATATTTTTCCTTCCTCAAGATACGTAGCACTGTGCTCTGACTAGTGTCATTGTTTAATGCAACCAATCGTGAAGAATTATGAGGATTATCCACAATACTTATCAAAATGTTCTGTTTCTGATTTTCATTAATGCTTGGACGTCCAGGTTTTGGAATATTTACAACATTGCCAGTTTCTCTAAATTTACACTCTACCTTACTGACTGTCGATTGGCTGATAGGGCGATCTGGATATTTTTCATTAAATAAGTCGCAAACTTCCTGCATCCGATAAGAATTAAAATTTCAATTCTTTGAGTAACATAATACTTTAAATTGAATAATAATTTCTATGTCGCTTACAATACTTATTAGAAAGTCGGTCTGACAATGACACTTTGCAAAGATTTTCACCTACGTGATCCATAAAAGAACTATGGAATTCGAAAAACTAAACTTGATAACGTTTTTGCTTTATTTTAATTGATTTACGTTTTCTAACATTCAATCGTCATTTACTCAAAAACTTTCCTATGTAAGAGGGCAAAATTTTGGTACTGTCTGATAGAGAATTAAACGATCTTTCAGAATCAAGAAAAAAATATGGTGTTGCCATTTAAAAAAAAATCGATGACGTCATTACTCGAAAACAAATGACATTTGAAAATCGCATTTTACGCTAAAATATGTATTTTTTAAATTAAAAATCGACCTGTTCGAGGATTTTTCCCAAAAAATAATTGTTTCGTTTTTATTGAATTTATTCCATACTTTTGGCGCATACTGTATAGACAGTTTGGAGACTATAGTTATAAATATTCGTTTTATTCAAAAGCTAGAATCCACGTTACTTTGAAAGAAACCTGTTAAGTATTTATATTTATTGTAAGTTTACTTTGTTCCATATACCTACAGGCGACAGTCGTCACAGAAGTTTTAACCTCTCCATGTGAAAATTCTGTGGGCGCCACTGGTCCTCAGATAATGTAACAAAGTAAGTAATTCAAAAACGGAAGAGATAGCGGAAAGTGGATCTATTATACATGTACACAAATCGCACAACAATAACTATCATTATGTAGGTATAAATACTGAAAAAACCTAATTATAGTAAAAGTACATGTTATAATTCAGTTGCTTTATTACCTCTTTTCAATTAATAATTTTCAATTTGCTTTGAAAGCCAATATATTTTTTAACATAGTGTTTTAGTAATGAAATCCTGAAAGCATTATGTTGAAAGAAAGTTGCAAGAGTGTGTACAGTGTGATGGTTTATTGCTAAATTGATTTTTTTGCTAGTGTTTAATTTTTATTCATAGGACATATGCCATATAACAAAAAAGTATTACACACACTTTTGGGAATATTTAGAGTAATAAAGATAAACCAGTAACCTATTAAGTAGTGAACACATATTTCATCTTTTGCTTGAGATTTTATAAATTGTGCGAATATCTATTGATTTAGACAATTATACACCTCCATTTTATGACCAATCAAATGATGTTATTTTAAAACGTTGACAGTGAAATAAATATGGATAGTTTATTTTTTTATTTATTGTACATTTCTTGCAACTCGTTGTTTTGTTACGGAGTTGCATATTATTTTAAGTAAGTACATATATTTTCTTTATAATTCTTCCAAAATATTTGGTTGTTGAACAGTCAAGACATTCGACTATTTTGTATAATTTTTCGTTGCTGCTAAACTTAATATATAATATGTTTTCCTGCACTTATCTTAGATTTTTTTTTAATTCTTGGGAACAAAATGTTAGACGTCTTCCTTTTTAATTGATTTTCCTTATCAAAATTAAATATTTAAGCATTTCTTCACATCGAGTGATCAATTAACGTCAACGTAACAGCAATAATGGATCAACACTGGTTACATAACATTATTTACAATTTTGATTCCAATATTCGACGTCAAAATGTCAGGATTGATTTTTCGATTCATTTAGAATGAAGGTGTGCAATTCTCCTACTCTATTCTCTTCTCTTATTATATTCTCTAACACTCGCGGTTAAATTATTCCGCAATGCAATTTTCTTGATTACGAATATTTTTCAAAATATTTATGATCTAAAAAGTTTTTTGGAAATAATTTGAGCACTAGTAGTTGTAATGTCAAACTTGTTTAATGCTAATCAAAGAAGAATAATTATGGATTACGTTTTCTTAGATGTGAATAGAATTTCTGCGAATAAAAGAAACATAAGTAATTTCATTTGTGCATTCTGCTAAATGACGACATTTCGAGTATTTTGCTGTAACGATTTAATTGATCTAGTTCAATTATTCGTTAAACAAACTAATAATATTTTAGTCAGTTGTCAGTTTTGTAAATGAGAGGAGAATAAAAAAAATAGTTCGTCAATTTAAAAAAAAAATCGATATAGTAGTCAATGGTCATGTTTTTTTTCTCACTGCGTTCGATACTTATTTGTCAAAAATATTGCAAATTGTCTAATATTAAATTATATATTTCAATACTGGTAAACATTTTGGTAGTTCCATTTGAGAAAAACTAGAAAACTGTCTAAAAGAACAACTATTTTTAGATATTAGTAAAAAGGTTTATATATTTCTTTCATTAAAAAAGTTTTGAAATTTTCAAAATTATTAATTTGAAATTAAACATTGCAGTATGGCGCTCAAACGTAACTAAGCAAGATATAATAATTGAAATAATTTATATGCACCATCAAAATTGATGTAACTTTTAACTAAGAATTTTTGTATTAACAGTAAAAGAGACTGGGATACTCTGTATATATGTTATCAATTAACTAAATCGACACGTAACCATACGCTATTTGTTGAATAATTTTAAATCTGATTATTTTTAAAGTTAATTGGGCATGCAAATGATTTTTATATCCTAATGTATTTTAACATTAACATTATATTTTTTTTATCTTTGAGTCATTATCATACTATCAAACACAATGTCCTTCGTAAAATCAGAATTATATTTAAATATTAAAAAAAAAATCATGAAAAGCACGCATTTTATGAATTAATGCTAATTTAGTATAAATAAACTACTAGGTACTATTCCAGGTAAATGCGACTAGAGCAAAGACAATTCAAAGCTTCACTCGGTGATATTTTTACCAAACCGTAAAAGATTTTTTTGAGAAACAACAATTGTTTCTTCCAAACAGGAGAGCCAACTTCATTATTAGTTACCTCCTCTAGCGAATCTTATACAGTGTCTATCCGTATTCAGCATAAAGGGGTGTTTCAATAAGGGTGTTCTACTTTTTAATTGAAATGAAACAAAATAAATGATATATTTGTATTTCTTTTTTGATTTATAAGTACAATTGATAATATTATATATGAAAAAAGAGTAAAGCAATATAAATTTAAATCTGTTGGATTACAGTCAAAGAAACTCAATTTAGACGTTTCAAACAGGAAAATGAGAGGCAAGAATTGCACTTTACGGTACTTTGTTTAGTTTGTGTCGCGTCGGTACAATTCTCTGTAACCCCGCAGTAAACTTCAAAAATGCCCTAATAAAATTATTTTGGTTAGAATATCTAAAAATCCAGACGTGATGGCGCCATTCTGACACCTGACTTAAATTCAGGGCATCAAATTCCTTTATTCTATGAAATATTAGATATTTTTCATTTCATTTGTAGGCTTGTGTTATTAAAAAACAAGCAAAATATATTAAATGTAATATAAATGAAATCTAGTACAATGTAGATATAAAATGATTTACAAAATAACTGTCTTTCCCATGAATATTAAACAATTTCGAATCGGTTGGTCTTTTGTAAAGATAAAGTATATGTAAGGCGAGTCCCTGTAAGTATATACAGGGTGAGTCAGAAAGAATGGATCAACACTAAGCTGGAGACACTAAAATGTTTGAGCTCATCATACGAATGTCGCTGGTTTAAGAAATATAGGATGCACAAAGTTTAAATTTTATACTGAAATTTCTCAATAATTGAGAACATTTTGATAGCATGACTGAAAATTAGTAGTGATGGGTTTTCTTGGTGTGAGAATTACGAATTTGAAGCTTATTTTGATGTTACTCCTAGAGGGCGCTAGGCCATATTATTTAGGTAAGTAAAAACATATTTTTTTATCTGTTGATAAATGCTTTAAAAAATTAAAAATATAAAAGTACGTTCAATTATACTTAAAAAGTGTACTCTTATTTGCATTTAAATGTTTCAATGTATTTTTGTGGTGCTTTTCTTTTCGGCGCTGATATTGCTTTTTCTTTTTTTAGAAGGCTTGTGTCAAATTTTCATGTTAATAAATATTAGCGTATTTTACGTGCATTTGTGCAATTTTTGAGAAATTTCAGAATAAAATTTAAACCTTGAAAACCCTGTACCTATTTATTAAACCAGAGACATCTAGTATCTCCAATTTAGTGTTGACCCATTCTTTCTGACTCATCCTGTATATTGAGGTACTTACTAGCGTGTCATTAATTTGAATATTCAACAGTTTTTTTTACTCCCACTACAAGTATCCTTAAGGACTAGTCATCCAGGTCCTGCAACTTTATTTAGGAGTTAATTTTAATAAACTTTTTTTTGTCAGATAGATCCTAAGAAAGCTTGCCGGAAGCACGTCAATTCAACACTGTGATCACATGCGACCATTATTTTGATTCCTCGGAGATTCTTTTATGGATCATATTCTTACTGAAGGTGACTTGAAACAGATATCCAATTTTTGTAGTTCCAGTATACAGCGATTTCAAATAATTACACGTTTTTATTTATCCATAACATATTTTTGAAGAATGAATAGTGTATAAACATTTTTTAAATAACCAATTAGATTCCCAGGTGTTACCTGAGCAGTACAATACATAAAGGTGATTTTAAAAATATACTAATTGCAAATAAACTGTAAGATGCCAGAAACTATAAATATATCTTAATCACAGTGGGTTTCTTTAGTTATCCTGGTAACAAATCATATACTTAAATATTTCCTAAGGACACGTTAACGGTAAACCACATCGAAACGTGTAAGGAAACCATTAAATAGAAATGCACAGATATCGTATTAAGTATTGTTTTTTTCAAAATTTTCAAAATTAAGATAAGATAGATTAAGATTGAAGCAAAATTAAGTTTTGCTACAACGTATAATTATTAAAGGTGCATTTTTTAAATACCCAGTATCCAGCGCCGACATTAGATAGGCTGTAATCGGCACACTCGGCACAGCTAAAAGGTTGGCAGTTCAAATTCCTCTTTAATACGTTACCGGCGGAATAAGTCGAACATCGTTCGAGTCCATTTTCCTATGCAGGCGAGCCCGCCCTCGACTGCATCTGGAACAGATGCACGCGGCCCGGCTTCTCTCCCTTCTTCATTCATGTAATTATTTTCGCGTGATAGAGGTTGGTGAATTTCGTGGTGTCACCAGTGTAGTTTATAATTATTAATAAAATTTAGTATTTGCCTAAATAAAAATGCAATAAATGCAATTCAAATTAGATAAAGTGATCATGAATATATTTGATTCTGATTCATATTCATAATCAAATGCGATTTGTATTATTTGAGAATATCAACGTATGTACAAGCTCAACTTGATTCTGCTATCAAGAACATAACAAAAAATAGATATGTTTTATCCAAAATTATTTACTGTATAAAATTTTGCGTAGCTTTTGAATTTGCATTACGAAGGCATGATGAAGGAATGTTTCGACATAACTTGACAAAACGCTTAATGAATACCTTAAAAATGCAACAATTTTGAAAGATACCTCAAAAAAGAGTATACAAAATGCATACATTTTAGATTGCAAACAAGAAGTTTGTCATTTGAAAAAAAAAACAATTACTTCAGTACCAAACATTCAGTTATTGTATGAATGTGGTCCTGAGTGGCAACGCTGCTGGATAGTTATATAGCTTAACATTTGTAGCGTACCAAGAGTGTCGTGTTACTTATTGTTATGGGTGATTTGTTTATCTTTTGAAAGGTCGAGTAAACATTTTTTATCCATTTTCTGTCTTTATTACGTCTTCCGAATACGTAGTTCATTCAGCGATTAAAAAAGTTGGATATTTTATAGGATGTAGATAAACTAAAAGTATAAGTTTTGATTTGACAAGTTTTAAATTTATGTAGCATTATTCATTATAATAGTTCACATATATTACGATAATTTTGATAGAGAAAAATATATAATTCCAATTTATCATTTTTTTTCGATGATAAAATATTACGTTGGTATGTTAATTAGGAAAAATTTATCGTATTGAAAATATGAATGAGTGCAGTCTGTTATCAAGTCTTCTCTAATTTTTATATCGCTTGTTTATAGTGACCTATGCTTTTGTCATATCGTATTATAATTTATCGAAATTTATGGATATACCTACTTATTTTTAGTCGCAATTTAAAAACTGTATACCAACGATGTTCTATAAGGGAAATCGATAACAGAATGTCAAATGAATTATTTTAGCCGCCCCATTATTATCTTCAAGTATTTATACAAAAAAAAACAATACTGTAGCTTCAAAGAAAATAATATATTCCATTATTCTTTAAGATAACAAATACATTCTAAATAATTTTTATATACCCTTGTTTATGTATATAAACAAGGCTAATACTATTACTGCTATAAAATCATTCCTTATTATTTTTTATATTTTAATTTGCTATCTATAATGTAAATAATATCTATTTCATTACAGAAAATGAGCCAAATTGTAATGTTGGAAAGTAGAAATATCTGTGAAATACAACATTACGTTACGCTGCTGATATTCAATGTTAAGGTTGTGCTTGTGAAAGTGACGCGGAAATGAGAAAGTAAAATGCTTTCTTCTTCCTTTGAACAGTTAGCCTATTTATTAACTACATTACTCGTTATTTAGGTCATGGTTTTAAATGGTATATATGTATTATTTTAGTTAGATGTAGCTTGGTACTTGAATCTCATTGAACTGAAATAATAGGGCTTTTAAAATCAACCAGATTTTGTATACCTACTGGAATAAAACAACTGAAATCAGTATAAGTTAATAAGTAAAGAAACAAACTTAATTTTATAAAAATTGTAAATTATTAGGTTTTATAAATTTTAGTACATGCATTTCTTCCTCAAAAGTATATAGCTGCTTGAAACTTTAACCTACTTATATAAAAATACTGTATTTAATAAAAAAGAAAAACTGGAAAATATTAGATATTTTTTAATTTTGGCTTGCCTATATTTTTTCTGGGTATACTGCTTCTAGAATTATTGAAACTGTTGAATAACACACACAATAAACGGCACTAACATATTTTATTGTCTGTAGTTATTTATTTGTGGCACTTTTTCGTTTATGGTTTTGTTTATTCTTGCCACTAAATTATAACACATTAGTTAATGTTTTGAAAAATCTCTGTTTTCGTTGTCAAAACGAAAACCGAGAGATTTCTACAACCAACTAGGTAATTTTGTTAAGCATGATTTAGAATCGGTTTATCAAGTTTTGACTAATTATGACATTTAATAAATCTAGGTTAAATTTAATCGAGTTGCCAAATTTACCAAAAATATTTTAAGGGGTTTAGAAGTTATGAATTTTAAATTGATTTTTTTTAAATTTGAAAACCCTATGCTAATTTAACAATACGCCCCTATATTTTCTGCACGCAAGTAGAAAACAACCTGCATATGTCAAAGAAATTAATTAATTAAGCAAAATGTTGATACTAATATTAATATTTGATAAAAAGACCCATCGTTAGAATAAAGAAGGATGATTAGTATGAATTTTTATATGAAATAACATTTAAAACTGGCGTATTTTAAGGGTCTAACTTAGGCCCTCTATTATTTGTGATATCTAGGTAGGTATAACAGATATTTGTTCACATGCATATTGAATAAAAATGCGTTGTTAAGCAGTGGTTTTGACTGGTCAAAAAGAACACTTTATTATATGAAATTAAACATATCTAATTATAACAAAAATGCTTATAAGTCTTAGTTTAACTTTTGATAACAATTTAACTTATAAGATATATCAAAATTTGCTTATCATCTGCAATGTTTTAATATTTATAATGCTAATTTAAAGATTATTTGATGTCCTAGCGTCTCAAATTAAAATTAACCAGAGTTCTCGATTTTATCTATGATTATTGTTAAGTTTCTCGACGTGTTTATCAGTAATAAGAATAATATCTCTACCCCTCTTTCTAATCAAAAGGATTATCCCAGAAGTTGGAGACTTGTGTGGGGTAGGGGGCGTTTATTAATATTAATATTGTTATTATTATTATTATTATTATTATTATTATTATTATTATTATTATTATTATTATTATTATTATTATTATTATTATTATTATTATTATTATTATTATTATTATTATTATTATTATTATTATTATTATTATTATTATTATTATTATTATTATTATTATTATTATTATTATTATTATTATTATTATTATTATTATTATTATTATTATTATTATTATTATTATTATTATTATTATTATTATTATTATTATTATTATTATTATTATTATTATTATTATTATTATTATTATTATTATTATTATTATTATTATTATTATTATTATTTTGTAGTTTGTAGTCTGTGCTCTTAAAGATTACGTTAAAACAGTGCATTTTAATCTGTTTTTTTTTATTCAAAGTTTGACGCTGTATTTGTGTTACGTTCTGTGTAACATTTAGTGTTTGTGGACTATTTTTGTTTAAATTAACTCTATCTGTTTCACTGTGACATCGCTTATCGTGGGCGATTTACAGTTTTTATTTAGTAATCATGTCAACTTCCAACAGATGCAAAAGGTGCAAGAGTTCGGTTCAGATTGGTCTGAAATGTATAAAGTGTGGCGTCGTATCCCATAAGAGTTGTCTTAACGCCCTGAAGGGTGTTACATTTTTTGACGATGCCACAGTCAATTGTTGTCCTGAAGCTCCTGTGGACATAGTTCTTGCGGGTACTGCTAGTAAGCAGGATAAATCAGCACATATACCGGTTAACCCAGCTGATTCTGCGTGTGGCAACTCTGAGTTTAAGATGCAAGAAATTAAAATCAAACATTTGGAAGAGCTTTTAGAACAAAAAGAATCGATTATCTTGTATCAGTCTATTGCGATAAATTCGTTGCAGGACCAAGTGGCTTATTTGAAGGATCAGTTGAAATCACAGGAAATCAATCCTATTGGTAATATAGCCGTCGGGGGAGTGACCAACCAGGCAGTTCTGACTTCTAGTAATCAAAATAAAAACAAAAACAAAAATAAAAGTGCCTCTCCTCCTGCTCCTATCATTTCTTCTGCTGCTGTTTCCCATTCAATTCATCTGGCGCAGGCGCAGAAAGTTTGCAAGGATATAATTAACTTAAACAAGGACTCCCAGAATGATCACGATATCCCAGGTCAGAATGTATGTCAAGATGTTATGCAACGACGTGCTGCCCAGATGCCCCGGAGAAAATCCAGAAATATTCTTGTTGGCGACGGTAAGAATATGCCCGATAACAATGTGCTAAAGTCAGCCAAATATAATGAATACAAACATTTTCACTCTACTTATTGGGATCCAGAGATGGATGAAGGGGCGCTCTCTGATTACCTTCGCCGATTTGTTCCTGAGGTGCAGATCGAGAAGTTGAATTCGAGAAATCCGTCCAGGTATGCTTCATTTAAGGTTTCAGTTCCTAACATGGAGGCCCATAAAATTACAAGACCTGAAATTTGGCCTAGTGGAGTGCTATTGAATCAGTTTTTTCGGGCAAATACCAGTGCGGACAATAGGGTCGATTAGAAATATTATTGAACATTCTTTGTTATCAGATAGGTGCTTGATTCTCCATTTGAATGTGCAGAGCATGAGAAATAAATTAGATCAGTTACGACTTCTTACATCAGAAACTAACTGTAATATTATATGTGTATCTGAGCACTGGCTCGATGAGTCTTCTATGTTATCAGTCAGACTCGATGGTTTTTCTCTGGTATCTTACTTCTGCCGTAAGAAACACCATGGAGGCGTGGCTATTTTTGCCAATTTAAATAGTAAATGTACGTCAATTAATCTAGATAAATTTTCTGTCCCAATCCATGCAGAATTTTGTGGTTCAGAAATTATGAATTCTTCCACTGTCTTAGTTACATTGTATAGGTCTTCTTGTGGTGGCAATGTGTCTATTTTTTATGAATGTTTTTTAAAATTAATTGATTTTATTTATCATAAGTATAAGCATATTCTCATGGTCGGTGATTTTAACGTTGAATTAAGCAACAATACTGAATTTGGACAAAAGCTTTTACATGTATTGCATAGTTATGGTTTATCTTATAAAATTAATGTACCAACTAGAGTTACTTTACATACTGCCTCATGCTTGGATAATGTTATTACTAATTTTGACCCTGATATGTTATTGGTAGAGAATTTTGACCCCGATATCTCCGACCATCATGCTCAAATTATTTCTGTATCCAATCGATCGTGCGACTTTGTACCTAAAACTGACCGCCGTCAGAAGTTTATTTCTGCTGGTGGTTTGAGGACATTATTTAATAATATCTTAAATATATCCTGGGACGATTTGAATCTTGAACGGCTTGACAGCTGCTGTTTCAGTTTCACTTTGCTCGATATAATAAAAACCCAAATTGATATTTGTTTTCCAACTATTACAATGAAAAGAAGATATGATGGTGGAGTTAAGTGGTTTAATGCTGTTTTGAAAGGCATGCGTAGTAATGTCCATCAGTTAAAAGCAATAGCTTTGGAAACTAATTTGGAACTGGATTGGTCCTATTATAAGGAGGCGCGTAAGGCTTACAGACATGCACTTAAAAACGAAAAGAAAAGGGCTTATTCAGAAGCAATTTCAACTTCTAACAACAGGGCCAAAACATGTTGGAAAATCATAAATTCTGAACGGGTCAGTAAATTAAAACATATTTCTTCCTCCATTAATGTGGACGATTTCAATATTTTTTTTGCAAATATATCTAGCACCATTATTAACTCCATTGAAACCGGGATAAATGATGCCACTTTTTATATTAGAAAAGTACCTAAACCATCCTTTTCTTTTTTCTTATCACCGGTAATTGATAAGGATGTGGAAAGAGCTATCTTTAACTTGAAGGACACTTGCTCCTTAGATTACTATAACATGAATAGTAAAATAATTAAATCTTTAGCCTCTATATTGATTCGCCCCTTAACAGTTTTATATAACAAGTGCATTTCTGAAGGTCACTGGCCCGATGATTTCAAAATTACGAAAATCATTCCAATTCATAAAAAGGGCGATACAGATGACGCCAACAATTTCAGACCTATTGCTATAGTGCCTATACTCTCTAAGATTTTAGAAGCGATCATTAAAGAAAAATTAATGTCTTACTTTGAGTCTAAGAAGCTATTATCAACTGCCCAATATGGCTTTCGTAGTAATAAATCTGCAATAAACGCACTTACTGATTTTTTGGAGATTGTAGTTGACAATTTAGATAAAGGTTGCCCCACTCAAGCAGTAATGTGCGACTTGGCAAAGGCTTTTGACTGCGTGTCTAGTGATATTCTTCTGTACAAACTTGAGCATTATGGTGTGAGATCGAAGGAATTGAGTTTATTTGCTTCCTATCTTACGAACAGGAGGCAGTATGTCTGCTGTGATGGCATTAGTTCTTCGCTTATATCAGTAACTAGTGGAGTGCCTCAGGGGTCTATATTGGGACCTATTTTATTCTTGATTTATATCAATGACCTACCTTTAGCTATAAATAACCGCTGTGTCCTGTTCGCGGATGATACAACTATTTTGTCTACCGGTGGCTTCCATCTGCGTGACAGAATGGATCTGGCATGTAATTGGTTTTCGGCTAATAAGCTCAAATTAAACGATAAAAAGACTCAATCTATCTGCTTTGATTCTGACAAATGGACTAATGATTCATCTCCAGCGAAATTATTGGGCCTGACTTTTGACACGCACCTTACATGGAAGCCTCATGTAGACATTTTATGCAATAAACTCTCCTCCCAATTGTTTGTTATGCGTCAATTGAGGAGTTGTATTTCTACCGATGTACTTAGGTCGGTGTACTACGCTTTAATTGATAGCCATATTAATTATGGGGTTACACTTTGGGGTAATTCAACTAAGGCTGGTAGAGTCTTCAGTCTACAGAAAATGGCTTTACGCATTATCGATAAGGTCCCTCCTGGTACCCACTGTCAACCTATCTTTAAAAAGCATAAAATTCTTCCTTTGCCGTGCATTTTCATACTTCAGAGTTTGCTGTCTATTCATCGCAATATAAACTGTTTCCCTCAACATAGTGACGTTCATGCTTATGGCACAAGACATGCAAAAGATTTTGTGTTATTATCGGCCAGAATCAAAACTACCCAGATGAATAAGCCAGACTTACGACTGTACAATGCCTTAAATAGTCGATTTGTTGATGCTAATTTAAGAGACATGAATTTATATAAATTCAAGAGGTTTGTCAGACTTTACCTGTTGGAACATTGTTTTTATACAATTTCTGATTTTTTCAGCGACTGCTTTTCATTTGTGACCTAATGTATACTCTTGTATACATTATCATTATCATTATCATTATCATTATCATTATCATTATCATTATCATTATCATTATCATTATCATTATCATTATCATTATCATTATCATTATCATTATCATTATCATTATCATTATCATTATCATTATCATTATCATTATCATTATCATTATCATTATCATTATCATTATCATTATCATTATCATTATCATTATCATTATCATTATCATTATCATTATCATTATCATTATCATTATCATTATCATTATCATTATCATTATCATTATCATTATCATTATTATTATTATTATTATTATTATTATGAAGACCGCATTTACGCCCAGGAACCACTTACGTTGGTAAGTCCTAACCACCGCTGAGTGTAAGAATGAAGGAAATCTGGAAAACCTCATTAATTAGAGGGGTACTCAAATGTCGACCGGTATCAATCTTTCACATTGACCCAAGCCAACATTTTTCACCCTACCATACCCACAGAGAGTGTATGTCAATCTTCTCGGCAAATTCAGCTGCTCTACGGTCTACCTGTCGCAGATTCGAACCTGCCGGCAGAGTGGCTACCTTGATTCAAGTACTGACGTCTTAAACCATTCGGCCATCAACCGACTAAATGAATAATTATATGTTCATGAACATATTTAAGAAACTGTATCTGAGAATAATAAAACTATATTGCATATAGTTTCCCTAAATGTTTGCACTATACATTACATTAAATTATAAAAAACGATTGTTTTAACGTGACAAACTATCGAAAATTATGTTGACAATAAAAACAACAAATGCGCTACGATAGCCGTGATGTAAGTCGTCTAAATTCTTGCCGCAACTATACGCAGAAATTGTGTAGGAGAAAACTTATTCTATTAAAGTAGATAGTTCAAAAACATATTTATAAAAATACAATATGTAAAGTGTCTACTTACATATGTAGGTACAATACCTACCGATTAGACAAATGACTCCGCCATCATGTCAAATCGAATGGCTTTCACTATCTTAAATTTCTTCGAAATGATCAATAAATAAAGAGAAATCTAAAGCTCCTAATATTGTAAACAATTTATTGCTACTTGAGTTATCCTGAAAAAGTATTACGATTTGCTAAGTTGCCAAGATATTGAAATAATAGGTATATCCACAAAATTTCGGTTTCACTTGAAAATGGTAGTGAATGATAGATTTATGGGCACTAGAAATTGCCGTTTTTCTCCAAAACGAAGCATTTGAACATAAAATTACAAAAGAGGTAAAATGTTCAGAAGAAAATTCTACGTTTGATATTTCAAGAAAAAGCTGCATAGGCGTACTTATAAATAATTGGAGGGGATAAAGGGTACTGCATCCCTCAGTTACCTCCAATCGCTCTTCGATTTTTTTCACCAAAATTACATTATAAGTATGCCGCAATAAGATAAAAATACGTGCAAAATTTCAAGTGTGTATCATAGAAACAATGGGATTATTAACAAAAATAGTTTTTTAAAATGTAACTTTAATACTCTGTATAAAACAGAGACGTCTAAATAAAAAATGGCATAAGGAAAGTCGCATTATTTTTGTCCAAAGAATATGTGGTTAATGGTATGGCCTTCTATTTTGGGACACCCTGTATATTACTATATAAATATCTATAGATGCCAGCAGAGTTAGACACGAAATATCTTAATAAATCAAAAAGCGTTTAAAAAAACATTAAAACATACATAAAGAAATATACTAAAATATTGCCTTTCCTGCTTTCTTCTAACCCAAATCAGAAATTAGTTATATCTTTATAGACTATGTTTTCGTTTATGCTCAATTGAAATTTTAAAAAAGTTAAAACAATCTTCAAACAATTGCAACATTACTACGAAGCCCTAGAAGGGTCATGTCTACAATTTTTTTTACGTTTAGACTTTAATCTCTGAATTCATACTTTCATCTCTTTAAATGCATATAGGGCTAGTGAAGCATACGTTTTCAAGTTTGACATAATATTTTTTAATTAATCATATTATCTTGCTACATTTCGTTTAATGGTTACATGCTTTTTAAAAACTTATTTTTCTGGGCCACGTCTACTTTTTTAGATTCAGGCTTTAATCTCTGAATTCAGACTTTAATCTCTGAACTTACCCTGCTAACGAAATTATGGGACAAGTCGTAGCACTCAGAGCTTTCTAAATGCAGAATTGAGATTTAGGACATTATATACAGGGGAAAATGGAACTTTACGATATTTGTTATTAACTGAAACATGAAATTTTTTAACACCCTGTATAATTTCACTGTTTTTGATTTTAGAGACGATTTAAGGTGCAACTGCACTTGTTTGGTAAATGATTTAGACCACTTTATTTCCTTAGACCTATTTTTATTTCTGGATCTAGATTGCCGTGATGTACTAACACCAATTTCCTAATTAAATTTGATTGTACCATTGTCATGAACAGTATTATTTAAGTACTGGGTGTTTAAATAGGGTTGCGCCTTTGAATTACACCTGAAATGCCTATAGTAAACAGCCGCAGTTAGTCGTCAGCGGTGCCACTATTTATGTACTGATTTTGAACTGGTTAGTTCTTATCAGTATATCAGAAATGAATCCAATAACTCGCAACCTTAGCTGTTCACAATCTGTCATAATAGATAACAGAACATGAGTACGCAAGACGTAGGACGTGTGTACACATCTAGTAGTCATTGGCTACTCAAAGCTGGACCTGAATACAGTCACAAGCAGAAAGCAATCTTCTATACTAAGAGTATCTACTATTAAAAGCTCCAACCATTGCCATATTTTTAAAAGCGGAATTTTAGGAAATAACTATTCTGAGGACTAATGCCTTGACTATACAGGGTGGTCCACTTTCAAAAGCGGAAACTTTAGAGGCAGACAGAGAACCATAAAATAATATCAGTTTGTATTATAAACTATATTCGAAAAATTCTTCGTTACAAAGATACAGGGTGTCAAAATTTTTATCAAAAGTTCCAAATTTATTAATATTTTTAAACTACTTTAGATATTTAAATGAAATTTGAAACGTTTGAATAGATAATCTAGATACATATTTTTACGTAAAAAATATTATTTTTCTTCTACCAGTGGCGTGCGTACGGACAGATCTTCGAGAAATTTTAATGAAAAAATTGGTACGCCAATGTTTTTTTTAGAAATAAAACTATTTCTAGAATCCTTGTTCAATTTACAACAGAAAAAGACTCTTTACTTTTTTTCGTTTGACACACCATTTGTCAGTAAAAAATTAAAATTCTTTAAGCAACCGGAATTCAAACAAATTTGAATCTGTCGTAGTAGGCCATGAAACAAAAAAGACTACAACTGTCAGTGTTTTTGCAGTTTATAATGACAGTTAATTGAATTGTGTCAGGTAATTTAATTTCGAGTTATTGTTAACATTGTTATTAGAGCCTGTTCAGGATTTTGCCAGTGGCTTTTAAACTCGACGAAAGAAATTCCTGACTTTTTACATAAGATTCTTTGGACAGACGAGTCCTCTTTTACCAGAAGTGGGGTAATAAATTACCATAATATCCATATTTGGGAACATCAGAATCCTCGAGAAATTCGGCCAAGATCATTTCAAAATGAATTTTTCGTAAATGTTTGGCTGGGCGTTATTGATGGTAATGTTTGTGGTCCACATTTTCTACCCCCAAGGTTGAACTCGGAACTGTTTATGGAGTTTCTTAACAATAATCTGCAGAACTACCTAAAGGATTTACCCATTAATTTAAGGTATAATAGTTGGATACAACTGGATGGAGGTCCCTCGCATTTTGGAATAGCTGTAAGAGAATGGCTCAATACCAATTATCCTCAACGATGGATTGGCCGGCTAGGGAGGAATGACATGGTTAATGGTATTGGACCAGTGGCCTGACCACCCAGCCCACCGGATCTTAATCCTCTAGACTTTTACGTTTGTGGCACTATTAAAGATAAAGTATAAGCTAATTTCGTATTAACAAGGGAAGAATTTTAAGAATTCAGCAAGTCTGCAATGATGTGAGTCGAAATCCGCATGAAGTATCTGCTGCAATAAATGCGTTAGTGAGAAGATGTCAAAAATGTATTGAGGTGGGTGGACTAGATTTCGAGTAATTTTTGTGATTTTACCCTTAATTTTCTTTCTTTTTGTTATTGTTGTTGAAAGCCACTAATTAAATTTCTCATTTTCGTTTTCAGAAATCATTAGGTAAACTATTTTTTTTTCTGGCAAACGGTGTGTCAAACGAAAAAAGTAAGGAGCCTTTTTCTGTTGTAAATTGAACAAGGAATCTAGAAATAGTTTTTGTTTCTAAAAAAAACATTGGCGTATCATTTTTTTCATTAAAATTTCCCGAAGATCTGTATGTACGCACGCCACTGGTGGAAGAAAAATAATATTTTTACGTAAACATATGCATCTAGATTACCTATTCAAAGATTCCAAATTTCATTTAAATATCTAAAGTAGTTTTAAAAATATTAATAAATTTGGAATTTTTTATAACAATTTTGACACCCTGTATCTTTGTAACGAAGCATTTTTCGAATATAGTTTATAATACAAACTGATATTATTTTGTGGTTCTCTGTATGCCTCTAAAGTTTCCGCTTTCGAAAGTGGACCATCCTGTATATAGTAAACAACCACGGTTAGTCGTAAGTGGTGCCATCAGACATATATCAGTTTCGTGCTTGTTAGCTCTCATCAGTATGCCACAGGTGAGGCCAATGACGAGCAACCCTGGCTGTTCATGTTCTGTTATTACCGACGGAAGATATAAGTACGCGAGGCGTAGCATGTAGTGTCTACATTTGGTACTCACTGATTACTCAATGCTGGGTCTCAATAAAGCTATAAGCAGAAGGCGACCCACTACACTGTAGATATTATTGAAGGCCCTATTCGGGCATTAAAGTCTGAATTCAGAGTTAACAGTGTGAATTCAGAGATTAAACTTTGAATTCAAAATTTAAAATTTGAATCTAAAAAAATGTAGACGTGGCCCAGAAAAATAAGTTTTTAAAAAGCATGTAATTTTGTTAAACAGTGTTGATATTTACTTTTCTAGTATTATATTTACTGATTAATTTATTTTTTTTATTGATATTGTGTTAATAAAATTGTGAAAAGTAAAATTTGCATTTCCCTGCAGATAAATTTTCTTCGGATTGTGGGTACTTTTGGATTACTAAAATTCCCACATATGAGTCATGAGTACATACATATATATTACGTGAATTATTTCTTAACTAGAAGATTCACTTCGCTAATGTTTTGATCTAATAGTGTGTCATTTAGTATTTATTACCAAGCTTATTTTGCAACATACATAATTCGCAATAGGTATTGACTATTGAGTGTGCTTAACACGTTCTAATTTTATGACCCCCTACGCTGCTAAAATAATAATTTCATTGTTATCAGATAACAAAATGGGCTTGGGAGGACAACAAGTGCAAGATTATGTTTTCGATTTACCTGAAACTGAAAGAAAACGTGCCCTCGAAGAACTTAGGGAAGACGATAACATTAGAGACCAATCATTGGACCAGATGCGCGAATGGATCAACAAACATTCACATATAAAAAAATGTAGAACTGGTAAGAAAATTAAAATTGTTGCTTTAGATGTCTTTAGATTTTACACATATTTAGTGATTAACGTAAAATATGTACTACCGTTGTTTATATACTGAGTGTAACATAAATGTTGGAAATAAATTAAACGGTGGATATTTTAGTAAAAACAATATATTTTTTTAATTGGTCGAATAAACATTAAAAAAGACTTTTGCATTGAAAAGGATATTCAAATATCACATTATTTTAACGATTTTTAAAATTCCTAAGTCACTAGTATCTTTTATTATTGTTAAAATAATATGATGTTTTAATATCCTTTTCAATGTAAAAGTCTTTATTCAATGCTTATTCGATCATTTTCAGTGGCTGAGTCAAAACATACTTGATAATGTTTTTGTTATTTTTATTTTCCTATGTTAGCAGATTTAGTTACGTGAAAATGGCAAGAGATATAAATAAAACGCAATAAGGTAATTGTGTTTAAACTAAAAAGTGGATTTTAAAAAAAATATATTAAAACAATATTTTTTTACAGTGGCATACCACAATTTTCTTCAGAAAACGGCATTGTCAAATTAAGCTACGGCGAAAATTTTGTTATATTATCTTTTAATGTCCGAAATTTATTAGAGCAACATTAATTTTTTTGAAATTTTTTAGCTCCCTGTAACTTGGAAACGAAAACCCGTAGAGCATAACTTCATATAAAAAATCCGCTGTTTTATTTATTCCCAACATTTATGTTATGTTTATATATATCTATAATGTAGTTAGTCAACCAGTCAAACTTAGAAGTAAAAATAATAGATGGCAAAACTCTTTTAAAACCAAGCCACCTTGTCTATACTGTAAAAAAGGTGACATAGATTTGAAAATAGTATCGCCATCTATTGTTTTTACTCTTAAATTTGACTGGTTGACTAATTATATTATATATAAACAAGGGTAATTCATTTTTTTTAGTACAAGGTAGACTTTTCGTGATATTTCGGAGTTTACGTAGTTAAATTTATGGTACTACTTTTAGAATAACCTTGTATATCTACACTCACCGGAACATAAGAATTTCTAACCCGAATCAAAATCATATTTTGTTTAAATCATAAGAGCTTCCACTTCTTTAAAAGTAGTAAGTACGTTTTTTAGGTCTAAACCTATCATATTTTGTTTAAGTGAGTTGTCATACTTATGCTCAAATATGACGCGCTCTAATCATTGATGCCACAATTCCCATTAATAGTCAGCTCATTCCTTAAAAAATAGAATGACTTTTAGGTTGGAAATTTTTATGTTGCGGCGAGATCTGCTGCATGAGTAAGCATGGGAATAACAGTGGAGTATGAGTACAAGTACCTAATAATCGGCATCTTTAAGAGTTAAATAAAACACCACTAACTGCACGATTACATATTCGCATTATCGCGAAAGGCAAACGGCGAATATACCATTATCCGATTACACATGCACTATGATATGTTTCAATAATCATTCCAAACACCCTGTACGTAAATATGTTATGTATAATGCGTTTATTTTATTTCCAGATGCACCATTTCTTCTTCGCTTCTTAAGAACAAAAAAGTTTAGTGTTCCTCAAGCTTGCGAAATGTTAGAACGTTATCTAACTATTCGCCAACTCTATCCTCAATGGTTCCGTAATTTGGACTGTGAAGATCCAGACCTAGCTGACATTATCAATTCTGGATATTTAGTACCACTTCTCGAAAGGGATAGTGGAAGGCAAGTTCTTTTCAGTTGCGCTGGTAAATTCGATCCTCATAAATACACATCAGCTCACATGGTTAGGGTGCATAGTTTGGTTACTGAGGCTTTGATGGATGATGAACTCAACCAAATAAATGGATACACTTATATAAATGATGAGAGTGGATTTCAAATGGCTCATATATCTTTGTGGTCTCTTACCGACGTCAGGAATATACTGAGATGTATCCAGGTAACTCAGAAACTGGTATAGGATAATTGTCATTAATTTAATGAAAATAAATCGGGTAAAATAAATAGTTTTTTCCAGATATAAAGAATGGGTTATAGTTTAAGGCTTATTTGGACAAAAATAATGTGGTTTAAATCAACTTACCTTAGTAGTACAATTTTTCGTCATTAAGAAGTTATAAGCATTTATTTTCTTGATGATGAATTTTCTTATTTGTTGGATAATTATACATATATTTTGGAAAAGAAGGTTTTTTTGAAAGATAACCACGAATATCTAATTTTTCATAATATTAGATTTTTTTAATATAGAGATGTTTGGAAAATGATTAAGTTATTTTGAAATAGCCTTCGATTAGTTTTAAATAAGGTATAGGCATACGTTGCTAAAATGCAAGAGGAAACTGCGTTTAACCTATTTAAGTTTAGAAGTTTACATAAATTCTAACAAATTATCAGTTCAAAAAGTTAGTAATGTTTAGTAAGTAGCTGTCTGGCGGATATTTTAAAAACAAATATTTTCTTTGTACTATTGCGCTAAGGTTTTAATCGTGATCTTTTTTATTTTTTAATACTTCATTCTGCCGGCAGGTTCGGATCCTGCGGCAGGAAGGCTGTAGTATATTTGTGGAAAAAATTGGTACTACCTATGGGTAAGGTAGGGTGCAAGCATGTTGACTTTGGTCAATGTGGTTAGGACCTACCAAAGTAAGTCATTTCTCGGCCTACATAATAATAATATGTCGCCCTCTCCCTCATAAACTTCTGGGCTAATCCTTGTTATTAGAACGATTGTTAGAGATATTATTACATTATTATTATTTCTAAACTTAACAAAGACGTTAAACGCAGTTTTCTCTAAAATAGTTCCTTTTGGCGACATGCAACAAGTAGGTATACCTATTTCAAAATTAACAGAAGGCTGTTCCCTATCCTTAAAAAAAACTGAAAGGAATAATATAATGGTACAGGCGCTTAGAACGCACTGTATATTTAACTCAAAAATCAGTTAGATATTTGTGTGTGTCTCACAAATAAACCCTCTTTTTAAAAATTTTAGTTGTTTGTTGGGTTAAACAAATTGTCACAAAGAAAATGAAATAAAGAAGTAATTTTTTTAGGAATACAACTTTTTCAGGAAAATCGCAATATTTTTGTCCAATGAAGTTAGCCTTAAATTATGGTCCATCCTTTACAGAACACCATGTAAGTTATTGTGGAAGACATTTAAGATATTTAAACGTACGTTTTTTACAAAACCTGAAAAATCTTTAAGTTTCCTTCTGATATCATTTAGGTTGGGTTTGTTATTTAAAATTTGATATCGATATTTTTTGTTTCAGAATACCACTCCGATGAGACATAAGGCTAATCATTTTTTAAACATATCTTCTAATGCAATTAAGCTAATTGAATTTGCTGTATCTCTTCTGAATGAAAAACTCAAGAGCAGGATTTTTGTAAGTTTTAAGTAATATTTTATTTTTAATACTAGCCTAGTTTTAAAGAGAAAGGGTCGTTTCCAATATTTTAAAAAGTCTGCAATATTTAACACATTTGTTAATTGCTTATGTTGTTTTACATAAAAACAGAGACAGAAAATATTCAATTTTGAACTTACCACATGGGAGAATTATCAGTGTTAGGCGAAGTAACGTATCCCTGTTTTTTTTTGCTTCAAGTTTATGTAAAATCGATTGGTTTTGATCCCTATTGTGATTACTTATCTTCCTAAGCTGATAATATCTTATATAAAAAAGTCAAATTCGTATTTTTTTTAAACCTGATTACCATATAAATGTTATGTTCGTTTAGCTTAACTGATGAAAACAAATTTCAGAAATGCTACAAATTAGTATTCAGGTAATAATCACAAATAATATGTCTATAGAGTCTGTTTCATTGGGAAATATACATACGTTATCAGTGAATACAGTACATCTAGGAGACCTCAAAAAACCCTATCTAACCATTGTCGTTTTACCGATTTTGACTATTTCTTTAACTTCACCATAAAAAGCGATCCATTCTGTTCAATTGAGTACACCTAGGGATGTAGTCTACTTACTTCATTCAGTCCACTAAAGCCATAAGCATAACATTTTTTATTTTGTGTATTCACAAAAACAACACTATGTATGTAGAATTTTGAAAAATCTGTTCAGCCAGGAGTATATGATGAATTTGCTGTAGTTGCGCATGTAAGTTTTTCTGTTTCATTTTCTGTTCAAGTTCATTGAATCCTGCAGTAAATGCCAGAAAATTCAAGCTTTTCTGTCAAATTTGAAATAGTTATCAATTTTTAGTGTGAACTAATAAATATTTTATGTGTAGGAATAATATAATATTAATTGCAATTTATTATTTTCTTGTTAAATATGAATGTTTATTTTTAAATTGTCTAATTCAGTTAATAATCAACTAATAAATTTATTTAAAGAGATAAAATAGTACATATGCTTAATAACACGTCACCCCAGAATTATATTGTTCTATATCCATTTTTGGTCAAAATGACATAATGTAATCCCTGAAAACTAGATAATTAGCTTGAACTATATCCATAAAAATTACGTATTAACAAAGCTCTACAAGAAAGTTTTTAGTAAATTAATGTACTATATCCACTTTTTTTTTCCCAAACATAATATTATTATCTTGTCCCTCGAAATCTATGAGAATTATATTGTTCTATAACCTCTAAGAAAATTATACTGTGTTATATCCCCTCTTAATGTCACTCCCATCACCCAGAACTATTCTATATCCGATTAGACATAATATAGGAAAGCTCGATCGACGATCATTGTAAGTACGTATGAATAATAATTCGACACCTGAAGAAATCCGAAACTTTAATAATCATATCGCACGTAAGAATTTGGATAATTCTGAAAGAAATAGTGAGAGGTGCCGCTTTTCCAATGATAACACAGTAGGAGTTATTACTTTTGACTTGCAAAATATATTTTATTACCAAAGTGCAATGTATCAAAGAACTTACTGTTTACAACGCAGTGTTGCACGAACTTCTCTGTAGACGAGCCGGTGTCCACATTGCTAGTGCTCTGATTAGAATACTAAAGGAAATAGTTGGACATTCCTCAACTTAGTACACTGATTTCATATTCAATTTAGAAGTTTGGTCCTCTTTAACTTTAATTCATCTCCTCCTGGCAATGCCAAAATCGTGGAAACTTAAATTTAGAATAATTCAGATGACTTCTAGAGATTATTTTGACTATCAATCATTTTCAGCCCGATATTCGTATAATTTAATTCCTTACACAAAAGCGAAACATTTAATATATGAAAAGGACACATTACGGAGAAATAAAGACTGCTAAGCTAAAATATACAAGAATATACCCGATCAGAAAAAGAAGCAATTGGGTTGAGATGCTTCCTCAAATTCCAGAAGAGGAAAGACAGTTCCACAGGGCTTTATTAGGGTTGCATAAAAAACTTATTTTTGTTCGACATCAAAATATCTTTTTTTATATATTTTTAGGTATTACCAATATTGTGTGAAACTTAACTACTCTGTGGACTAAAGCATACCTAGAAGTTTGGTATCAGTGAGCATACATATAACTTCATTGATAAGAATTGTAGGAGATTTGATTTACTTCATATTTTGAGACACTGATCCACATCTCTTTATAATATATGTCAATGTATGATCGTCGTACAATATTTAGACACGATTTCCCAAAAGTAGCAGTTTGGCGTATAGAACATTATAATTCTGGGGTGACGAACAGATAGCAATAAAAACGGACAAGAAAAAAGAACAAAAAAAAACAATTTTAGGAAAACACTACAATATGCTTGTATGCATAATACGTGCATAATACAGATGTTCTTTTTATATCTCGATTATTTCTTACTTAATTGCAGGTAATGCAGGAATTTACAATTTGCTCAATCAGTTGCTCCAGACTGTTAATTTCAATTCCATATACCTTCGATTTTGAATGACTCTACAGATAATAAATTAACAGGAATAATGTATGGCATTGAAGGCTACGCAATAGGTTTTTCTCGAATTTAAGAGCAGTCTTAAGTATAAAATAATAATTAATCGAGAATTTGATGATAAAAGCAAGTTTACTAGGTTTTACTTGAAAAAATATCTCACAGACCGATATTTGATTAAACAATCAAACAGGAAGACTTAAATGTGCAACGACAACAAATTTACTATAAACTTTACTATTTCTGATCTACTCAAATGCAGACCAGATTTTTTAAAATTGTATATATTATATATTTTATCTCGGAAACGACAATGGTTAGACCCTTCAACAACAGGTTTTTGACCTCCTAGACGCCCTATATTCACTGTTAACGTATATTTCCCAATGAAACACCCTGTGTATGTGTATGTGTATTTTTCATACCAATAAATTTCATAGGCGCGCACATACAATTTTTCTATTGCTTTTGTAGTTGCTCTGTAAAAATCGTAATCGCTAAAAATGTACATGGACGTGCACTTGTGCGACTTTATTCAAAGGCAACATAAACAACAGAAAATCAAGAAAATTACATTATAAATAATATTGGATTAATTGAGTTTCTAATCAAAGATTTCTAAAAGGGAAATTGTATCATTTTTATAGTGATTTAAGGGAGCATCTTATTTAATTAAATTTTTAGATATTATAGAATGAGCGTAAATAGGTGCATTACTATAAGATTAATGGAATCCAAAATAACATATCAAGACTGACTTCAATAAATAAAAGCTTAGTTTTGTTAATAGCATAATGCATTGTTTTAGTTTTATCTATATATTTTGAAGAATTCCGCGAAACAAACAGCAGTAATAATTGGTAATGACTTTATAAGTAGATCATATTATATTTTATATGCATAAGTATGTAGAACGGAAACGATCCTATAATTAATTTCATAATATACTACTCGTATATTAGAGTTAATATTTGTTAACTCACTGCTAGTATCTCATTATTTTATTAATATCAGATATCCTATTTTTTATGAAGTATGAATAACGAGAAAAAAATTTGTTCGCGTGTTGTAACGTGCATAATTCAGACTATTTATGAATAATTAAAACAGAAAATAAGCATTAACTATTATTACAGATGTACAAGTCTATTGAGGAAATGTATGAGAAAATTGATAAAAAAATTCTTCCTAAAGAATATGGTGGAGAGATACCTATGGAGGAAATGTTGGCGAAGTTTAAATCATTATTAAAACAAAAGCGGGAAAAAATACTTGCATTAGATGACATGTATATAGAAGTTGACGAAAAATCATGCCCATTAGTGTCGGAAATGAATGAGGAGTTGGGTATTGGTATTGATGGTTCATTCAAGAAACTTATGGTAGATTAAATCATATGTAATGTTCACGTATTACCTATACATGTATTTATTTTATAAAATTGTGATCCTTGTCTTTAAAATAAAGGTATGTGATAGATATTAAATAAATCACTGAAATGGATATATTTGGTAAAATATATTTATACTAATATAATATACCTATAGGTTATATTAATCAAACTAATATTTGTTATGATACTGTGTAAACTATTTATGTAAGTACTTATATTGTACTTTTACACTTTGTTGTCCTTGGTGGAACTTAGTTACCTTTTTTAGCTTAGGATTACTTATATTTTACTCGTTACTTAGTAATCAGATAAATATATTTTTGTTGACTATTTGTTTAGAGATTATAACATTTATATTTATGTTCTGCATTTTTGTTTTTATATGCATATATGCCTCTTATTTTTTGTTTTGTATTTTTTGTGAATATACGTATGATATGTTCCTATTCGTTTCTTTTTTTTGTCTTCAGAGTAGTAAACCTATAAAATGCTGAAGAATTTCTAAATATTATTACGGATTTCTTACAACTGCTTCTATTTCAGCACACAAAAATACTGCTAAATAACTTCATTAAATACGTTTAATTCGTGACCGATATCTCAACAAAACGGAACAAATTCTGATTTCACTTAAATAGTCACAATAGAAATGTGGGAAAGTGTCCAGAGTGTCTCGAAGGCACGTCATAGTTACTCAGAGGGGAACGGAGGGAACAAATACCGTGACAACAAACAAACACCGGTGTAAAAACAGCAGCTACTGCGCGCGCGCCATTATTTTTAGCATTGTTTGTGGCCTAAATTATTTGGGACCGAGGAAAGGTTATTTAAAAACCTTGGGACCGAGGCGGACTATCCCTCTTGGTCCTGCCGCATCGCTGTAGGCCTGGACAGCCTCGTGAAGGTGGACTTCATCTGTCGTCGACCCCGACCACAAGCAAGTCTCGTAGTAGGTCTACGTTTCTCACGTATCAGGGCGCAGTGGTGGCCGTGCGTAAGGCTATGTTTTCCACAGTCTGTGGTGACTTTATGTGGCTTTCTGCTGGATATCCCCACGTCGCAGAGGCATAGATTAGTTGCGATTGAGATACCTTGATAATCGTCTGCTTATTCCTTAGACTAAGGGTGTAGCCACCCTTGAGTAAGGAATAGAGACTAGCCTTGGTGATCTTCGCCCGCGCCACCGTCTTCACGACATCGGTTGTGGAAAAGGTTTGTTGGATTTGAATACGAAATTTTCGGTGGTGGAGGTAGGATTTGATTAGTTTGGTAAAGGATATGGAGTAATGGTTAGTAAGCATTTTCATCAGTAAGCCTTCATGCCAAAATGTATCGAAGGCCTTATTTGCGACATCTAAGAAGACAGTTCTAGTGAACTGTCTGTTATTGATGGCCGCCGTGATGTGCTCTGCCAGGCATAACTGACTGAATGACTCGCAGTTCTTCGGAATTGGTTTTTAAGCAGGATAGAACAATGTTCTCTACCAATTTGCCGGGTGTAGGCTAACGGACCGGTAGTTGGATAGAATGGTGTGATCTTTGTTAAGTTTATTTATGAGTATGACGTTTGCTGCGCCAGCGTGTAGGGAAGTATTTAAGTCTGAGTGTTGCGTTGGTTATGTTTAGTAGGGCCGCAATACCTCGTGATACGTGGTAGTCTTTTTAGTATAGTATACTAACCGCACGTTCGACGGTCCGCTCAAACTCCTTGTCATCGTCGAGCAGCTGAGGCCATCTACACTGCAGTTCTAGGCTGTCAGCAAAAGCTTCGCCCTTTTCTTGATCCGTGTAAACTACCCCCCTGCTGCCGTATATCTTCCAGTGGCTGTTGTCTGTTGAGTTCAGCGACCCCAAGTGTCTATCACATCTTTCCTGGACCAGCTCGCTTAGGGCCGCTTTTACACGTCTGTTTAGTACGTTTGTCATGTGTTGGGGGAGACGGGTGCGGATAGCAAGCCGTTTCTTCGCCCTCTGTCCCTAGGATTTGACAGTGGGGGAGTTAAAGTCAGTGCGTTTTTGATGTCTATTTCTGGGGTAAGGGCTGCCGCCTCCAGGTCTTGTGTGGTTTCAATGACTGGTATTGTGGTGCATGTTTGCATTTCTGCTCGGAAGTGCTCCCAGTCAGTGAACCTCGTAGTGAAGGTACCCTCATTTCTATGTCGACTTTGTAGGTCCTAGTACAGTTATTTCGTCGTGGGTGTCTTGATAGTTCAACGGGGCAAGACCTCTTGCGGTTGTGAACACAGGACACCACTGCAACGTCTCCAGTGATCGATCGCACCATTATCGCCACGGCCTTGATATTTTGTGATTGAGGGCGCTGCAGCGGATAGTGGTGGATGCATCTCTTGATTATGAGTGCAAGCCATCCCTGGATATCTGTGGTCTCTGTCATGTCTGTAAATGTCATAGGCCCGTATTCATAGTTCGCCCTCAAGGGTGAGTATGAGCCTGAGGGTCCCTTACGTATTTCATAAACGAGAACACGTGACGTAAGGCGGCAAAACACGCCCTCAAATTAAGTGTAGTTGATGCATCCCTTGAGGGTTCGATTTTTAGCACAAAACATATGTTTATAGGTTAGATTCAGATATGTACGCATCTGTTTGTTTTGACTATTGTTTGAAAAACTATTTTTATTTTAATTGGATTGGATATGTAAACGTTGCTAACACAAACTCAGCATCTCACCGTCTCACCTAAGGGATGGTTGAGCGCTGTTTATGAAACAAGGCCTCGTTAAGTTTGGTTTCCTAGATAGTTGTCACGTATATTTCTAAACGGTTTAGCATATTCACCAGTTCCAACTTTCTGTCCCACAACCCGTCAAGGTTCCAGGGCGAAAATGATACGTCATTGTTCAGTCGCAGAATAAAGCCTCATGCGAAATTTTAGTAAATTTTGCAGTTTTTGGTTTGAATTGTTAATATATTGTCTGAAGCTATTTATTTGTGGCATAATTTTAGTTTTTCTTAAGTTTTATTGGGTTTTTGCCACACTTCTGAAAAATAATAAAAATTAATTAAATAAGCCCTTGCGCCAAACGGAACAGTCAAGGGTTATTTTTGAAACTAAGTTTGCCTAACCAAAAAATCTCACACTGAAAAAAGCAGATAAGTATAAAATAACAAAAATCACATCACTATCGCGCACTTCCGTAATATTGACGTTTCGAAAAACTCTGTTTTCGTTTTCAAAATAGTAGTAAAATATTAAACCGTTTGTCAAGTTTGACAGTTTAAAATTTGTTTATCTGCTTCCATAGAGATGTTAAATGATTTTTATTTTATTTTTACTTACTTCTTCTTGATACAACTGTAGCCAACAATGATCGATGTTTACTGAACAGTTTGACACACACTTGTTAATGGCGGGAAATCTCAATTTTTAACGAATTTCGCAAAATAGTAATATTATTGCTATTTTCATCTTTATGTGAGGTTAGTAAGTTTGATTTGAGCTTCTGATAATTTACTATGACAGTTTTATGATGAAAATAATAGAAATGTGACATTTGGCAAAATTCGCTAAAAGTTGAGACTTTTCCCGCCATAAATAATTCCCACGAATATTTGCGAATATGTCGCTTCCTTGAGGATAAGGCTTAATAACTGAGAGGTGGCTCATTTGATCTTTGTAGGAGATTCGCTGCCATGTTTTTGGTATAGCATTTAGGGCTCAACTCAAAGGTTTTTATTAAAACTAGTCCGATCCGTATTTAAATAATTTAAATTAAAAATTTCAAAATATTTAAAATAAATAGGAGATAAACGGATTAAAATATTTTTATGTCAAAAGTTATAAATTGATCACTTATTTATTAACTTTATTATGTCAAAAATAAAAGAAAATTAAATCTAGGTGTATAACTAAATATAGGGTGAGCCAGCTTTTTCGTGACAAACTTTAAGGGTATGTTCTACTTCGAAAAATAACCGTAGTTTGCTATACAAACAATAGTCCAAAATTGTTTTGTTACGAAAATAAAGGGTAACACCCTGTATTTTCGTAACGAATTTTATTCTGGAAAACAGAAAAATACAATTTTTTAAACAGCTTGAGATAATTAAATGAAATTTGACAGGTGTCAATAGCAATGGAAGACTTCTATTAACTTAAGTTTTGCAATGCTACAGTTTCTTTTACTGTCACCAGTGGCGCGAGTAGCGGATCGTCAGTGGCTATTTTCCAACAAAAAAATGGAACGTCCCTGGTTTTTCTAAAAATTAATGTTAATTTTGAATTCCTCTTTCAATTTAGTAGAAAAAAAACTCTCTTGACTTTTTTTTGTACGATGCATCGTTGAATAAATAGTAAATTACTTTAAAACTTCAAAGTGTTTTCCCTCAACTGGATTATTATTTGTTAGCTGCATACCAGATACACTTGCTGTAACCACCAGATAAATAAATTTGCAACGAATAGTTGGCGTTGGTTTTCATGTCAACGTTTGACAAATCTTAAATAGACTTGTCTTCTGTGCAGTAGTATCAAAATACAGTTTAGATTTTCAAATCAAGAAATAGCGGATATCCATTTTGTCTATAGATTTGCTAATGGAAACTCAAGGGTGGCCGCCAGAGAATACAGAAGGAGATATTCGCAGAGACCACATCCTAGTCGTAATGTGTTCAGAAGAATTCACCAGCAATTAATGGAGAATGGTTTAGGAAATTTACATGGCGATCGAAATAATGCCAACTCAAACCAATAGCAAAGAAGACTTTCTCGACGAATATTAAACGAGTTTGACAGAGATCCAACAAGTTCCCGAATAGTTTCTCGTATTATCCGTACCTCTAAATCCAATGTACTTCGTACTCTCAGATGGGATCACAGGTGTCCATTTCACCTACAACCTGTTCAAGGCTTACATCCAGGAGATGAAGAGAAAAGAGTGACTTTTTATCGGTGGGTCCTTCGCTCAGTTCAAGAAAACTGGGAACTGACGAATCCTGCTTTACCCGTCGCGGTATAGTTAATTTTCATAACGAAAATGTGTGGTCACATGAATATCCTCACGCCATTAGACCACGAAATTTTCAAGTTGAATTCAGCGTAAATGTTTGGATAGAGATTTAAAACAACAATCTGTTTGGACTCTATTTTTTACCTCGACGCTTAAACGCAGAAAACTTCTTACAGTTTTCAGAAACGGAACGGAACAATATGTGGGATGAAATACCGATAATTTTAAGACAGACTTCATTTTTCCGGCCCGATGGTTGTCCCGCTCATTTTGGCAGAAAGGTTGTTAATACACGGTGAAAAGAAATTACACTTTAACATCCATATCTCGAAAACATCTCCTTCTGTATTCTCTGGCGGCCGCCCTTGAGTTTCCATTAGCAAATACATACACGAAATGGATATCCGCTATTCCTTGATTTGAAACTCTAATCGGCATTTTTATACTACTGCACAGAGGACAAGTCTATTTAAGATTTGTCAAACGTTGACATGAAAACCGACGCCAACTAGTCGTTGTAAATTTGTTTGTCTGGTGGTTGCAGCAAATGTATCTGGTATGCAGCTAACAAATAATAAACCATTTGAAGGAAAACACTTTGAAAAGTTTTAAAGTAATTTATTATTTATTAAAAGGTGCATCGTACAAAAAAAAGTCAAGAGAGTTTTTTTTCTACCAAATTGAACGAGGAACTTAAAAATGACATTAATTTTTAAAAAAACCAGGGACGTACCATTTTTTTGTTGAAAAATAGTCACTGACGATCCGCTACTCGCGCCACTGGTGACAGTAAAAGAAACTTTTGTATTGCAAAACTTAATTCTTCCAGTGTTGTTGACACCTGTCAAATTTCATTTAATTATCTCAAGCGGTTTAAAAAAATGCATTTTTCTGTTTTTCAGAATAAACTTCAACACCCTGTATTTTCGTAATGAAGCAATTTTGGATTATTGTTTGTATAGTTATTTTTCGACTTAGACCATACATCATACATTGTGATCGTGATTCTGATTATAATACTTCTAACCTTACTCGTGGTGGAGGTGTTATGATGCTTGCATTTGATGTTATTGACTTGGGCCTAAAGGCAAGTACGGAGTTTAGCCAACTTGAAAATATTGACGTTTTGGATGTTCAGGTAAAGTATAGTAGTTTTTGTTCTTATTATATCATATTAATTTATATACCTCCTACTACTACCTTAGATCAGTATCATTTTATATTTGAAATTATTGATACCTTTGAATTTGCGCATAATAAAAACTGTGTTCAATCATTAGAGAATTTTGCAAATTTTTTAAATAATAATAGAATTTTAGATTTGGTGCTTACGAGATTGAATTGTACTGTTAATAGAGCCCCAGACGTCCTAATTAAGGAAGACGGTCATCACCCATCCCTTCTTATATTAATTGAAGTACCGAAAAGATGTAACTCTAATAAAGAATTTGTTAATTTTAGCTTTTACAACTTTCGTAAGGCTAATTTATTGGACCTTTACCAAAATTTGGCGTTAGTTGATGGTCAGCTGTTACTGCAAATTCTAACATAAACATTGCTTTTGATTGTTTCTATCGCTTATTGTATTCTGTAGTTGATCGAATTGTTCCTAAAGTTACTGTCAAGGGTAAACGTAACCCGCCTTGGTTTGATACTAATATAATTAGATCTATTAAACTGAAGCACAAAGCATGGCGCGATTATAAGAATTTAAATGATCCCCTAGCGTTGGCCGAATTTAAACTGTTAAGATCAGTTTTAAAACTTAATATTGACATTGCTTATAAGAATTATTGCATCCATACTGAAAATGATCCCAACGAATTTTGGCACTTTGTAAATTTATAAAGAATATAGCTTTTCACCTATTTCAATGACGTACAAGGATAATATTTGTGAAGGAAATCAGTCCATAGTAACTGCATTTGTTGAGTATTTTAGAGATTCGTATTTGACACCTGAGGCTGATTACATATTTTACCCAATGGTCAACACTAATTAATTATTTCAGATTAATTCCTTTACTGAAAATGAAGTCTTACATTGCTTACGCAAGCTTAAACTGAAATATACCACGGGACCTGATAAAATTCCTGCTTTTTTGTTATGTGATTGTGCTAGTGTTTTTGCTCCTCCGTGATTTTATTTATATAATTTGTCAATTGCGTTGAATACATTTCCTAACGTTTTAGAAGTGTCGAAGGTCATTCCAGTCCATAAAAAGGGTTCTAATAGTGTTATCGAAAATTACAGATCCATTACCATTATAAACAATTTTTCAAAAGTATTTGAGATGGTATTATATGAACCCACGTTTGCCTATGTTAAGAATAGATTAGTTTTCAGACTGAATATCAGCATGGCTTTTTTAAAGGCAGGTCAACATCGACCAATTTATTCTGTTTAACGGAGTTTATTGCTAATGCATTTGACCAGAAATCCCAGGTAGACGTTATATATACCGATTTCAGCAAAGCAGGGAGGGAGGTAGGCAGGGAGGGAGGGAGGTAGGTAGGCAGGGAGGGAGGGAGGTAGGCAGGGAGGGAGGGAGGTAGGAAGGAAGGAAGGAAGGAAGGAGAGAAGGAAGGAAGGAATGAAGGAAGGAAGGAAAGAAAGAAGGAAGCAAGGAACGAACGAACGAACGAACGAACGAACGAACGAACGAACGAACGAACGAACGAACGAACGAACGAACGAACGAACGAACGAACGAACGAACGAACGAACGAACGAACGAACGAACGAACGAACGAACGAACGAACGAACGAACGAACGAACGAACGAACGAACGAACGAACGAACGAACGACGGAACGACGGAACGACGGAACGACGGAACGAGGGAACGAGGGAACGAGAAACGAGGGAACGAGGAAACGAGGGAACGAGAGATCGAGGGAACGAGGGAACGAGGGAACGAGGGAACGAAAGAACGAAAGAACGAATGAATGAATAAATAAATAAATATCCTTAAAGGTTGTCACGAAAAAACTAGTTTACCCGTACATATAAACGAAGACCTATTGCTGATATTGCAGATTGCTTATTTTGTCATATTACTTCCTATGTTCAATTGGTTTCGTATTTTGATTGGGTCTTGTAAGTAGATGCCGCACACGGTCTATTAATAGTGTGTTCCGGAATCTGCTGAAAGCACTCTGTCAGCACTAAGTTTGCGTTCCGAAAACAATTTTTCCAAGTTTACAGTTGCTGTACAATTGTCAATATACTAAACTTTATGCCTAATATTGGTTTGCTATATTCGGCTAAAATTGCTATTTTACAAAAGGTAGTGTGAATGCAGCAGCAGTGGTGGGGGATAACTGAATTTAAATAGAAACTGACAAGTGATAAATGGTATTTTATTAACTGCCCTTTTTCTTTAGTTGCTAATTTAATATTTTTGATATTTGAGAAAAGTGAACTCTCGTTGAATGTGTGAATATAGCCTACTTAACGATTAAAAGTTGGGACACACATGACCGTACCGTGCCCGAGCCGAAAGTTGGCCGTAAATAGCTAAATACATATACATCAATATTTTAAATTAAAATTCCATATAAACTTTAATTTAAATCTTTTACTGATAAAATTAATATTCTAACTAACATTTCCCTATATACTAATTAAAACTTATTTTTTATTCTAGCAATCCTTAAAATTTAAATTAAAAATTAATTTGTTTTAATAATATTCCCCAATTTTATTAAAATAATAATTAATTCTATTTAAGTAATTATTTATAAAAAATATTATTATACTCCCTAATATTTAATAAAAACAATAATTTTCATAGCAGATTCTTGAAAAAATAATATCCTGTATAACGATTTAAAAAAATAAACTTGTATAATATCCAAGACTAGTTGAACAGTACATGTATCAAATTTGAAGGCGCTGTGTGTAATACGGACTTGGTAATAAAAAAATAAATTTATTTTTTTGAAACTTTAGCCCCCCGTAACTTCACTACTGATCGAGAAAAAGACCATGTTCATATAAAGTTTTCCTCTTAAAATCGCTTATTCTGTCTCCGAAGCATCTTCGTGACATCACAGCCGCGCGGGAACAGGCGAACGTTGAAGCAGGGATGTTATCATGTCTAGTTTATCGTTTTTAGGTCGTGTTCACTGAAATGTACGATGTGGAATGCGTAAAGGCCATTGCGCATCCAAATAAAGGTACCAAACCACAGCATAGATAGGCCAGCAGTTTCACTCCATTGTCGGCACTTTGAGCTGCTTTCAGTTTTCAGCGGTGACCTCGAAATGTGAGTGCGATAGCGCATCCGATGGAATTTTGATCAGGACCGGAATAAGAATTTTTTATTTGCGCGTAAAAGCGTATTCATTTATGTCACATTAAAATTTACGTTATATCTATCCACATTATGTAATAATTAATTATACAGTTATGAATAAGTAATTCAACATGTATTATATACTATCATTTACTGCTACTAACATACAGTGTTAAAATTCGATTTACTTCTTTGGACTATTAATAAAAAAGAGTTTAAAATATATATTGCACAACAAAACATTTTTATTTATTTACTTAATTTTTTTGATAGTAGTGATAATTACATTTCTTTTTTGGGAATTTTTATAATTTAAAATTTGACGTTTAGTGGACAAATGATTTATTATAATTTTTTTTGTCTTAAATGATCTACGTAAACCAGAAGACAAGTATTCTTTAGAACAGAAAAATTATGTTTATTTCACTTTGAAAATTGTTAAATGGGAGATAAAAGTGCAGTAAAATGTAAATTTGAAAAAAATTAGTACCTAAATATTTATATTTTTTATTATTTTGTTTTGAGACTTACTCTCATTATAGTGACTACAAGAAATATGATCACCTACATAATTTGAAGATGAGCCGTCTCTCTTTGCGTAATCTATTGCGCGAATTGTTAGAAAACATATTATTTTCAAAATATATTTGACATAGTTTGTATGAACTATTACTAATCCTGAGTAGTTTTTCTAATAAATCTTCTCTATTACAAGCCACTGCATAGAACTTTGCTCTAAAATAAAAATTTGTATTTGTGAAAAATATAAATATTTATATTTTAAACTAATCAAATGTTATACTTAAAAAATAAGTTAATAGGTAAGGCAATAGCAGCAAAATATCATTTATGGCTTGTACAGTATATTATAGATTACTTACTTATTTAAGTCTTTAGGAAATTTAATGAAACTTAAATTACTATTAGATGATATGTTTAAACAACTAACTGCTGCACAGCGACTCGTTCCTCGATTGAACTCAAAATATTGCTTTAATACGGCTCTGTATAACCGATGTTCGCACTCCCAGAGTTGAATGTAAACTGAGGTCTCTGTAGCTTGAAATGGATGCGCGAGCTGCTATGCGCGACTTATTATTTCGGCCCGAGTGATTTTACTGGTCTCTCTATACTGTGACCCACAGTATACTAAGCAATCAGTACGGAATCTTAGACAATTTATGAATGAAATACGTCTGGCAGTTTTTAAATACCCCCACTATAGAAAAAGTCGCCAAGAATATGGCGGATCCCAGAGAACATACGAAAAAATAGCTAATAATTTGGCGTAAACATAACCAAAGTTTTTTGCATTAATTCTTAATTAACTGTTGTAATCCAGTGTAGTTTCATGTAAATTGAGGTTTTGGTCACATTTTGTCTTAATTTAGGTTTCTAGCAGATATAATTTGAATTTGATTATAAAACCGGTATGAATTTAAATTTATTTAAAAAATTTGCGAAAACATGGAAACTAGGTCGACCAGTAGTGTAGTTTTATTTTATATTTTGTAGTACTTTTGCCTTTATGTCAAGATGTATACGTTTACCTTATTTTGTTAGCAGATTATCAAATTTAAGCCCAGTATAATTTTTATATTTTTACTCATTTTTTTTTAGGAAAGTACGAAATGAAATTAAAACGTGAATATTAGGTACAATTTATTTTGAAGTTTACAAAATATATATATAGGTAACATAATCAAAAAACCCCGTTGCTCTATTAGGTGTATGGAGTGGTTTCTTTCATCCATGTACGAAAGCAGTCTCTTTCCTATTTGGAGTTAAATCCTTTGCCTCCTTTCATGTTTTAATTCTTCTTTAGGATTCAATTCAATTAAGCTATCACGTCTAACTTGGTCCCCCATATATAAAACTGTTTACAGGCCATTTACGCCCAGAGCTGCGTTATGCGTTAGTTTTTTATAACACATTTATTTCCTCCCATAGTTTATTTATTATTTACTGGGTACAGTTCCACTAATAAATAATCACTAATATAAAAACTCAAATAACTAAACACTTAACACGACATACAAAGCAGGAATATAAGTACAATAACGATAACGAGTGGATAACCATGTAATAATGTCAAAAATAAAAAAAACCTAACTGACACACAGAAATTATAGTAATAACTGTCAGTCGCCAACAAGATGGCGGATTTTTGGAAGACGCGGGAAAGCTGAGTTTCCCTACTGATTGCTTAGTATATAGTATACTGTGCTGTGACCAAACCTAGGAGCAGACAAAAGGAGGCACATGAAACTCAGCAAAGACATACTTCATTGGTTATGTGGGTGTGAGAGAGACAACCATCTGCACGTATGATATGAATCAGCTAAGCCCCTACTGCTCCACCATTGCTAGAGGCACAAAACAAAATATGGCACTGATCATAAATAATCCATTCGCGCAGCTTTTAGCGCATTCCAGTCATCATAATATAAAATTACATTTCAGTGGTCGTGTCCTTTTATAGCGCCCTCTGAGCTATATTCCGTAAACTTTAAAGAACCTTGGCTGTGTTCAATGTTTCATTCAAAATTAGTTAGCCCTAGCTATTAATTTATTAATCATACACAAATTATTCATTTATGAACCAAATTTCCTTAACCTCCAATTGAGACAATAATTCGTCATGCGTTTTGAAATTTATTTTTATTTTTCATTATTATGGAAGATAATTATTTGCTACCAATGTTTGCGGATAAAGATGATTTAAATCAAAATTAAGTTAACTGTACCTTCCAATATCTGGCATCTATTTCTCAAAGAAAATTATCACAAGCATTCAAATTTTGTCAAAGCCAGCGCTGCTTAGTGCTGACCGAAACGCAACATTCTGGCTAAAACGCTAAATTAGTCTTGTCTGTTTAGTGACATCTTGGTGACGTTGAACGCAGCCCATGGGTTTCAGCTTGAGATATCCCTTCTTCCTCTTCTTGTCAAATGCGTAGTGCCACTGAATGAAATGCCGCTTTTTTGTTATGTTGGTAATACATAAATCACTAGGAAGTAAAAAGACAAGCTGTCTTTTCTTCTCGCTTCTCGTTTGTAGTACGCCGTACACGAAGGCACCATTTTATATTGTGTGTTGATTAATACTTGTTAATGTTTTAAAAAAATGAGTGATTATTCCGCGGTAGCTCCGCCACCACAACAAAACTTTAATCAGTCTTCAGCATTTGCTGCTGCTTTACAACGCGCTAAACAGGTAAGATAATCATAAAAAGCTACATTCCATAGGCGGTAAACAACATGCTGGCTTCGCTTCTTTTGTGATGCGGTTTTGATTTATCTAACAAACGTCTATATGTATGTGTATACACTTTAATATTTTTCAGATTGCTGCAAAAATTAATCCAGGAGCAACGAATTCAGGAGAGAGTAGACCGAAAAGACCTCTAGAAGACGGTCCAGGTTTGTACATATAGAGAAAAAAAAAGTTATGTATATTACTTTTAATTTAGAATTTGATTCAGAACCGGATGCGAAAAAAGGACCTGGTTCACTTGGACCTCCACCTTCACAAGGGCCTCCACCACTTGGAAGGCCTCCACAAAATCAAGGTGGAATGGGTGGCCCTGTTATGGGAAGTGGGCCACAAATTAATGAGGATATCAAAGTACCTGACAAAATGGTTGGATTAAGTAAGTATTCCTTATTCTTGTTTCACAGACTATAAAATTTTAATTATCAATCAAATTATCAATTATTTTGCATTTTTTCTTGATAGTAATAAAAGTGTTCCATTTGAATAGGGTTAATGCCGATTACTATTTTGTTTTTTGAGTATCTTGAATGATTTTGAGGTGTAAGGTTTCCTTTAAACTTGATGTGTACAGTGTGTTCCGATTTCATTTTAATTGCAGGGTATCTACGAAACTGTAAGAGATAAACACATGATGTTTTCGCAGCACTGGACTATTTTATTGACAAACTTAAGATGCCGCAAACAAATTTTTCGTAGACATCTTTGTTTTTAAGGGCAAAATTAAAAAAAAAAACAACTTCATGAGATTTTTTGTATCGGAGAGAATAGCTAAAATATCGGATATGTGAAAATTGTTTCTGATAGAGTTTTTTACTTAGGGTTTAGTGGTGTACTTAGGTATAGTTACAGTGTCTCTTAAAATAAGACCCAAACACATTTTTTTTAAATGAAACACCCTGTATATTTTTATGCCAGTTAATTGCATTTTATAATACAATAGTTGCTACTATATATTTTGTAAATTGTTAAAAAAATTTAAATTCATAAAACATGTTGCGTGGTGCATAGTTGCCTATGCATTTTTATATAATCATACCAAATTGGTTTACGAATTAAGTCACTTTAATAATTTTAAAAATATACAGGCTGTTCTGTTAATTTATGTATGTTTGTGACATTATTACAAGCAATTTTTACCACTCCGATATCTTAGCTGTTCTCTAAGATACAAAGAATCCATTTAGTGTTTTTTTTTTTAATTTTTCCCTGTATCAAAATCGAATAGGTCTATGAAAGTTCTGATTCCAGCATGTTAAATTTCTTCAAAAAGTCCAATCTCATCTTTCTATCTTTTGTAATTTGCGAGCCCCAACAATTACAACAAAATTACGAATATCAGGAAAATTCCAAAAATAGTTAGAATGTACTTGGAGAGAGAAAATAGTATAAGTCATTCTAAATCTAACTATCTGCAAGTGTAATATATACCTACATATTTGTCTTTAGTTTCCTATTATTTATTTGGTATTAGACTCATAAATACAAATAAAATAAATACATGTCTATGAATCCTATTCTGATTACAATGCGTTAATATCTATACGAACTTCTTCCTCAGATTTTCTATCATCTTGTATTTATGTATTGAATCATTTTTATAGATTTTTAAAATATGTTAAATTTATTTTCAAAATACAATTTTTTTCTAATACACATTTAAAACTTTTTAAGATATAGTTATGATTAGGCATAATTTACTGCCACCACCACTTGCCACACCAATACAGATGTATAAATCGATAAATTGAGAACTTTTGTTAATGTACTGTAGCCTAACATTTATCTTCCTTTAGTTCTTACTTTTATAGTTATATAAAAAAAATTGTTTGAACCAAAATTCTTGCAATTTGAAAATAAAGGCGTATATATAAGTGCTAGTCTACTCGTCCAAGTAGGTTGCGTGCACTGCCAAAAGTGAATCCCATATATCCTTTGCACTAGCACCATTGGATGCTTGCTTTGCTTTTGGTAGCGTACGCATCCTACTCGGTTGAGTTGGCTAGCATGTATAAATGCATCTTGATGCTGAAAATAATAAAATGTTTAATTACAAAAATATAAATAATCTTTTTTGTGATTACAATTCAATATAGACTTATTACAACTTTTATCACTGTAAGCAATCAAAAATGCACAGGGTGTTAAGAACCGTATATTTAGTCTATATTTTTAAAATGATACCAATTTTATTTCTATGTGCTCTGAAATCGTGAGAAAATAGACTAAGACTTTGATTTGTATTTGAGGGTCCTGTAACTGTTCAATATTTTGTACATCTAAGGGCCTATTATGTGTAAAAGTAGCAACAAATTTTATTTTTCATTTTTTTGACGGATCATAATTTAGAAAATGCTTTTATACAGAAATTAAAGGTACAAGAAATTTTTTAAACACTAGTAGAATATTCTTTCCAGCGTCTTAATCAGGGCCGGGTTATCTATTACCTATAATAGGCTAAGTAGGCTAGCTATAGACCTAGGGACTGATGACTTGGGGGGAATTTAGCCGGTTTTGCTAAATTAAGATAAAAATGAAAAAAGTAAATTTACCTAATTAACCGAATAGTATAGATAGGTATAACATATTTTTACTTTTTATCATAATATAATAAATTATGAATAATAATAAAAAATAAAGTAATTTGATAATAAAAACAATTTCATTTAAAGGAAGCTGCTAATGAAAGTAAATTTATTCCAGGAGTAATATTCAAAAAAGTAAAAATTATAAGAGAAAAACAAATTGACGTCTATTTTTTCAAACATAGATGTTGCATTTAGTATATTTTTATTTATGGCAGTAACTAACTGTAGTGGGGAGAGATCATTTTCAACATTAGAAAAGGTAAATGAAATTATGTAATGAAAAAACTAACCATCTTTCTTTGTGGGCCATAGAAAATACCTTATTAAAATTCTTACTGAAAAAATTATTGAAACTTACGTTACTTCTAATATATCCTATTTTTTTTAAAATGTAATATAACGATACTTTAATTCTTTGTAATTCTGATGTAATAATTTTTTTTCCTTTATAAAAAGGCATTTCCGTTTAAAATTCTATAAAAAATTATCAGTATGTACTGAATAGGCTGAATAGGGAACTTACGTCAATTTTAACTAGTGGTTAGTTAATCTGGCTCTGGTCTTAGACGCAACTGCATAAAAACATCTATTGGGATTTTATAAACGTAGCAAAAAATTCACAACTTTTAGCAAATTTCGCAAAATAGTAGTATTATTACTAGGAATATTATTACTATTTTCATCATTATGTGGGGTTAATAAGTTTGATTTGAACTTCTGTCAATCTGCCATGGCAGTCGGTGACAGTTTTATGTAGAAAATAATAGAAAATGTGACATTTGGCGAAATTTTTAAGTTGAGACTTCCAGCCGAATATTTGCGAATTTTGCGTCCATGAGGCTTTAAATAATGCTTTAAACTAGTGTTGGGAAAAACCGAGTTATTTCAACGACCGAATACTGAGTATTTAAGTGATTTTAAAAACCGATTGATAATTCGAGTGATGGTCACTTGAATTTGCAGCAGCTGACATATTACTATTTTTGTAGTTTAAATATATAACAATATATATTGCATTACACAATGCAGTTAAAGAGTTAGTTATACAAAAAATTTGTTAATTCATTTTTTTTTAATTTTTCAAAAATTATTTTATAACTTTTGCATTCTATCAACACAAATTTTATTATGGTCTATGGCTACGATGAGTGTATTATACGAATTATGAACATGAATGATGATCATTTCTATGGTTATTCGGTTTTTCGTGGAAATGATTAAATTTATATTCAAATATATTTATCAGGACACAGACAAAATATGTAAAAAAAAATAGTTCAATACGACGTAAATTGATGTACACAACCCTCTGCTATTCGACAAAGCAAAGATTGTCTACTTGAGAATTTAAAAAGATAAGATTGTCTTTACTTGCGCTTATGAAAAAATAGGGAACAGTAAAAAAAAAATCAAATAAATAATTCGTTACTCATATAACTGATAACTGAGTGATTTCGGTAATTTTTCACTTGAGTGATGCCAACACTACTCTAAACTTTGTCCTCATCGATGCGAAAATTTGCACGAATGGTGGAAAAAGTCTCATCTTTTAGCGAATTTTGCCAATTGCAACATTTTCTATTATTTTCATCATAAAGCCTTGTCCTCATGGACGTGAATTATGCAGATTTTGATTTAAATTATTAATGGCGGGAAACTGTGAACATTCCGCGAATTTTGTAAAAAAATAATATCGCTAATTTCATAATTTTGTGGGATTATTAAGTTTAACTTGAACTTCTGTCAATCTACCATGACAGTCAGTGACAATTTTATGATGAAAATAATAGAATATGTTGCAGTTGGCAACATTCGTTAAAAGTTGAGACTTTTTCCCGCCATTAAATCGCGCGAATTGTGCAGACTTTGATTTAAATTATTAATGGTGAGAAAGTGTAAATTTTTCTCAAATTTCGCAAAACAGGAATATTATCGCTAATTTCGCATCATTTTATTGGGTTAGCAAATTTAACTTGAGCTTCTAATATTCTATCATGACAGTCAATGACAGATTTATGATGAAATTCCTGAGAATGTTCGTCAATTTTGTGTCCATGAGGACAAGGCTTTATGGGAAAGGTTTTGATACCAAAATTACAGAAGTAACAAAATATTTAAAGCAATATGTGGATCATAACTGCGGTTGCTTTAAAGCGTCTGTTAATAAAGTTTGAATAGTAGCAGCAAATTCTGGATTTGACTTTTTTCGATACGTTCTAATGTAGAAAATGCTTTCATATCAAGACTGTAGCAGAAACATTTCTTTTAGATGAATTGGCAATATATTTCGTGCATCTTAGCTGCCATTCCTTAAAATCGTTTCTTCTGTTGCTTTAGCTCTAAAAGACTACCTCGTACTTCTTAAGTTTAGAAAATACTTAGAATTAAAATAAATAAATATTTGTAGCTTTTGTACTGCGTCTAGACCAAATGAGCGAACACGTGTAACCAATAGTGAATATTTTCTGAAAAAGTTTGCTCTAACTACATATGCTCGCTCATTTGGTCTGGATTCTGGATGCAACTTTAGTAACAAATTTCTAAAGGATTGACATAAGAAAAATAATTTTCTTCCTTTCGTGCCTAGCTGTAGTTTTTAAAAAATATATTTTCATGATGCAAAAATATTACTAATATACATATTTCACTAATGACTATTTGGATTCTCGTGTGTAGATAAACTAAGTTTAAATGGAAAAAGATTTTTTTCTTTGCTACCAGTCACCATTGTATTTGAAAATGGCATGAACAACAAAATTAGAATTGGTGACACAAAATTGCGATAAAATATTTACCACATGTTTTTGGCACTGAAGTTGGCTTGAAAGGGTAATAGACGTTTAAAATAACAAATAATGTCCCGACTTAGATTCAGGTCATGCATATATTACCAGGTCCTGCTTGTGTATGACCAGGTCCTACCTTCATAATACCGAGCTTGTTCTGTCCTACTACCTAGATACTGTCAGGTACTACCTACTGTTACTATGTTGTACACCTACTACAATAGGTGAGAGGTTTTTTGTTTGTATTCTTGTTTTGAAATACAAAACCAAAAAAGAGATTGGTCTAAAGTTTTAAGCTTATGGAGGACCTTGCAAGTGTGTAATTAAGATAACGCGGATGTATGTTGACGTTGCCTCAAGTGTTTGTCTAGCCTGAGGTTATCACAGACTCGTCTAGATGTTGACTGATTTGCATAATATGTCAAATGTGCGTTATGTCTAAAAAACAAGGTTGTCTAAACAACAATTGATTGAATTAATATGAGTGGGTGCATTTAGCTTGCTTCTCCACATTTTGGTTCTTAATGGATTTGAGTATTTAATAATAATTTGGACTAATTGGAAATAACAATGAACTCAGAAACAACATTGATATGTACAAATTGAAGCAAAAATTCACAACGAAATATCCTTGTAAACTTTCAATCAACTAGCCTTGCTTCATATTGCTGCTGCTATGGTATGAGGTAAGTATTCACTATGTGTCTGTCCTGTCTGGCAAAGTTGCTTCACGAGACATACTATCCAATGTGATTCTTAATACAGGCATCTTACAAGTTTATAAATCTGTAACTAAAGATTATGAACAACATGCTTTAAAATTGGTCTAAAGAAATATGGATATATTAAAAATCAAACAAAAACATCTATGAACATTATAAATTTGCAACTAAAGCAAATATATGTATCTTTATGATTTTAATTTGAAAAGGGCATACTTGTCAGAATTACTGAAATAGATATTTATATTATAAGTATGCTTTAACTGAGCATTGCGCAAATATCAATTGCGGAACTACTTAATATATATGTCGTAGTCATTGGGCGTAATTTGTCATTTCACGGAAAGCCTAGTCATTGGCTGTATTGCCAGCAAAGGCTGTAATCAAATGAAAATTCCTTTGTGATACAACAAATAGAAAAGTTATTTAAATATCATTCATTTTAATACCCTATGTATGGCAAGTTAAAAAGAGGAGTTATAAAGGAGGTTAAATTCATGCTATCGGTAGCTATTTCACAGTCCAAGATAAACTGGTATTTGCCGAGGTTTTTGTCTCACGTGGTACGCTTAAAACGGAAACAGTATTTCAATGAAAATTTATTAGGAAATTGACCATTGTTTATTTGCCTGGCGTGCTGAATATTATTTTTCTTACCAAATTAACACGTTTTTTAAAGGTTAGCAATAGTTATTTCTTATATCGCTCAACAACAATGGAGATAATGGCTGCAGTGTATTCCAGTATATTTAAAGTTTATGGTTTGTTTTCTTTTTATGTGTACTATTTTGGGTAGTAGTTCTCATATTGCACTACTCTGAACTTTAAATTATGTGTAATGAATCAAGTAAAACTCCATATATTAATGAAAATTTATAACATAGTACATCATATAACAAATTATTTTCATAATTTCAAAATTAGACCAAAAAATTTATTACACTGCCATATACATAAAAGTATGAATACATCAAAGCAAAAATATGACACACTTATTTTAGAAATGTTGAGAGAGAGAGAGAGAGAGAGAGAGCTTTATTAGCAAAAATGCTAGCATATACTTACAACATAAAAAATAACGATAAAACTACACGCTAAACTATATACTAAAATAGGTAATACACATTAATGTAAACCTACTACATATTTCAATATAATTTCTGTAATACTTAAAAAGGCTAAATTTTTAAAAGTAGTAGTAAAAGTAAAGGTAATTAGTAGTAGTTTAACTTCTGGCAAGGTACGAAAACAGTTTCCTTTTAAATATATGTGAATTAGAATTCCTTATATCGAATGGCAATTTGTTATATTCTACCACTCCCCTATCAAAAACATTTTTCTTAGTTGACATTAAGTTTGGTCGAATTATGTCCAAGTTATTAATTTGTCTTGTATAATAATTATGTACATCGCCACGCAACTGCAAATCAGTGGACATATATTTAGGTAATGAATTATTTAACAATTTATGTAAAAAGATCAATGTTTTAAATTTTATATAAGTTCTAACGGACAACCAGCCTAAAACATTCTGCATGCTTATTATATTTGTATATTTGGAGCAGCCTAATAAGAAACGCATACATTTATTTTGCAGTAATTGTAATTTATTTATATCACCATCATTAGCCATAAACAATATTGTTGCGCAGTAATCAAAATGAGGTTTAATTATACAGTTATAGATCAGCCTCTTTGAGTACGGACTTAAATCTCTACAAATTCTATAAGCAAATGCCAATTCCTTAGAAATTTTTTTACATATATATCCGACATGTGACAAAAAATTTAAGTTGCTGTCAATTATAATCCCCAGATATTTCACTTCGGAGACACATTCTAACATTTCATTTCTAAATATAATACTATAATTATTATTATTAACCTTAGTTGGTATACGAGCTGTTCTTGAACCTATAATAATATATTTAGATTTATTAGCATTTATAATCAATTTATTACTTTCGTACTAATCACTAATTATTTTAAGGCAAATATTTAATTTTAAGACGACTTCATTCACATTAGATCCTGCAGAGTATATAATGATGTCATCAGCAAAAAGATGGATTTTACAGTCATTGGTGTTTAAATAAAAAATATCATTGATATATAATATAAATAGCAGTGGTCCTAATACGCTACCCTGAGGTACTCCACTTTCAATTAAAATTTTTTGAGATTTTTTATTACCGAGTTTTGTTTGTTGAAATCTTTCATGTAGATAGGAAGATAACCACTTATGTGCATCTGCTCCTGTTGCAACAGGATATTATGGATGGGATATTATACAGGGTGATTCAGAACTTATCTAAAAATTTTTTTTAATGTACAGGGGACTACAAATACGATTTTGTAAAAATAAAATCAAAAGGAGCAGTTTAAAAAATTGAAGGAATTTCCAAAGGAAATAAATTACATATTACATTACCTATTTTAATGCAGCAAATTCAACTATTTTTGCTGCTACTGTTATTAATTATTAATGGAATTAATTTATGGTTTTATTTAATAAAATAGTTTGATATACCTAATGTTACAACAACAAAATTTTGGGCTCGTTTTACCCAGTTTCTACAAACTAACAAATGTTTCTGCTTCTTGTTCATTTTGAACTTGTATCGTCAATAGTGTCTACTTCGGTGCAATATACTTAATTTTTTAAATATTCCCACAAAAAGTCCAAATTATTATCAGTCCTCCTCATGCTTCGGCATTCTGTACATGGTACGGATATAATTGAGCCTCGTGTATGATACACCACACTGCGACAATATGCCATGGACGCCCTGGACCTCCATCTCTTCCATGATTTGGTTGCAAAAGTAGCTGCATTTGGCACATGTTTACCAGTTAATCATTCCATAGAAATCATAAACTATATAGAACGCCAGAACTCTTTACGTTAGGCACTCAAAAATAGTCAGACTATGGAGGAGCTTAGAAAGCAGCCATCTAGGGAAAACTTAATGTAAATAGTTGGTTACACTGCATTTTAATCCCAGCATACAATTGAATCCAAAACGGAATGTTTGTAATTGGACCATACAAATCACAAATTGGACATAAAATTTTCATATTTTGAAATTCCCGCATATTAATGTGAAGCTACCCCGTTAGTGTAACCAACTCATGAAAGCTAAGTTACTGCAATATTACTAGACTCGCATTGTCTCCATATGTTGACTATTTTCGATACCTCTTTTGACGTTCTATATATTTTTTTATTTTTATTTTCTGTGAATAGTTCTGCTAAGGCATTTTCATTTCACCATAAATTAAAATGATACCCATCAACTGCGAGTTGCTATACGTAAGTCATTTTTGATATTTGAAAAACTAATGTAAATACTTGCATCACAAAAAAGTTAATATGGTAAGTAATCAGATATTTGAAATCGCCTGGCTAGAGACTGCAGTAGCCCAGCTTTTGTAAAGGTTGAAACTGCTAGAATTTCAATAAATTTTTTCTCGGAAGCAACATATAAGGATTTTACAAAATTTTTTTTACGACATTGACTATTTTTCATGATGCATCTATTTCCAAATTTTTTTAGATCTGAATCACTCTGTATATAAATCTGTATATAATTACGTTACAAATTATAAATAAAAGCACATATACATTATTGTATACACAAGTATTCTTTAACAAATATAACAGTATTTAAGTTATTTGTGGTCTAAAGTGTAATTTTATTCAAGATAAAAAAATTTCAAATTTAAGACAGTTGTGTGAACAGGTGGCTTTATCGAAAATGTCACATTGAAGTGTTTACTTTGGAAAATATTTTTAGATTAGAAAATACTAAAACACTTGAATATTCCAGTAGGTGAAAAAGCATGGAAACGAATAATATATGGAATTTATTTAAAATATTTTTTTCATTACTTTATTTTGAATAGTAACTACTCACATCTATTCATTATTCAACAATTATTTTGTCTCACTTCACTACTACTCCAACTGGTGTGGGTCACCAAAAACTTGCCACCCAGGTTTTCTTTGTTTTAATGCAAATATTAAAGAAAACGGTTGAACTCGTCAACTTTTGACATTTTATGGATGCACTCATTCCTCAGATCTGTATCCCTATGGCGGGGACCTTAAAGTCTTAAATGAAAAGCGACATTGTGATGCATCATTATAAAAGGTACTCAATTACCTTTTCACACCATTTTAGGTCTCGAGAGATTAAAGGTTAAAACTTGATGATATTTAGTAGGTCCTTTTCTTAAAATCCATTCCAATGTTTCTTTAAAACTGGCCCCACAGGCAGTACATTATGTGGAAGAGCTCTGTCTTGTTGAAAATTAAGTTATTATTTTGCTCAAATGTTAAATGTAGAGCAGAATTGATGGCATTTTCTAACCAATTCAAATACATTTTTTCAATTAATGTGCCTTGCGAAATATTTAGGATTGTTGTACGACCAATAATGGTAGTAAAGACAGTTAACTTCTTCATATAGAAAGAGCATTAATCAGGAAAGCAAATATTAAAAATAACATTTAGATTGCCACTTATTCATTGATTGATGAAAATTCTAAACGCCAGTCGCTATTATCTTCATTAAGCTCTTGGCTCTCTAATGTAATTTTATATGGGTGAAATTTATAGTGTTTATAATACACATAATTAATATTCTTCGGACAGTTGTGAGTGAAACATCTACCACTTGAAACATCTGAAAATTTTCTTGTACTTGTAGCGTCCATCACAATGTAGCGAACAGCGACTTTACATGCTTCATTTATTACAGAATTTTAGACAACCATTTTTTTTTGTTTGTCACAGATTTAGTTTCACGAAATTTTGTCACTTTTCATTTTGTGAAAATAGTATATCCATTTTAATATGTGTACGCAAAAGTAAAAGAAGTACTAAACTGGTTATTTGTTAAATTTTACATACATGTCTTACTCACATTTTCTGCCTTTTGCTATATTTTTCTTACCAAAGTGACTACATTACTCTGCTAATAATTTATAAATATTTTTAAGAACTGGTCATACAAAATTAAAAAACTAGATGGCGTTGAAAAATAGTTGAATGCCCTTTCATATGATGTATCAAATAAATTACACAATACTTTTCATTTAAACTTTTAAAGATGACGGTCACTCTCGCTTAGAGGTAGAAATTTGGAAACATTTTCCTATAAAATATGTCACTTTCAAAACAAAGGTTGATACGTCTAAGCATTTTTTTCGTTTTTGTATAAAAACAAATAAAAGTTGAATGTCAAGTTTTCGATAATGCTATTAATAATTTACCATTTACCATAAATGAAAAATAAAATAATTATTCTAAATAAGATAACAAAATACTCATACTAAGTTTTCTATACTATTAGTCGGACTTGTTCTAAATAGGTTCCCGACCCATTGAAGGTTTTCAATTGGTGTTCTCGCCCCGATAACTCCATGAAGTCGGTGCCGTTGACTGAAACTAACAAAATAATTAAAATAAACTACTTACCATAAATCGATATAAGAAAATTGTGCAACATTTTTGTGTGTTCTTGATTTGAATAAGGTATTTTCAAATAAAACAACATAAATATTATGAACTATAGTTGCCGCAAGAATTCAGGCAACTTACGTCATACGAACAAATAAATATAATTCATCAAAATATTTAAAAAACTGCAACTGAGAATAATAAAACTATATATTACACTGAATCTTTGCAGTATATATTAGGCTAAATTCCAAAAAATATATTGTTTTTAGTGGGATAAACTATTAAAAATTATGTTGATAATAAAAATAATTGTGTAACGTCAGCCGTGACGTAAGTCGCCTGAATTCTTGCTGCAACTATAGTGATTTAGGTTATTTCATGGAACACGGCTGACCTAAATTTTGCGAAATAATTTTAAACCACTGATTGCTTAATGAGAATTGTTTATTTTCAATATTTCCATTAAACGAACACATTTTTTCAGAAATACCCTATACTACACTCAAGTTAAGGTAACATTGCATAATATTTATAATCTATTAAATAATAATAATAATAATAATCTTTAGGTTCTATTAAATTAAAACCACGCATATGAAAATTTAGACAATGAGTTTTCTTTCTATAGAATAATTTCTTCATATTTCTTATGATGCCATTTTAAATAATCCACTGCTCGTATACACTCAAGTGGATACAATGTACCTTTGTATCCAACAATTGTCTCTTATTAACATAATAAAATTCTGAGTGGTTACTAGTTATTACTGTTGTTTAAATCTCACATGAAAAAAAAATAAATAAATAATATGAAGTTGATATATGTATTCAGGGTGTTTTAAAATTGATGCTTCAACCTTATTATGGATAAACAAAAATATTGAATTATTTTTTATGGCCTTGCACGGAAATAAAAAGTGTTCATTATGAGCCAATAATTTTAGAGCTTTTTTATTTATGAAAATTTTAATAGAAAAACTAACATCTAATGTTTTTTTTTTAATTTATTTTAAAATTATCATTGATGTGGTTCTAAATGAATAGAGAAAGTAAAATATTTTCTTAAAAAAAGTTCTAATTTGGCACCATAAGTTCAATTCTTAATTCTAAGTTATTTTTATCTCTTAACGTGTTAAATTTGAAACACCCTGCACATTTTGAAAAAGCTGTGCATGTAAATTTTAATTCGCATGATTTTTTTAACATTTAGCGTTTCATAAATTGTCTGCATACTCCATGGGAGGAGAGGGGCTTCACGTCTATATGACCATTAATGGAAAATTAACTAAATATTGGACATAGTAAACTAACTTTTAAATTAAATACAACATGTTCTAATATTTTATGTACATGGAAGTACTATAAATTCTTGGGGTAAAAGTAAAAATAATATAATTTAACTAGGATACTTCTATTCAAAGTCAATTGTTTAATTGCTAGCCTTAAAAGAATTTTGTTTATAAAAATAGTCAAAAATAGCATATTTTAGGCGATAAAAAATAAGGGAATCCATAAGTGAAATCTTTGTGTGAATTTAAATAATTTGTAAAGCATTGCTGTTATTTCAAGGAGAACGAAAAAAACTTTTTTACAAATATTAGTTACATGATTTGAGAAAATTTAACATTGAATGAAATCAGAAGTTGTGGACAATATCGACAATTAGATGGACCCTCTTATAGGTATATATACAGGGTGAGTCATTAATAATGGTACATATCTTAAGGGCAGATTGTTAACGTCAAAATAAAGCGATTGAGCCCCACAGGCCTTATTCAATTGTTGCTCCTTTTCATTCTACAGTGTTAAAGTTGAAAACATGTTTTCGATTTTTTTGCTATTTTTTTAAGAATGTATATACTGATTGTTTTGAAAATTTGTAGTATTATGTTTTTTGAGGTGGCAATTACGTAAAAATATGCTTAACTTTTTGTATTTTACACTTTTGAAATTTTAAATAAGAAACTATTGAACTATCTAACAATTCTAAATAGAAAAGATGTACCTGTTATAAATCGATAAACTCAAACGTTTTCGAGATACAGATGGTTCAAGTTTTCGAATTTAGCGGGAATTCAATTAGAAAATTAGGGAATCTTAAGATATTACAACTGAATTAACAGTAAGACGAACACTACAACAGCTGAAAATTTTATGATGCATATCTTAACAAATTGCTAATCTTAAAAGATTCTCGAAGTGACTACCAGCAGCTTTAATGCACTTTCTTAGCCTCTTATTTAAATTTTGTATGACGTTGAGTAAAGTTCTGTTGCTTGATAATATTAACCAATTCTCTTACTCGTCAGGGGTAATGTGCAGGTGCACCATCATGCAAAAACCAGAAGTTCTGGCGTAAATTAAAGAGCAGTGACAAGTCATTAATTAGAAAATTTAAATAATTTTCTTTGTTAAGTGAACGTGGTAGTACGAACGGCCCCACAATATTATCAAAGAGAATTCCACACCAAATATTGATAGAGGACTCTTGCTGAAAATGTACTTCTCTTGGCAAATGATGATTTTCTAGTTCCCAAGAATGACTATTTCTCCAATTAAAAATACCTTGTTGGGCAAATGTGGCTTTGTCCGTAAATAATATTTTATTATAAAATGTTGGGTCATCATTTTGTTGTTGGCAAAGAAACTGTGCAAACCGTAACCTAACTAGAGGGTAGTGTGGCGTTAAATTTTGAATTGGAGTAAAATGATAAGGATACAATTTTTCTTTGTGGAGTATTGTGCTAACGGAAGACTGACTGATGCCAGTAGCCGCCTATAACAATAAAAAACACTACTGCCTAATCTATGATTGAGTAGCATTGATATTGTAGTGACAGCTGTCTACTTATTATTTCCATGCCTACTACTTTGGAAAAAATAATTTTCTAAATTCAAAAGTGTAAAATACAAAAAGTTAAGACATATTTTTACATCGACAGTACAGGATAACTAGCACCCCCTAGTCGTGACCTCAACACTATTTGCATATTCGTAATTGCCACCTCAAAAAACATAAGACTACAAATTTACAAAACAATCGGTTCATACATTCTTAAAATATAGCAAAAAAATGAAAACATTTGTTCAACTTTAACACTCTTTTGAATGAAAAGGAACAACAATTGAATAAGGCGTATTGGGTTCAATCGCTGTATTTACTCACCCTGTATATATCTGTGCTGGTAAAAGTACAGGAATCAATAATCAACTGTATAATGGTGCTTTCTAGCAGCTAAATGAAATAATTTTGGATAAGGTAAGACTAGTTAAATTGCCTTATTTTATTTGTCTACAAGAATTTTAGTAGTTCCAAGAAATATTAGAATCCAGTGTTTAAAAATTACTAGTTACATTACATAGACATGTGTTTATCACAGTCAAATTTAGAAATAATGGTTTAGTGTATGTTGCTACTAAGACAAATCATTAATTGAAACAGATTTCAAATATGTTGTAAATATATTACATTTTTTTTTGTTTATTAAAGTTGAGAGCACATGCTAAATATGATTTATGTAAGGAAAGGTTATTTATTAGTTGTAGGGCTGGTTTTTCCATCATAGGTTAACTTAACTCACACTTCATATGGCGTTTTCGTAGATTAGTAAAATATAGAATTAAATATATTTATAAAATATTCTTACTCCAGAAAACTTTATTTTTTATAAAACATTTTTGCTTCTTGATAAAAGTATATGGAAATAAAATGACATATAACTTATCCTCTGTATTGGTATTTTTCATCAGAAATAATGGATTAAAAAGATAAAATCAAGTATGTAACTTCATTACAGCTGAATACTTTTTTGGTTATTTTCAGTGATATAAATATGACTTGAATAATCTGTAGTACATAATGTCACGTAAAGCAATTAAAGTAATAAATGTACAAAAGTATACCGTGCATTATTGAAGCTGTTTATTGATACTGCTATTTCACAGGAATCGAACCGATCAAATATTATTATATAATTATTGAAACAATGGTATACATGTACTGATTTAAATATCAACATTATATAACGAAATATCTATCAATTAGATTGTGAAAAGATCTTGAAATATTTTTCAGTTATAACTTCCGATCTAGCATTATTTTTAAATTAAGCCTCATTAATAAATAGGAATCAAGTTGCCTCATATTTTGCCTCTTTCAAATATTAGCGACACATGTAACGGAGTTAATATAAAACTGAAAATTTTTGAGAGTAAAAAGAGTTTTTTTCTGCCTTCTATTCTGCATAATCACAAATCTTTTTTTTTTTAAGTTGCGTGTTGTGTCTATTTCTGTTTTTCATTTACTTCATTTGACACATTTTGCAAGTGTTATTTTATTATTCAAAGTATTTTGATTTTCCTACATTAGGGTGTCAAATTGAATAATCTAACAGTAGTAAAGAATAATAGAAAATTATTTTTAAGTTAAATTTGATATGGCTCGGATCAATTATTTATTAAGTAGAATTGAGATTTAAAGAACATTACACCTTTGGCGATTATGCGGCGCTGTCAAGAAAAATAATATTTTAAAATTTTATAATATAAATACTGCCTAAGTTAGATATTTATATAACTTTATTGACTGCTAAAATTGAAGCCATTTTCTGAATATATTTTATATTTCCAGTAATTGGTCGTGGAGGGGAACAGATAACAAGACTTCAATCCGAGTCAGGTTGTAAGATTCAAATGGCACCTGATTCTCAAGGTATGCCAGATAGAATTTGTTCATTGTCGGGTACAAAAGAGGCTATTTCTCGGGCGAAAGAACTCATTATGAACATAATTCACCAAAGAGGCCGGTCCGAAGGTGTACCTGGCCTTGATATGGGCGGGCCAGGTATGGGCCCACCTGGCAACCAAGGTGGCGGTGCCCATAATAATTTTCCAGGTTAAGATCAATATTTTTTTGCATGTTGCATGATCCTCATTCCCTTAACAAAATTTTATAATTTCCCTATTGATTGCCCTGTACCTTTAATTAACATTTTATTTTGCATGCAAGCTGTTCATATAACACCTCTTACATAGATAGATTATTCTAATCATCTATCAGTGGAATTTAGAAAAATATATTTCCTACTGTTAGAAAATTTTGATTTGACACCTAACTGTTCTAAACTAGTACAGCACTTGAATTGTTACAAGGTTTATAAATTACAGAACAGGAAGGTACAAAAAGGTACTTATATGCATTTTCAAAAATACTAATAAAAATTCTTTTAGTATTTTCTATTGGGGTAGCAACTTAACAGGTTAAGCTTCAAACATTTTCTAAGCTTGTAGATTCATTGAAGCTGGAAATATTTACCAGTTAAATTTTAATTTTAGAATATGTAATATGGTTAAATTTTTATTTGTAATTTTTATTATCATGTTGTTAGGACCTCTTGCACATTGGTGATTTAGTAGTGTGATTTAGAAAGGCAACTGAATAGCAAACAATGCGAAAAAGTTGCGTAATTTAGCAGCACGGCCAACACTGAAATGAATAAATATGGATTGTAATTTTAATAACTTATAAAATAAGTGAATTGTTATACTTACCAGTCTAATTTTATCCCCTGATGTTTTATTTTCAAAATCAGCACAGCATTTTTTAAATAATTCTTCTAATACATTAGTTTTTCAATTCTATTACTATAATTCTTATTTCAAAAAGCCTGTAATGCCAGGCGTGGTTCTGTTTAAAAAAATAATAGTTTGACATCGAAAGTAATTTTATTCAAAAGCAAATAAGTGCACCAGAAGAATTGAACTAAGCGCGTGACAATAAAAAATTGAATTCGGCTATTTGTCAGCTAATGTGTTAGAACTGCAACTGAATTGCTGCTGTTGGTTGCAGAAACTCACTGCTCGTACACTCGCACTGTGCAGGATCAAGTCGCTAATATATAAAGGACTAGGAACTCTCATAAAATAGTGCTGCTATCGCGTCATAGAGTCATGCTGCTAAAAATCGCAATTGTGTAAAAGGTCTAACTGTTGAATATTGGATAGACCAATTCAAAACAGATATGAACATTTTAACTTTGTTCACAAAACAATAAAAAACAATTGTTAATTTAGACAAAAATATTAATGAAAATATTAAAACTTTTTGTTGCAAGTAAAATGCACATTGATGTTTAACAATTGTTTCAGATAACAGTTAGTTTATGATTTTTTTTACCTGTGTAATAATAAATATTTAAATAATCTAATGTTAAATATATATACAAGTAAAAAGTTATAGTTTTGAAAGTATTTATTAATTTCATTCAAATACAATAAGGTATGTAGTACTAGTTTATGTAATATGTAAATATCGTTTCTGTTTTGCAAAAATATATCAAAAACTATCCATGGTGTGAAAAAGATATAAAAAATTTAAATATAATTATTTTTATTACAATTACAGTAAAATACAGTGTTTTTCAGACGAATTATGACTGCGACAAAACTTTTTAGAGATATGTTACAAAGAACATATTTTTGTCAATGCTCCCAAAAAACACATTCAAACCTATTACAAATATTACAAATACAACTCTATTGTTTAATGTAAACAAAATAAATATTGACATTTATTTTGTATAAAATGCGTCATGGCAACTTTTTAGAATTGAATTCGAAAAAGGTTCATTTTGATTCTGCAAAATATGTTTATATTTTGTATTTTTGGGAGGGTATACAAAAAAATATATTATCTGCTCAATGCAAATGGAGATTAAGTAACTAATATGCTTAACCTGTCGAGTGCTACAATTTAGTCTCTCTTTGTCAATGCAATATTAAAAAAACAGCTTAAATAAATATTTTTTGAATTATACAGTGCTGAGATTTCATTACGATGGTTATATTGTAATATAAGAGATGGAAAATGTATTATTGTGAGTAACCTGAGTTTACTAATAACTGAAAATAGCTCACATCTCGTTTTACACATATTTATTATCTGCATTATAATCTATGAAATTATCAACACTGTATACTGAACTTTACATATGCTTAATTTTTTCTAAGAATAACTGATTTAATTTAAGTACAGTAAACTCTGGATTATTTATGTTGGTGGGGGGAAGGGCGATATAGATTATCGGAAAACATGGATAATTTGTATGTTTGTAATAGCGAGCAAAACAAAGTAAATAGTACATACATAATTTATATATCCAGTAGATGCTTATAAAAGAAAACATAATTTTCAAGTTATGTATAAATAATCTGTAATTTTTTTCTGCTCGTATGATTCATTATTTTTTTGTTTTATAGCACTTCCCACTTTATGACCAGACACTGTCAGGATAGTCAAAATTCATTTGCCCCATGTAACTCAATACATTTTCGGAACTTTTCAGAGTACTTTGATATGGGATTTTTGCACCATGACGCCTAATTATACTTTCCTTCGCAAAAATCTGCTATAGGTGCCTGTTTAGGAAATTAAATAGTTTTATATAAACATAAACATAGAATAAGGTACCTTATAGTAGGAAACCTTAAATAACTTCACAACTAGATGACGATTTTTGAAGTAGTAATGGGAATTTTGTAATATTTCGGATTATATTAGTTTGATTTGTCCAATGTTTTCGTTGTTGTATTGGTAAGAATGTCTGAAAAGTATCTATGCATTATTAACCACATCTGATGTTTAGTCTGTTGTCGCCTGTCTGAAGACTTACATGTGTATGATAAGATCGGCGATTATTTATTTCTTAAAAAAAAAATCTGAAAATTTGCATTAAATTTTACAACAAGAATGGGATAAAGTGTAATGACACATTATCCACCTGTTATAACACGTTTTAGTAGTTGCATTGTTTTTGATAATCATTTCTTTCACTATTTTCATATTTTTATCAGTTGTTGCTATGCTGGGACGTCTAGGGTGCTTGTCATCTTCGATTCCATGGCCTTTGTGAAAACGCTTATACCATTTGTAAACTCTTTTTATGCTTATAGCAGATTCACCAAAAACAATATTTAACAATTCTAAAACGTCACACTTTATTCAAAGTAAAATGCAAATGCAAAATAAATAATCGCCGATTGTACTTTTATGCGAGGTGACAACACACTAAACATCCGATATGTAATGTATAGATACTTTTCAGACAGCTTACCAAGGCAACAACGAGAATATCAGGCAAATCGAATTAATACAACCCAAGATATTACAAAATTTCCGTTACTTTTTGATCACACCTCATATATTTAAGTATGTATGTAGGCTTGATCACGAATTTTGCTGCAACGGCAGTGCAGCTGTAACAATGAATTTAACATTTTTTTTTTACTGCTGGTTGTGTAATACGGATAATGCGCACACAGATAATCGAGAGTTTACTGTAGTTGTTTAATTAAATTTTATATTAAATTTTATATTTAATTAAACAATTATTATTATTTTTTATTATTATATAGTTATCTATCTATATTAACGTTTTTATTGATTGAAAGCTTATAAGGCAAGTTGTTTGCTACTAACTTTGTTGCTAATATAGGTACATGTTGTTTTCAAAATTCTTAAGGAGGTTGTCCTTTTAATCATTTTAGGCTAAAAAGCATTGATGAACCAAAGGTCTAAAAGCACTCGTGCACTATAGTGAATGCGATACTCGACGAGGGCTCTATCCACACTCTCGTGCTCGACTGGTCTCGGACTGTCTCGCTGAGAGTGTGGATGCAGCATTTGCTACATTTTAGATAATTAAAAATTATTATGAATAAAAATTATGTTGTTTAGGAAACATAATTTTACAAGATATTTGACATTTACATAACTGTGATAAGTTTATTTCAAACTTTATGATAAAATTACACTTATCGAACATCCGAAATACTTAATTGCATCGAAATTCTGATAGTCTTTGTGACAATACCTTCTATTACCGAGTTTAAAATTCAGTGAATTATTTGCTTTAATTAATATTAGCCCAAGGTTCATTAAATTAAGCCATTTTCAGAAATATTTTATTATATATTTTTTAAAAATTAGTACCTATCTGGAAAATTAATGGCTTTAGACAATTGGTTTATTAATGTTTTGGTCTGAAAAAAATCTTATACAGAGTTTTAGTCATAATGTCATTAATTTTAACCATGTATTTGGAAGGCCTAATGCCAAAAAAAAAAAATGTATTATACTCATCTTTCCTTAAAATTAATGACATTTTGAGAATTTTTAATTTTATAAAATAATTGCATCTCCAATTTCTGTTAGTAAAGGACGTTCTATAGACATCTGTCTAATGTTTAATAAAAGTAGAGTCCTTGTTGGATAACACAATGCTTTTATATTATTAGAATAATATATAATTCTATTAAATTTGTCATATTACCTTAAATTAAAAAATACATGTATCTATAATGACATAATTATAATTAAGCTGTAACAAGCAACTCAATTGATAAATATTAATAAAAAGTGATATTAAGAAACATTTAGATATGGTGGTTTTAAAAAACTGCATTTTTATAGAAAATAATATCTTAAACTACACAAATTCTTTTTGTTTATCAAATTGCTACTCAAAATACCCTATAGATATTTTTATATTAGATTTGTCTAATTTGAACGTAATCTGAGGCTTTTAATGTTAAATTTTAAAACTGTATATATTACACCATTACAAACCTTAATAATCATTTCTATTTTTTTAGGAATGAATAACATGAACCCTAATATGGGTGGAGGACCTGGTGGACCAGGAGGTCCAGGTGGTCCTAGCGGTCCTGGTGGTCCCGGTGGTCCAGGTGGACCAGGCCTTGGAGGACCGGGAGGTCCAGGAGGTCCAGGAGGACGTAATACCTTGGAAATAATGATACCGGGTCCAAAAGTTGGTTTAATTATAGGCAAGGGCGGAGAGACAATAAAACAGTTGCAGGAAAAAAGTGGGGCAAAAATGGTTGTTATACAAGATGGACCAAATCAAGAGCATGAAAAACCATTATTGATTACTGGTGACCCCCAGAAAGTAGAATATGCTAAACAGCTGGTATACGATTTAATTGCTGAAAAAGAAATGAAAAATTTCAATAGACGTGGTGGTGGAAGAAATGACAACAGACAACAGCAAGATCAGTATAATGATTTTGGTGGTGGAGGTAATGATTCAGAGGTACGTAAATGTATTGTTTCATCAATAACGGTCATTTATTTTAACTTTTAATTTTATTAGTACACATTTACAGTATTCCGATTGTCTAGGTACTTTATATTAATTTTACTTTAATATATAATATTTTTTTATAGGTCTTAGTGCCAAGAGCAGCCGTAGGTGTTGTAATTGGAAAAGGAGGGGATATGATTAAGAAAATTCAAGCTGAAACTGGAGCTCGGGTTCAGTTTCAACAAGCTAGAGACGAAGGCCCAGGTGACAGACGTTGCTTCCTCTCTGGAAATCCAAAACAAGTGGAACAGGTATGTATACTAACAAATTATATACAGGTTGATTCAGAACTTATCTAAAAAAATTTTTTTTGGCATGTACAGGGGCTCATACAAATACAATTTTGTAAAAATAAAATCAAAAAGAGCAGTTCAGAAATGATTTAAAAAATCCTTCCGCACGGCACTGGAAACTGGTCTACTGATTTGAAAAGAAAATTCCCAAGGAAATAAATAAATTACATTTTACACTTTATACAGCAAATTCAACTGCTTTTGCCACTATTGTTATTAATTATTAATAGAATGAATTTATGGTTTTAATTAGTGAAATAGTTTGACATACCTGATGTTAGAACAACATTTTGCGCCTGTCTTATCCAGTTTCTACAAACTAACACAAATATTTCTACTTTTTATCTGTGTTGAACTTATAAGTTATTGGCAGCAGCTATGATACGTTTGTGTAAATTATCAATAGTGTCCACTTCGGTGTAATATACATTTTTTAAATATCCCCACAAAAATAAGTCCAAATGACGTCAGATCATGGCGGCTATGGTACTGGTTCTCCTCATTCAATCTCTTGGTACTAATGCTTGGACGCGCTGTACTTGGTAGGGATATAATGGAGCCTTGTGTATGATATGCCACACTGCTACAATAGGCCGTGGATGTCCTGGACCTCCATTTCTTCCACAGGTCGGTTACAAATTTCCCGTGTTACGTCAGCGTTTTCCCTACACTTGCACTCACTGCACACAGTGGTAAAGTAGCTGCATTTAGCATGTTTATTGGAAAATCGTTCTGCTAAAGCATTTTCACTTTACCGTAAATTAAAACGATATCCATCAACTGCCAGTTGCTATAATAGATGTAAGCCATTTTTGATATTTGAAAAACTAATGTACGTACTTGTAGCACAAAAAAGTTAATACGATAAATAATCGGATATTTGAAATCGACTGGCTAGAAACTACAGTAGCCCAGCGATGTAAAGGTTGCTACTACTAGAACTTCAATAATTTTTTTCTCGGAAACTAAGAATTTTACAAACATTTTTTTTTTACAATATTGATTCCCAAATTCTGTTAGATAAGTTCTAAATCAGCCTGTGTTTGTAATAATTATTTTTACTACAATTTCATGTTAGTGTTAGCACAAACTGCGGATATAATGTTGTAAGTTATTTTATAGTATAAATTATATACAAATAAAATAAAAATTTTCGATTTGTGGCAAATCAAAAAAAAAAAAAACTAATAAATAAATAAATGAATAAAAAAAATTGATATTTCCAATATTGAAAGGAACCTTAAGGTCATATTTGTAATTTTAAAGATAGGAATTTTAAACCCCGTTAAAGTACTCAAAAGAATTATACATTATTTGATATTAGAAAATTCAACTTAGGTAGTGTTAGTATATTTCGAAAATGTAGCGATTTGCAAAACGGTAAAGTGATTGAAATATTATCTCTTGTTTCATCATTATGTGGGAATAGTAAATTTCTCTTGAGCTGGCTATCTATTACAGTTTTATGATGAAAATGTTACAGTTGATGAAATATGCTGAGAGTTTGCTGCTGAGCATATCTACGAATTTCAGAATCTTGAGGACAAGGCTTAAGAGAGAATTTTTACAGGATGATAATACAAATTTTGTAACTTGATGAGATTTATAAAAATCGTTCAAAATCATAGTAGATAAATATCATAAATCTGTTGTATTTGTTGTTGTGTAAAATATTATACATCCGTAACTGATATATAATTTTGCCAATACTTCTACTTCTGCTTCAATAGTCTTGTTAAATTTTTCTTTAATGGCCGTCATATTGTGGCGGACATAATCTATTGTCGCTGCTTTGGTCATATACGACTGCGATTGTACTGTACAGACAGTGTAGCCGCAGTCGTGATGACATTGTAGCAGAGATAAGCAATTCTTAAAATGTTTTATTCAGTCTGAAATATTCTCTAAATCTGGCCTCATCTTTTTGCAGATGTCGATTTATTAATAAAGTAAGTAAAGTAAGCCTTTTCACGTGTTTGTTCAAATATAGGATATACATCCTCTGTATTTTGTTCCAAATAGATCAGTTGCAATATTTCTTCACCGTTTTCTTCTAATAATAAATATTATACAAGGTTAACTTCTATTTTCAATCAATAGCTAGGCACTGACCACTTACGGTACCTGATAGCTGACTGTTTTTAAGGAACCACACAAAATGTTTATGGTTGCATGCGCTAGATGCATTGCAATGACTACACGCAACAGCCACATAGAAGTAACCGTAGGATTATAAATATTATAACACAGCATAGGTAGACCAGCAGTTTCACTCCATTGTCGGCACTTTGAACTGCTTTCAGTTTCTGCGGTGACCTTGAAATGTTAGTGCGATAGCACATCTGATAGAATTGACAGAATCGGTGATCAGGACCAGAATAAGAAATTTTTATTTGCGCGTGAAAGCGTAGTTATTCCACATGAAAGTTTACGTTATATCTATCCACATTATGTAATAATTCATTATACAGTTATAAATGGATAATTCAACATGTACTATAGATCATTTACTGCTACTAACATACAGTGTGAAAATATGATTTACTTCTTTGGACTCTTAAAAAAAAAGAGTTTAAAATATATATTATTGCACTACAAAACATTTTTATTGCGGTGACCTTGAAATGTTAGTGCGATAGCACATCTGATAGAATTGACAGAATCGGTGATCAGGACCGGAATAAGAAATTTTTATTTGCGCGTGAAAGCGTAGTTATTCCACATGAAAGTTTACGTTATATCTATCCACATTATGTAATAATTCATTATACAGTTATAAATGGATAATTCAACATGTACTATAGATCATTTACTGCTACTAACATACAGTGTGAAAATATGATTTACTTCTTTGGACTCTTAAAAAAAAGAGTTTAAAATATATATTATTGCACTACAAAACATTTTTATTTATTTACTTACTTTTTTTGTTATTAGTGATATATACAATTTTTTTGGGATTTTTTTAAATTTAAAATTTGACGTTTGAAGTTTAGTGGACAAATAATTTATTATGATTTTTTTTTGTCTTAAATGATCTACGTAAACCAGAAGACAAGTATTTTTCAGAACAGAGAAATTATATTTACTTAACTTTTTTGTGTCTTGTTGGTTTTGTATTAATCATACAAACTCATAAGACAAATCAACAAATAGATTTTAAAATGGAACAATTTCATCAATAAATCAATATTAATTTTTAAAATAGTTTTCACTTTCTGCTTTATAGTTATTTAAATATAGATACACAAATGAATGTCATATAAATACATTACACTTTAAGGTTAGATTTAATTTTAGTTTACCAAACCATTCCATTATGATTTTCAGCAAGCTAACGAATTTTTTATGAAAACATATCTTTGATTAGTGCGGAACACAACCTAAGTTTCTCTTTCAAGAATCTGTGGTAGTTCCATGTTCATGAAATATTGTGGCACCCTGTATGTTGCATATTTAAGTTTTTTTATGATAAACGTGTTTAAATTGTGAAACATTTGTGAGCTAGGTGTAATTAAACAATATTTAATTTATAGGCAAGGCAAAGGATAGAGGAACTTATAGATAGTGTTCATCAAAGGGACAATGGTGACGGTGGCGGTCGCCCCGGTGGAGGTATGCGTGGTGGCGGCAGAGGAGGCCGAGGTGGGGGTGGTGATAGGTTCGACAGGGGAAATAGAAATGGAGGACAAGATTATGGTGGCGGAAATAATCAGTGGGATGACAGGAGAGGCCCTCAGCAGCCACCACAAGAAGTTTCTTTTACTGTGCCTAGTAATAAATGTGGAGTTATTATAGGAAGAGGTAAATTCACATTCTTTATACAGCATGTTTTCGAAAGAATTGCATTTCTCCAGACGGTTAATAGAAGATCTGCAAATAATCAAAATGTTTACTTTTAAACACTTTAGGATTTTCAGTTAGAAAGTGTTGTTATTCTAGTACTGATATTAATTTAAGAAGTAATATAAAGTACTTTATGTGGTAAAAATTCTTTGCTCTCTTTTGGCATTGGATTGTTGTCTTTGGGGGTAATAATTCACATATAACTGACAAGACCTATTTAAATTATACTCATTCTATCTACATTACAATTGTACCTGCTAATTCATGGTTTGAATAAGGCATTTTGAAATAGAACGATGTAAATCAGTCTGCAGTTGACAAAAATACACAAGACTTCCTTATGGAAATAACTACACTTAATTAGTGTTATTTGCATTTATACCTGAGTATAAAAATAGTAGAGAACGACTAATTTACAGCACTAGATCAGTACAGGATGCGAAGGTTGCAGAAGATAAGATTTAAAAAGTTTATAAACTAACCCATGTCATTCTCTTCACAGTTGTAGAATGTCGTCCTGCTGCACACTTCGCGGATATCACACTTTAACACTTACATATACACTATTGGTTACTAGCACTGTTACTATAGCACACATTAACACTTATCGCGGCTATATCCATTATTAATACAACACCAGATTCTTTGTGGCAAAACAGATTCAAACCATTTTTCAAATACTTCGTTATCCATATCCTCATGATAGTCTTCTGTTTGTCGTGATTCAAAAACAAATCCTGTTTCAAAAGTCCTGCTGTACTTCTAATATGCATTATTATTAGACGCCGTTCTTTTTCAGAAAGTGATTTTAATCCAAAATAGACGGATGTGACTTAACAAACTTAATTGACTTAATATGTGCCCGCATAGTTGCTGCAGCAGAAGGAATAGCCGGTACTCGGCAAACAAAACCGAACCTGTGTAATTGGTTATACTTTGCAAGGTATGCGGAGCACACAATTTTATATGAAAAATTTATGGTTTATTTATATTACTCTTTATGTTGACGGGTGTGAAAATGAGTCTCTATACTATTTTGAATCCAGACTATAGTTGCTGCACTGTAAACAGTTCATTAAGTGAGACAAAGCGGGGTTAGCCTAAATTTTGCGTAATAACTCTTGATTGAACTTTCTGGAACACATAAAATTTTTATTAAGCATTAGCAATAAGCTGTAGGTTGCATAAGTAACGTTCAGATAATCGTTAGTGCTATGGCACTGCAATTGTACTGTTGTATTGTAATTGTATGGTGTAAAATATTATTTACTCTGTTTACATAAAATTACTGTAGACTTAAGAAGTTGGGGAATTTTTCCGCTGTAAGTTGGAGACATGCAAAAACTCAAGATTCCTGACCTTGAGATGAAGAGGTTATGTTTATGTTTTTGTTAACTACGTCCTTATCTACGGAAATTGTTGGTTTTTATCATTTGCCGAATAGTAATTAAAAGCCTACAATCTGCAATAGATAGTCTATTTGAATGTTTGGTTAAATGAGGCCCCACTAATTTCAGCAAGTCATCAAACATCGCCACTGTCATTCGGGTGTAATGAAAAAATAATCGGCATTCTCATTTCGCATTTCTTTATATAAATTATAGAAATCACCTTGCATGTGCTATCTGCGGTTAATAGGTCGCACCCACCACCTCCGAGTTCTTTTCATTTTTTTTTTGCATGTATAGTTTTTATACATATTGACGTCGCTACGAATAAGAGCAGCAAAAGTAACTGTTTCTTAACCAAACAGTCCTCTTCATCCATTTTTTAAAAACAAATCAATTCTAAACTAAATATCTAAATTAGAATCTAATTTAAAAACTTAACCTGCAAAAATGTGAATCTTCTGTTTACTGTCAAAAAAGCTGTTTTCTGATTGCTAAAATGCCATACCAACTACAGTACAAAGGTGTAACTGTTAAGTTTATCTGAGCGTTAACAAAAGTCACCCGTATTTCTCGCCTTTTTACTTCAGTATGTTTGAATATTTGCAGGTGGGATGAGTTAACGTTCCTATTATTTGCTAAACCCTAGATTATTCAGTTATTAAATGTCTAAAATTATTAATATTTGTAGAAAACACTATTTCAAGAATATGGCGTCCTTTTTAATAACTTTCCTGCAGTACCAATGTAACCGCACTAATTTTATGTGAATGAAGCTTTAGTGAAAATTGTTTATATCCTTTATTATTCCCCTGAAGGAATGCATTTATTTCAGAAACATCTTGTATAATAACAAAACATTACATAACACCTTAATTATTATTTTTTTTATGTTTAATCTTTGTCTTTAGGTGGTGAAACAATAAAGCAAATCAATCAACAGTCAGGTGCGTACTGTGAACTTGACAGACGGTCTCAGAATCAAAATTCCAACGAAAAGACTTTCACGATTAAAGGTGATTTAGATCAAATAGAAACAGCGAAGAGAATAATTAGTGAAAAAGTACAAATGCCATTGAATTTTGTTGCAACTGGAGGAGGTGGTCCACCAATGACTAATAATATGCCTACGGTAAGTTAAGACATTTGTAACATCTCAAACAATAATTGCCTGTTTGAGATTTCACTGAAAGTAGACAAATATAAACATTAAATGTATGGAACGAGCTTATAAAGGTTTTTATTATTTGATATATACTGATATTCCGAGTTGTTATGCTCTGGCCTCGCTAACTGGTCGCTGTCGATAACAGAATTAAAGTGCACATTCGTAGCCTTAGGGAAATTATGCTTTAATATTTGTGTTTCATAAAATTCTTGAACCATATGCCATAAGCTAAATTTTATTCTTTAGCTCAATTTCAACATGTTTTAATATTTTTTCCTTGGATGAAAATAATGGAAAAATTTGTTTTTACTAACTAAACTCTCTATGCAACTTTATGTTTAAAAGAATTTTACTTATTTATATTAATTTTTTAGCCATACTAGCATTCTACAAAATTGAACTAGGTACTAAGATGCCTGTTGAGATAAAAAAATGCAGAGTTGAATTCGTTTATATATTAAGAGATTTATGACGAGGGTGATGACGACGACGATGATGATGGCGATGATATGTAATAATGATGACAATGGTTACGATTGTTTAAGTTTTTATTACTTTACTAATTGAAGTAATTTTGTGAAAAATTACATTTTTACGTTGTAATATATATGTTACACACAATACTCGAATTCGGACAATGTTCGAAAAAAGTATGCAAAACATTCTAAGCCCAGAAAAATTCCTATACCCGAAATTTTATGTTTAAACGAGTTTTGACTATTGTAAAATAGTAGAACTAATTCTGGGCATTATAAATTGTTCAAAACTAGTTTCCTTCATTTTCTGAAGATTATGATACACACAATATTCGAAAAAGTATGCAAAACTAGTTTTGAGTTCAGAAAATATGACAAAAATGGCATAACCCTACTTTTAATTAGTGTAACTATCAGAAAATAAATATAACTAATTCTGGTCATTCCAAAATGCACAAAACTAGTTTTGAACAATTTATAATGCCCAGAACTAGTTCTCTGTATTTTGTAATATGCAGTAACCGTTTAAATGTATAATTTTGTTTATGGGAATCTTTTGGAGGTCACAACTAGTTTTGCATACTTTTTGCAGATTCAGACATTGTCCGAATTCCAGTATTGTGTGCATAGTGTTGAGTGAACCGTGCGACCTGTGGACTGAAAACCTAAGGGAAATGTCTTTTTTAGTTGTTTCGCTGCATTTACAAAAAATTTATCTGCTTTTAAAATCTTCATTTAATTCAAGTTATATAATTAAAGAATGGGAAATTATGTCTGAAGAATTTTAAATTAAAAAGTGAATAGAATATTGTAGGAGTTTCTGAATAATTTATGTACCTTATAATTTTGAAAAATGTTTATTTCATGGTTTAGCTTCACACATATGTGCTTGTAATACTTTGACAAGCATGTAGTGGTATGTAGAGATCTCGACAGCAGTTGTGTAGTGCTTCTACCAAAATACTAAAAACCAATTGAGGAGGTTGCTTGGAAAACTGGTTAAACTAAGTTTATAAATTTTTCAGTAAAGGTAAAAAACTTCTCATTGTTTGGCCTCCAAATTTAAAAAATCAAAGAAAATTGTCCCTGTTACTGTTTGATAGGGCGAACTAAACTGAATGAACTAAAAATGCTTTCCTAAATTTTTTTTGTTGAAGCATAATTTGGAAAATTATTTTGTATTTAATTGCTTTTGCTCCAATATACAGGGTGCCCCATAATGATGTGCGCTCCTTTGGAGGGTGTGTTCCTTGCGTCATTTTAGGGGGGGTTCTTCTATAAAATTTTTTGATTTGAGCTCTCCCTGACGAGATAAGGACTTCTAAAAAATTGAAAAAATTTCGGTATTCATTTTTTTTCTCAAAAACAGTTAAACTTATAAATCTGAAAATCTGTGACTACATTTAGTTAATTAAGTGACATTGTTGAGTATGATTACAAATGTCTACAAGGGTGGGTACCAACCTCTGCTGTTTTTTTAATTAGAACTTTTTTTCTAAACGTTTCTCGATATGAAAAAATTACAGTAAATAGAACAATCAATTAACTAAATTTTTCCCCTCTTAGTATTTTTGTGCACACACGTTTTGTTTTAAAAAAATAAAATCCACATACGTACATATCGGGTGTGGAATATGAAGCAAAATAATTCATATGAAACGTAGTAGGCTTCTGTCACTTTGATGGTTTTATTGTTTGGATTGTCATTAACAATTAATGACAGATATCTACCACCAAATTAGCTATTCTGTTAATTTCTATTGCAATTACGAATTTTCAATATTTCCAACGAAATCAAAAATTTCCGTCAGGTACTGCGTAGTGTAAATTTAAATTTTTTACGAAGAGTTCAGTTATGTGACCGACATCTGGGAAGGCATTTTGAACACCACATGTAAACATTTAATGTAGGTTCATTTCTATGTATTTACAACAACAAATATTAGTCAGTGTTCTTTACCGACTGCCACATTGGTCACCATATTTAAATAGTTTGCATTTTGCACTTTCCAATTTCTGAGTTTACTACTTGATAAAAATGATTCAAATTTGGCACATATGTGAAAATTTAAAACCATAATCCTACTAAGTTTCATATGAATTATTTTACTTGCATATTCCACACCCGAGGATATGTACGTATGTGGATTTTATTATTTTTAAAAGAAAACGTGTGTCTGCATAAAAATACTAAGAGCGGAAAAATTTAGTAAATTCATTGCTATATTTACTGTAATTTTTTCATATCAAGAAACGTTTAGAATAAAAAGTTCTAATTAAAAAAACAACAGAGGTTGGTGGTTGCCACCCTTGTAGACATTTGGTAAAAATAAAAATCGTACTCAACAATGTCACTTAATTAACTAAATGTAGTCACCGATTTTCAGATTTATAAGTGTAACCGTTTTTGAGAAAAAAAAATGAAAACTGAAATTTTTTCAATTTTTTAGAAGCCCTTATCTCGTTAGGGAGGGCTCAAATCGAAAAATTTTATAGAAATAACCTCCCCTAAAATGACTCAAGGAACACACTCTCCAAAGGAGCGCACATCATTATGGGACACCCTGTATATATCTAAAGAACTATTTATTTGAGAAAAAAATACATATTTTAAAAATATATTTTTTAATATTTAGGAAACTGTAACTGAGAATAATAAAACTATATAATACACTAAATGTAACAGTGTAATTTATACAAAACCCACAAAAAAAAATTGATAGAAATTGGATTTAATTGGTTTTGTGCGCAACCTCCTCAATTATAGCATCCTGAACCAAGTTTTGTAGTTTTATGTTTGATATAATATGTTCCTAAATTTGTAAAATTATATTTTTAACGTGATAAATGATCAAATTTGCGGAAAATGTTGCAGCAAAGTATCAGTTTCTAACCAAATACTCAGATGTTTAAAAGAATAATCAGGTTTTCAACAAGAACCAATTTGTTTAATATGTAAAAAAAGATTTTATGTTTACTAAAACATGGACATACACACAATAATTAGTTTGGTCTTTATTTTGTATTATCATTTCTGACTTCCATTATCTAAATAAAGAATTTATCTTTAAGGCATATCCAGGAATGGCACCTCAAGGCTATAATCCTCAAGGTGGTTGGGGTGTCCCTAACTATCAACAGCAATGGGGTAGCGGCCAACCGCAAAGCAATGAACCTGCACCTGCTCAATCTGGACAAGTACAAGTTAATCCTAGTACGGGTCAACCAGACTACTCTCTTCAGTGGGCCGAATATTATAGGTCGCTAGGTATGCATCGAGAAGCCGAGATGATTGAGCAACAGGCTAAAGCAAAAGGTGGCAATCCTAGTGGTGCACCTGCTTCGCAAGCTCCAGGTCCAGCAGCAGGAGTTGCTCCTAATCCTGCTTCGGCGGCAGCACCAGCAAACGGTGGTCAGCCAGATTATAGTGCTCAGTGGGCTGAATACTACAGAAGCATAGGAAAACATAAGGAAGCAGAAGCAATTGAAGCACAAATGAAAAATAAGGTTAGTTATTTTTAATCTTGTATTATTAATGGCTATGTTTAACGTCACCAAGCATTCCAAGTAAAGCACTTCCAGCGTTTCCATTTCCTATGCGCAAGGTTATCACTAGACGACTAATTTTTGATGTTTATTATAACCAAAAACAGTTTGAGTTTGCGTTTTTGTAAACTTTGTGTTGATTTAATATGGTAGATATAGATCTGGTAATATTTAAAACGGTTTTATGAATTCGACACTGATTTGTTAATACCCTCTACAGTGACAATCATTCAAGATACAAGTAATAGTACTTTGAATTTACAGAAGCCGCTGTAATACCATTCTTAATGTTGTACGTCGAGAAATTAGCATTATTCAAAATTATTGTGAAGAAATTATTAATTACTGTGATCAGAAGTTTTTTTTTTAAACATTTTCGTATGTCTAAAATCACAGTGATGGCAGAAATCAATGTAATATACATATATTTACGGCTTGTGTTTTACACAATTTTATTGTACATAATGAACTAATAATTGAAAATATAACATATAACAATGATATTTTGATACACCAATACTGCTGCAGAAAAAAGAGATGCTATTAAAACATTTTTAAATAGAAATATAAAATTAGTGGTTTTACTTTAAGTTAATCTAATAAATTTTAAGGAAAATGTAATTGCTTTATGCTTATTGCAATTTATTAGTAATTACAAAAATACTACTGGAGTGCTTAATGGAAATTGAGAAAATATTGAAAGTTTTTTTTTGTGCAACATTCCCAACAAATTAATTTCTCTCAGCTGCTGTTATAAAAATGTACCTGAATATATTATATATAGAAACTTTGTTCCATGATTGTAAAGACATGCTAAAATAGTATAAATAATATAATAACACTTAGTTAGCAATACAGTAACATATTTGCCTAAAAATATATTTTGGGATTAATATAGTTTGGTTCCGAATTACAGATATGTTATATAGAAAATATTAAGAATAAATATAACCTAAAATGTTACTGTACCAAATTTAGTGTTTATTTATTTATTTTGGTTAAAAATTGAATTAATAAAATTATAAATTTTAATAGACCATATTTGTTTGCATAATTTTTTATCACTTATGTGGCCCTTTTATATAAAAAAAATAATTATTACATCTTTGTGGATAGCAGAAATAATATATTTAAAATTTTCATGGCATGGGACTATTCTATTATGATTAAGTTTTATTATTTTTTTAAATTTGTTTTTATAAAACTGTTTCTGCAATTTATATACCTCTATTTGAAAGTCAGCACCCCCAGACAGAGGATACTAAATATTGTTTCATGGCACTACATTTAAAGAGTTGTATCACGTTAAATGTTGATATAGTTGGGTTAAGTTGTTAATATTAAGTTAACATACCTGAACAAACTCGGTTGTTCATAACAGATAATAATTGCAGTAAAAAATTGAAATTAATTTTTTCCTTGGAACATTTTAGCGACTTGCAATCTCTTATATTGGAAAGTAACCGAAAACTTTTAATATCTATGTCATCATTTCCACTTTACACAGTGACATGACATTTGTCTTTTATAAAATGATGATCATTAAAATGAAGTCTACACAACATATTTTGTACTCTCTATGTCAAATGAGAAAAAAATGCAGTCTGTACCTTGTAACAGTTTTATTTTAATTTATCTTAATTTTCAGCATAAAATCTAATTGTAATGTTTGGCCCCTTAGAAGCTGAACCGAACTTTTTTTTAATATGTTATTCAAAAACCTACCTTTCAGTTCTCAGGATGGTATCTCAAAACCTTTACTTAACAATAGAAAACCAAAATAAAAAATGGAAATATGCTTCTTGATTGGCAATTGCATAATGCATTTGTTCCGTTAATTTTGAACGGTTCTTAAAAAATGTTCTGTAAATCAAATGTTATTGGTTATATTTTGTTCATAGTAAATATATCTTTAATATTTCAATATGTATTTTTTAATGCAAATTTGATTTCTTTTAGACAAGTGTGTCACAACCAGGAGCGGGTGCACCCGCAGGTACAGCGGCAGCGGCTCCAGGACAAGCACCTGCAGGTAGTTACCAACAACCTTACGGTGCATATCAACCCCCTGCTGGTGCGTTTCATTTACTTATTTTTAAATTTTGATCATAATCATAATCATTTTTTGATTTTTGTTTTTAAATATGTCTAATATTTATCTCATATGTAGGCTATTATGGTGGCCAACCGCAAGCACCTGTGCCAGGAGGTGTTCCACAAGGAGGTTACGGTTTCCCAGCATATGGGTACGGTGGTCAACAAGGAGGGGCTCCCTCAAATTCACAGGATAATTAAAATTGGTGATACGTGAGTATTTATTGTGTTTAATCAGTATACTTATAATTTATTGACATCTTATATATTTGCTTATGATTATCTACTTTGGAAAACAATATTTTTTCTGTCTATTTATTGCATTACAGAAAGTGATACATGTTGTCTATGTTGCCTATATTTTATTATTTGTTTTTTGTTTATGTTTTCTTTTGTATTTCAGGAGCATTTACTCATTTCAAATGCATACTGGTATTTTTATAAATTGTTTTCATTGTAGTGATAAAATTTTTAATGTTCTGTCAGCACGTCCACCAAATATATACATATTTAATTATAAAACACATTACTTTAATGGTGAAAAATAAAATATGAGTATTTGCCATTTTCAGTCTTATGATGCAGCTTCCAAATAAGCAGAATATAATTTCTTGTTGTTATTTAAATTTTCAAATTATAGAAATATTTTTTCTTTAATATTGTTTAAGATACTTTAACGATATAATAGATGATTTTTTGTAAAATAATTAATAATTTATGCCTACTTACAAGCTTACAGCTTTCTTGCTTTGAAAGAAAATATTTTTAAACCTTTTGAAATAACATTACCTTTAGTGTTTGCCTACAGTACTAAGCCAGGTTTACTTAGTTCGTGCCTGTGGGTGGTTAAGTCATTACATCAGTAATTGTAAGGGAAGATTAGGGAAAATTAGTATAATTCAAATAAGAAATAAAAACAAATTAAATACGCATTTCTATTAACACAAAACATTTTTGAATCATCAAGAATCTAAAGGAGTTTTGAGCATTTTGTCAAAAAATATTTTTTATTAAGGGAGTTTGCTGTATACTGGCTCAGCAGTTTTATGTGAGAATGTATATGTAACACGCTGAGCTTTACAGAATAATAAATTTGGTGTGGCACCACCGTTTTGCTTCAACGCTCGACTGTTCTATCAGAAAATTTGTTGCAAATCAGAAGTGCTGTGTTGTCGGGAATTATGGATTGATTTGCTTCTCTTTTAATCGAGTAAAAAAATTTTTTCTCTGATTTACTGTCTTAATTAGTCCCTCAATATGTGGTTAAAATTAATGACATGATGCATATTTTTGTTTTAAAATGTTTTTTCAATATTTGGAAAAATCATTTATTTTGCGAGTATAACGGCATGATAACTTTTTTCGATTTCAATGAAATTAGCTTCAATAGGAGGTTCAAATTCAAGGTGCTAAAATTGCATTAAAAATGACAAAATATTAAATTCAAAATTTATTTAAATTTAATAAAAAATTACATTTTTAAATATAATATTGTGCAGGAAAATTTACAAATAAATACAGTGGAAAAGAATATGTATGAAGAAAGTATGTATCAGATCTTGGTCAGATACATAATTTCAGCGCAAACTTGCCTAATCCGCTTTTTATAATCTATTGGTAGATTTCATTCTTTAGAAATCCCCTATTAAAAAATTATTTAGGGTTGGTTAAAAGTAGCAGGGTTGTTTCATTCAATCCACGTCAGGAAAGTTTGCATTTAGTTAATTCCATACTCTCATTGTATTATGGAAATATCAAGTTGAAATATCTGTTGTATGCAACCTCCCAATTTGTAAAAAAAAATTGAAAATATTTTGCATTTAAATTTCCCCCAAGGTTCAATGGCTCAATTATTTATTCATTCAAAATACTGCGCCACACATTCACTCTTTCAGAATACTAAGGTCGACAATTATTTCTAGTAATTTGTGAATTATTTGTGTCACTAATTGTAACTGTCCCTTGATCTGAGTATAAATATTAAAACTCTTCGTAGCACCAAAAGCAATATCTTAGCCGCTGTTCTTTATCTCCGAACATACAATATTATTGTGAAAAACTCCAACTAAAAGAAAGTGATTCATTTTTGATTGGGCTGCACTTTTGTACTCAGTGTGAACTGAGCATAGCTTCATCTTTATATTTTATTAATAAATAAAGATGAAGCTTATTTATTTATTTCTATTTGACAGCATAACTATTTTTGTAACACCCTGTACTTTAGGTTACCTTCTGACAATGTTTAGCTCTTCATTCCAAAACCATTGTATTTTCTAAATTGTTCATAGACTCTTTCGATTCGAAGTATTCAATCAATATTTATAAAAAATGTAAAACAAAAATATTATGATAAAAATTACTTTCCAATTTAAATAAATAACTTATTATTCAATTAAAATATCTTAAACAGCATTGGAGATTTTATAATTTACCTATTGCATACAAATGAATGAACTATTTTAAATGGTAATATGGATTGTGTAGACAGAACATTAAGTTTTTCAGGTGGTGTGTAAGCAGGGAGATATCAGATTTATATATTTACAGATTTTAAATATGGCTCCAAATTCAACTATCCACCGGAGAATGATTTCTTATTGATTAAGAAAGGTTTAACATCTGTCTTAGTTATAAGCAACCATATTTTATCAGCGGTGTGCCCAGCCTATAGAAAACTTCATTTAAAGAAATCCACAATAGATTTAAATAGAAATAAGCTATTTTTGTTCATATATATATTATAAAACATTGGAAATTGCTTCCAATAAAATATTTGAACTCAGTATTTATTTATTAGGTTTTTATTGTCCCTCTTGTATTTTTTACAGTTTTAAGCATCAAATTTTTTGCTAATATAACAATTATTTCTGGATTGTTTCTGTTTTTTTTTTTATTCACATTATATGACATTTAACTATCACTATTATTATATGGTAATTTTTATAGTCTGTAAGTTAAACAATACTTGTGTGTTAGATTATTTGTAGGGAATGTCAGACAAATGTGTGGACAGCTTTCTGGAGGTAGGAGCTACAGTTTGGTAAGACTATAATAAAAACTATTGACTTTGTATGTTATTACCTATTGATTTCTCGACTCAATTTTCTCCCGTCTATGCTTGAAGAAAATGTTTAACATCCAGCTGCATTTAGTCGTGCAATATCCATTCCGTATTTTATAACTATTTTCTTTAAGCATAATGCTTAAAATTGTTTATGATCTACAAATATATTTAAATATTTGTTGATACAAACTATGTGTTGGTTTCATCGGAAACCTTGTAGCAAGAAATACTTCTTATTTGTCTGTTGCGGCAGTATATGTAATTTGGTTTTTATTTCTTATTATATTGTAATTTACTATGTATGGCAGTTAGACTGCAATTGTATGATTTTGATTAAAAATAACCTTGACACTACTTGTGTTTGTTGTTTTTGTTATATTTACAGATTCCTCACTACAACCAAGGTAAAGTATATTTCTCAGAATATCCACTGTTCTAGTCATCTGTTACAGATTTTTTTTTAATAATATATTTATGAAATTATTATAAGCTATATAATTACATTTTTCTATTTGTATTATTTTTATATACTGATATTCTTTTTTTTTTACATATATATATATTTACATTTTATCCATATATCCACTTCTTATTCAAGGGTGTCTTAATGCTGCTTTGCCTCAATGTGATATTATTTACCGATTCTGTATACTTTATGTGTATGTCTTTTTCACTTTGTTTCCAAAGGTTGCTATAATTTTATTTTTAAACATAAATTTAACAAATATTACATATTTGAATATATAAAAGAATATAAAAATCAATATTTATGTCTTCTTTCTATATTTACTAATGTAGACACCCGTATAGGTACATTAATTTCATATATTATTCTTCTGCAAATATTAGGGGTGTTCTTTTTGCACTTACTTAATTTCTAATAAAGATTCAATGAATTTAATTAATACTTATATGAAATTATATTTTCCCATTTTTGTTGGGTTTCAAATCATTTTTCAATTTTAAATTGTCAAATTTTACTTAATCATGTTTTGTTTTCCATTTTTTTTTGTCTATTCTACAAATATCTGAACAGGAAATGTTGCTTTTACCAATATTGATACCATTATCATTATAATTGCCATTAAATAAACAATTGTCATTAAGGTTTTCCAATTCTGACAAAAAGTATAGAAGTTTACAGTTTGGAAATGTGTTTCTTATGTTACAAGGTCTAAAAATTAAAATTGTTAAAATGTCTAAAATAATACATTATTATATGGTTACTTTCAAAGTACTCGTCTAGGAAAACTACAGCAATGGTAGCGATGGATCCATTCTTTAAAGCAATAATTTTTGAAATCATTTATTTCGTCAATATTTTTTTTATTGTCAGAGAAAGTAAAAAATTTGTAAAGATCGTGATAATACAGTCCAAAACATAATTCTTATGTGTCTTTGTTTATCGGTGAGCTTCTTTGGCACCATGTTTGCATACCTAACAGATTATCAATGTTTACTTGGTGTGGTATACCTGTCACAGTCGGCTGACGAATTTTTTTTCAATCAGTTTTACTTGTTCTTGGCTTGATTTTTCTTCATCTACGATTTTGTCTCATTTGAAATTTATTTACCCCTTTTTTCTTCATACTATTTTTTCCATCAATTTGGACCAACATGCCCTTGAGTTCATTTCCATTCTTGCCAAGTTTAACAAAAAATTTAATGTTTTGTTCCATTTCAAGTTCTGATATTCTTGTGACTGTACACAAACATGCGACAATCATAACACCACTCAGTAACGGCTTGACAGAAACATAGCTGTCGAGCACCAAAAACAAAACTGTGCAGTGATGTCAACTTAACATTTCTTGAATTTAACTGTCAGACCTCTAAGGTGTGACTGCTGAAATAACTAGATATAAACACATATATCTTTTCCCTTTGTTCAGGTGATTATTTAAGATTGCCTGGTGTGTGTGTGTGTGTGTGTCAACTACATTTTGCCATTTAATGATCAAAAATGAAAGTATATAATTGTTATGTGAGGATAGACATAGAATAAAGTTAGCTTTCAATATATTTGATAAATATGCATATGATTACATAAATACTACACAGTTCTTACATAGTCTTGAAGAACGATCCTAGTTAGCAAGTTAATGTAGGTACAGTATATTTATGGAAACAACTGTCACTTCTCTTGCTTCCTTTTTGTTCACTTATCTAAATGAATTACAGAAATTCCAAAATGGAGTAAGTCATTTTGAAACACAGTATACTCTGAGTTGTCTGTGTGGGATTGCCTGTTTTAAGTATTGAATCAAATACACGTACATAATATAGATATAAGTACAATCTCGTTAATCCGAACCATTTCAAACATCACATTCAGGTTATCAGTCACACATTGTTAAAATTATGGGTAGCTCATGGAAACCACATTGTATTCTAAAAGTACTAACGTTTGCAGATGTTTGTGGTCATAAAATATCAACAAGAAAAGTGCTTCTGACCATATTTTGTCCAATGGCACTATTTGTATTGTGGATTCTTAAATTTTATCCTTCAGTGTTGACAGGTAGAGGTGTTTCTCTTTTAGTCACTAACATTTTTATTCAGTATGCCTCCAAAATGTAAAAGAAACTACTGTTACTTTGCTAATTAGAAAAAAAATTAGGGAATGTGTTGGTATCATGAATATTACTTGCAATCTAGTATGTGCAAAAAGAACATTATTAAAATGAATATATTTCCACTTAAACAAAATATTTTATCATTTAATTCTTATGTGGTTGGTGTAGGTAATTTTTTTATGATGGATTTTCTATTAGTATCTAATTGATCTGGCCTAGTTACATTTGTTGAACATTTGCGATTTGCGAATAATCCGATTATTATTGTTGATTTTCTTATATTTTTATATTTTATGAATAGGCATGTTCCAGATGTGATAGAATATATCTCATTTTACTAACCAATTGAGAAAATCATTTGCTTAGAATATTACTATTGGTAGTTATCTGTGGTATATAATATATCTTTTTTACTTAACTGGTATTAACTTTTTCTGATTATGTGGTTTTTGATCTTCCAGGCTATTTACAGTTTAATCAATAGTCTACAGATGAGACATAAGGTTCACTGTCCTGCAGGAGTCCTGCCTTAAAGATTTACCTAACCACCAGTGAACTGAGGCTGGATTAATAAGTGGGTCTGATTAAACTAGTGTTACATCAGTTTTACACAGCTGTGACAAATGTATGTAACACTGACATAATTCTTATTTCCCGCAAATGTTTCCCATTTTCTTAATATACAGGATGTTTCTGAAATAAGTGTGTTTTTTAGAGATAATAATGGACGTGAAAATAAATAATTTTCATTAAACAATCCATTGTCTAAAGTATAAGCTCCCAAAAAATGAGTAATTAATACGCAAAACTTAGACTGCATCACCTCACTTGATCTGTATGCCACGCAGTAACTAGGCGTGAGCCTGAAAGTGTTTTGCTTATTCTCATTTATTGTAGACTACACATTGTTTTATTTCCAAATGACTAATTTATATTTGCAGCAGTGACATTGTGCTGTGGAGTTCTCCATGACAACTTATTTTTACCAATTGTATTACATTTACTCTTAAGCAGCAACATGGTTTGCATGGGGCTCCTCATATTTTTCAAATTGTGATTTGTTATACACTTCTTTTCCACACAGATGGATCTGTGCATTGGTTAATGAGAAGTACTGATATGAATCTTTTAGATTTTTTCATTTGGGAATGTATGAAACAGAGTATGTACTAAAGGTCCAATGCTACCGATCATCGATAACATATATTTGCCACAACTGTAATTTTTGTAGAATTATGTAATATCGATTAATGGTAAGTGGGTAGTTTATTTCTATTATTTCTTAAATAATTTCAGTCCCAACGACGTTTCAACACTTTCTAACCAAGAGCCCTAAAAAATGTTTAACGTTACAAAGCGACACCTTTTTATTGGCTATGTGCACTCCACACAACAAATCACATTTAAAAATTTTGTGTTTCTTTAATTTGATAATTTCCTTTTTCTAAAATATGACATTTTAGACCACAGGTTGCTTAAAGAAATTTGTTTGTTTGTATCCTCTATTACCTTCCTCAAGAAACAGACTTATTTTAGAAACACTGTATGGTATAATGTATATACATAACGTGGAAAAAAATATTTTATCCATAGTACTAGTTTTAACTTTGTGCATCAGTGGCGGCTAATCAGAAAAATTAGAATGAAATTTATTATAAATCGATTATTTTAAATTTAATTTATGTATAGGTATTTATAAATATAATTTATGTAGAAATAATTCTTAGGATTACTGAACGGCTGCAGAACTCAAGTGTATGCAGGTAGTACCTATTAACAGTGGTGGCTCATAGACTTAATAACAGTTGAAACAGAAGGATAAATGAATCCTATAAAATCAAAATCAGACAAATCCATTATGGCATATTTGTGGGAAACCAAGAAAAACTGTTTCAGTAAGTTACTGATCAGATAGACTTATTACTAACTGAAATGATAGCATAGAGTACAGTAAAATGTGAGCTACGAAAATTATGTTAAGAAACATTTAGCTTTTCTATAATTTAAATAACAACAATGTACATGTCAATTTTGATATTCAAATCTCGTTTTTTTGTCAGGTTTTTATACTGATTATTATGGATTTGTGGGGTACTGTGTCACATCTGCAATATAATCCATATCTTCACATAACTGCAATTTTAAGACTCGATGCCCTCTGAATTTTCAGACAGATGAACAAGAAATTTATAACAATATTTGTAGGATTTGGAACTGAGTGCATATTTTAAATAGATTTAAAGGGCTTTGCTGCCAGATTGCGAGTTCTAATGTAGAGAAACCTTATATGATTTGTGAGGTACCTTTATCTCAATTTTGCTAAAAAGTGGATTAGCTGAGTTTTGATTTGGCAAATTTATTATTTTATATTAAAAATGTATCTAATAAACATATTTACTTAAGGCTTATTCTTCGATCTTTTAAAGATAATTTATTTAATAGTCTTGACGAATGGAAATTTAAGTCATAATACATTTAATAATGGAAAGAATTTAGAACTCACACACAAAAGCATTGACCTCAGTTTCACAATTGTATTTTATTTTATATAAATAATATTTTTTAAAGTTACGAAAAAAATATAGTCTCCAAAATTGTAACATTCCACGTTGTTCTGTGACCAATGATATCTGTAGCAGTGCAATGTTGCTGAGTGGTCATTAGAGCATCGGGTCATAGTCTGGAACATTTCAAATGCAGCAAAATTGTCGATCACCACTATTCAGTCTTCATAGTAACTGGGGCACTTTTTAGATCATCATCGCTGACACTATCACCGCGCCCAAAAAATCGACTGGCTCTTTTTTCCACTTTTAAGCACCGATCCTGTTAACAATGTCGGGGACTATGGCCTGATGCTGTAATGACCAGTCGGCAATACTGCATTACATACAAAAATCATTAGTCACTGAACTACTTCAAATGTTATAATTTTACCGACTTTATTTGTTTCGTAACTCTTGAAAAAATATTATTTATATAAATAAAATATAATAACTTTGTATTAAACTAAGTTGATGTTTTTGTGTCATTTCTAAATTATTTCGACTATAAAATATATATCGACTTCTATTGTTGAAAATAAGTCTTTTTCTCATTAGAAATATTTGCCAAATCTGTAAGTCTGATTTCCATTCTTGAGTTACGCAAATAATTTTTAACTTTTAGGTAAGAAAAATTTGGCATTATAATAGGTATTTCCAACAAACGATATCATAAAATAAAAACATTTCAACAAATTGAAATATAACATGAAAATAACTGAACATTGACATGAAGGACTGCTGGTCCCATAAAAACTAATTGTATAAAGCAGCTCTCGAGCTCCGAGTTATCCTGTGTCGACCTCTGATCACCCATATGCATGTTGTAATAGCAACCGCTCTAAATAAGGTTGATGAACTGCAGCGAATTTTAACTGGTACCAATTCCGCAACACCTCTTATGCATTATACGAAATTGGTAGTCATGTTCACTGAAGATAATGTTTTCTTTGAGAAGACGTTCAGCTCTCTAACTTGTATAAAAAATATTTTTTTGATATCTACTGATTTTGATAAATTGTATGATAAACATAAACCATAAACAAGGCAATTTTAATATCGACATAAAAATTACAAAATTTTAATTAGATGCGTCACCAACGAGCCGCCACTGCCTATTAATGCAAATGATGTATTTTATAGTTTGAAAATCATAGCAAATGCTCATATATAAGGGTGCAATGATACTAATTAATTAACTACCAACAATACTGTGGAACCACATTTATTCAACTCTTATGAGGCCAGTCAGCTCTGCATAAATAACAAAGTTTACTTAATACTAAAAATGCATATTAAACATGCACAGTCGAAAAATATGTAGTTATGGACGGTTAAAACGGTGTCATTTACTTGGAAATTGAACCTTTAATACAATTTAAATCATGAAAATATAATATAATTTGGTGAGTTGGATAATCTTTAAATGAGGTTCTACTGTATATTTAATTACTAGTCCTATTATTGAAACCGTCAACAGTCATTCTCTCTGTGTGGTCATCATTAATTTATAAATTCCAGTTATAAAAATTATAGCTCATATTTATTTTGTAATAAGAACAAATTTGGTTGTAAAAACAAGGGAAAAAGTGAAACTTGACTTATTTGAAACATTTCAATGAAAAATACCAAAATCTCAAACTTGCTTTGTCATTTGAAATCACTACCAATATTTTGAGAAATATTGAAAAAATATATAAGACAATGTGGGCTGAGCCTTATTATTGCTAAATAAAAAGTATTCACTATGTAAATAAATGACAATAAATGTAAAATAGATCAATTAACTATAGTAATAGTTCACTCAAGTAAATTCTAATTTTATTGTTGTATTATATGGCCTGTCGTATCATGCACGTATCTGAGTGATAAAAAAAATAGATACGTAAGGTCTTAGATCCCCTTGAAATTGGACCCAAAATTGTGGTCTTTGCAAATAAATATCTCTTGAACCGCTAGCCCAATTTCAAAGTACATATAAATAAAAAATATATCTACTTGAACATATACCTGTCGGTTATTTGCATATACCAGGGTGAGTAAATTTGTAAGGAAAATTCAGTTTTTACTAAAATCGAATAACTATCTGTTGTTCTAATAGAATATGGGATGTGGTTATAGATAGTCTATCTGAACATGACTAAAGTGACTGATAATTAATTCTTAATTATGCATAATGCTATTTAGTTTTTTATTAATTTATTTTTTTTTTCAACATTTTTTTATAGGGGAATCGAAACAATTTTCATTATGCACAGAAAAGTAAGCGCTTTAGAAAACGTTACTAAATTGCATTATTAGTATTGGCAGACTCCAAAATTTATGAAATAGAATAGTAATAGTAATACAATAGTTAAAACAATTGAATAACATGTTACTTTGTAATACATTAACATTTACCGACATAAATTACCGAATTTAAAAAAAAATCATTTAAATTAGAGATTTTTGTCTCGTCTATCTTTATCAATTGGGTGTTACGTTTTGGTCACGGATTTTTCAGTTGCAATGGGCTATGGCAGTACCTATAACTTCTCTTTAGAAAATTAAGTCACAAATAAAAAAAATAATGTGGGTAACTTTTTGTGGAGAATGCATGCTGGAAAAAAAATTGAGAGGAAAAATGGAAAAGAATTTAAAAAACTAAATAGCAGTGCCACTTGATAAAACTGTCATCATGGTTCAATAGACTACTTAAACTACCTACAAAATTTTATTAAAATTGACTTAGAAATTCAGGAGATATTTGCACAAAACAAAATTTTAAACCCAATATCAAGGGGCTATTACCAGGAACTTTAGAGCTAGTTAGAATTCACGAAAAAAAATACAGGTCAAATAATTTCTCTGTCTGTGCCCATTTTTCCTAGTATTTCTAAATTATTCTGTATAAGAAAGCAATATTATGTTTTTAAGTCCCATCAAGATTTCATTTAGTTCCCCTCGAAAAAGTTGGTTGGCTATGGCGCTGGTCATAATAGTGTCCTTTATTAGTTATTTAAACTCGTGCTTCTATAAATATTAGATAGATATGAGTATTTAATAAAAAAACAATCGAGAATATTCAGGGGAAAATTTAAGAATAATAACAATTTTTAGATAACTGAAAAATTACAAATATTTTCTAATGTTTAAAACTATTGGATTATGTAACTGGACTAATGAAAATAGAAGTCCAACTTAAAAATGAATTTCTTCAGCCAAAGTATAAAGCCATAATGTACAGAATGAACCTTAAGTAATTGGATACAGAGCAGTGGCATATTCTCTATGTAAAAATAATGCAGTTTAAATTCTTTTTTGTTTTTCTTTAATAATTTGCAAAATAAATTTAAATCAACGAAAATTGACAAATGGAGTTTGACATTCAAAGAAAATGCCAATTTAACTCTTGCTGTTAGACCTGTGATACTTCCAGTATGTTTAAAATGTCTGTCAAATTCTCATTTTCATTTAAAATTCGTGTAGATCTCCTTGTAAATGGTGCTAAGAATCACAGTTCTCTAGATATCGGCAATTATTAACATTAAAAACAAACCCTCATTTTACTGTTAATATAAAAACCGCATATTTGCAATGAAACAATTTTGTATCGCTCTCTTTAGTTTAATAACTATTTCATAAAAACTTTCAGTTATGAAATACATAAAGAATCAGTTGGAAAAAACGGCCTCTCAGAAGCTTATTTCTCTTCTAAAAAGCTTATATAAACATGGATCTGAAAATGATTAGTAAACTATATTTTTATATAATTCTCAGTTTCAAAATTAAGCAAAATTTTATGTATTATTTTTACTGACTGTTCAACAATGGGATTTTATTTGGGCACAGAGGTATAGTTAACAGAAGGGGTTAGTTATTTGTTCATATATTTTTTTATGCATTGAAAATATTTTCTATTAAAATAAGCAAAGGGGTATTTATTCATTGCTCTGAATATACGTTACTACTGATTCAATGATCACCTTTATCCATTTGTGGGTACAGAAAAATACATTTTATCAATGGGATTTTAGGACAGACATTATCATAAATAAAATAATTTAGAAATTGTTATAGATAACTTTTGTAGCTGGGAATTTGGTGGACATTGTGATAAGTGCAGAATGATTGTGGTAGTGGCATGTGTTCATCATTTAAAATGAAAATGAGAAACACTCAATAGCACAAGTCCTCATAATATAAAGCAAATATGTTACACGAAAAGGTATCCCAGTATCCACAAGTCGGCAAAGACAAAACTGAATTGACAGTTTCAAAAGTTACTTGACAGCGCTTATAATGAGCGCTAATATTCTTTTACGGTGCTTGTTATAAATAAATAAAAAAGAATACTTCTTTCATTATTTCTTCTAGAACATGTCACCATACTTTTCAATCTCTCAACATTTTTTTGTAAGTGACAGTTCCCTTCTGCATCATTGACTGGAGTGCCTTCAAAATCCATATGTCTAATTGTTCAAAGCTACTAGTTTCAATAATATACCAACTTTTGTTGAATTGAATTAGTGTTAGTGTGTTGAATATTAGTAAAAATATGGTTTTCAAGTTGCACATTCACTCGAAAAAATTAAAAAAAAAAAACTAATAAGAAGTACTGTATTCATCCAATATCAATTTACGTTTCTAAATTTTAAATGTATGTAGCCGCCACTAGAATGCATTTTCAGGAAATTAGAATCGCCTATTCATTATTTATTTTTACAAGGATTACCTATTTGGATGTTTATAGCATTATATGCATTTTGTATATTTTAAATCATTTCATCATTGAAATTGATCTTGTTTAGGTATGTTATGGAAAACTTATGACAAAGGTTTAAATAAGATAATATATGAAAATATGTTTCAAATATCTGTTAAGAAATTATTACCTTTTATGGACTGTTTATATATCCTGTATATAGAAAATCGCCTGCTTCACTTTGACAGTAATGACAATTTTCAGGACAGGTGAACAAAGCTTTATGGAAATATTTGTTGCGGACTAGATCCTAGACTGACATCACTAGAAAAATTCCAGGAAGGTGTATTTTTTTTCGATAACAAGTATGTATAGATGATAAAAACAAACACAAAAATTGTTTTGACTGTTACCACAGATAAATGAGATAATTGGCAAATTTGGTAGAAATAGCTAATTTAGAGCTGCTTCAAGAAATAGTATTGGAAAATGAATCATCTTTATTCTTCTAGTTTTTCTGTTGCTGTTTCTAATGAATATGCTGATAGAACAAAAACATATTTCTTAAAATGTCCCAACTGGTATGTCCTAGTAATTGAAAATAATTTTTATTGTATTGTCGTGATATCCAGCTGACCAACATATTGAGTTTTGAATTTGGCATCTGTTTAAAACAATAAACATTTTTTGTCATTTTGTTTTAAAAAAACTTCTGTAAAGAGCAAGTAATCCTGAACTATCCTGAACATTATAATTATTTATGATTTTCAAGTAATTACCTAATTAATGTACACCTTCAGGGGTTAAATATTGTTATGCAGTGCTGACTGTAAGGAAGAGGAAATAATCCTTAATCGTCAATAACAAGAGTTAATCACTGCTCGTTGAAAACATTTTGAGGAATCTCTACCTTCACAATCCCAATCATGAAAATGCATTGTTACAAATGTGTCAAATAGCTCTCTTATCGAAAGCTGGTTACGGACAGTGAGTATAATATATGTTGAATATGTTGATCAAGTAATCATCTAAATCAATGGAGAAATAAAAAAAATATAGAGTAATAAACTTTGGCAAAATTTTGAGCGGCCTGATTTTTTTTGTTGGTCAGTGTATATAGTTTTTATTTCCAAGTAAAATAATGTGTTAATTTCGTCTGCGGATGACAAGACACAAAAGGAGGTGATATATAGTGTTAAAATATCACTTGAAAAATATATTCCTACAGATATAATATGTCGTATAGATATAGATATATGTATATTACTGTGTTGATGTGTAGTATTCTGTGCTTTTTAATGAGTTGCGATATTTTTATAATACCTATATTAGATATAATTTATCACTATCCGTAGCCGGTTTTTTACATTGAAACCTAGTGGTCAGCACTGTATATTACATACAAAGGTTAGTTACCTTCCAAAATTAACTGTTATTTTTTTTATGACGGGTTTTGTCACACTGGAAAGAAAATGAAATTAAATAAAAATATTTTAAAATAAATGGATTTATATAAAACTACAAACGTAGTATAGCATTAACATCTACGTCGCTTTCTGAAGTGACCTACAGATGTCACAAGTTTAATATAAATTAACCTAAACTATATACTTATTTAGGATAATCATTATGATACTGATATATTGGAAACATTTGTTTTAGATAGATATTTATAATCATCACTAACATTACGATATTTAAAGACTTTTCATGGAAGTTATTTTTAATGAAAATGCTCTTTATAATACATATAATATTACACTGATTTCCACTATTGAATTATTGGATGAGGTAGTTGTATTTATTGATTTTTTCAAATCGATAAAAAAATATATAAATTATTTATATCTATGGCTAAATAGAATAATCTGTACATAAAAAAAATAATTTTTTTTTGGAATTTTAGAAGTGTAATTTTTTATCGTAGATGTGGAAGATAGTAACAGGAGCAAAGAATTGTAAGGAAATAAGAACCAATATGTATTAAAATATTTCCAATATGTTGATCATTGAAACTGGTGAAGATATCTGGCTGAAAAAAGTAAGTGTCTATCAGAATTATGTCCATGTAGGCTAATAAATATTTAACAGAGATACATAATTCTGAATTTTATGAATGTTCTATTATACGAATATTACTATCGTATTGTTACCAATTTTTGGAGACTAGGACACTTATTCATTCATTTTTTTTTTTTAATTTTTTCCGATAACCTGAACATTCCCATTTCTTGATAATAGACATATGGGAATAGACTTAACATCTTCAACATTCAACAGATTAACATGCAAACATATTTATAATATGCTATGATACCTATATTTTTATTTTCAAGTTGGAAACTGGCATTGGACTATACAGGTAGGTTTATACATTCTGAAAATATGGTTGTGAAAAAAATATAAGTTAAACGCATTTTAAGTAGTGCTAACACAATTGTTGATAGTTAAAGTTGTTGGATAATATAATTGATATATGATATATAACAAGATATTTTTCAAGTTAAAATGATTAAATTTACAAATTTAAATTACAATAGACAAACTGTCTATTTTAGAACATATTTACATAAGTTTTTATAAAATAATTTGCATCTTTTTTTTTATGGGTGGGTGTGGAAACTTGTACTTTATTTAAATTTTCATAAATCATTTGTATTTTCATTTATAATATCTAGTGCTTAAATTAAATTAAATAAGAGGTCATGATAATTTTTATGATAAAAATTTCCAGAGATTTTTTTTAATTACCATGGTAATGGAGTATTCTTAGTAGGTACCATCAAAGCTCAAGAATAAAAAGTAATTGATGCTTTGGGAGGAAAATAGCAAAAAGCCACATTACTTTAATTTTTGAGAAAAACCAATACAAATTATACTATTAAATCCTGAAATCTATTTTAAAGATATCTACTAAATTTTTTTTTTTCATTAACATGAACATTAGCATTTACTTTTACAAAAAATAAAAGGCTTGGTACTGTTTTAATTTAATATATATATATATATAAATAATAGGAAGCCAAGCCAAGTTTTTTCTTTATGAATTAATAATAATAAATGCAATTTTTTACAACTTTTTTAGCCAACGTTTTGTTTACATCCGCAATTTTGAATTTCTGTGGCTTGTTATGTTTTTGCTATAAAATTTTCTTATGGATCAGCTTGAGTCAAGAAAGTAACAGTTGATTTGTGACGACATCTTTTAACCAATGGTGGTAATAATTCCAGTGGGACTTGTTACTTTCTTACATAAAATAATTATGTTGAAATTTCGATTTAGAGAATTTGTGGCTTATTATTTTCCGCTGAACACATGAAGTAATATGTTAAGTTCTGTCAAACAAAATATCGGTATATTTATAAACGTCAAAAATTTTCAGTGGGTACAAATTTTCGGATTTTTTTTTATATTTACGATGGTAACAGAACAAAATACAAGCTTCTATAGTCAGCGGCCGAAAATCTAGAGTGACTAATCGCTAGCTTGTAGACTAGCGCGACGGGCGAAGCATGCGAGGAGCAATGTTTCATAGACGTACTAAATTTGAAGGCAATCAAATATAAAAAATATACAAATATGACAAAAATAATTGCATTACATAACACCCATTATTTTAGTAGAAACAGTGATATAACGTTTTTGCCAGTTTCGAGGCGTTAGATAATAAAAATTATAAGAATTATTTCCAAAGTTAAAGTTTTTATCTTGTATTATCAATTACCCAAGATTGAAAATAATAGAGAGTGACTAATTCAGATGAGTATGGAAGGTGAGGGTGGCATGATTACCTAAGCGTGCGACTTGAGAAGAGTTGACCAAGCACATTAACAATTTACTTTAAATGTGCCCCCTGTGCCATCCTCTACAAATTAGAATGCCATCCTTTTGGACGGCGATTGTCCACCACTTACATCTACCTGATGTGCACGCCGCTGATATCACCCTTAAGCCTTGTCCTCATGGACACAAAATTCTCAGATTTTTGCACGAATTTTGCAAATTCTGTTTTAATTATTTATGGCGGGAAAATCTCAATTTTTACCAAATTTTGCGAAACAATAAAACAACAAATATTGCTACTTTCATTGGTAGCATTCAGCAGAACAAAGTTGATCAGGTAGCGATCTTTAAAACTGATCCATCGCTTGGAGTTCTGCTGAACGTGCTTTTTGCGCATTTACCCAATTGACAGATGACAGTCTTGTTTTGTTTGTGTTTTGTGGATAACCTTAAAAAATAAAATCGCAATTTTGATTTAATAAATAATTAAAATGGATAATGTTGATGTTAATGTATAAAAATATTGATAAATTAATAGAACGAGACCCAAAATGTAATGAACAGATATAAAATTCATACCACCTTGGAGCCGTTGATGAAACACAGAACTTCCATTAACATTATAAATTCGGTCCTTAAAATTATAGGTAATCATTATTTCTTCTCCTGGGTTCATTCAATATGTAAAATAAAAGTTAAAGCAAATTCAAAGTTTTTAAATTTAATTTTAACTTAAAAGTTTTGAAAATAACAGTTGATGACTGATGACACAAAATAGTGGTTGATGTATCAGTGATCGATAGCGTAGCGTAATTTTATTTCGCTCGAAAAAATGGTGACCGCTACGGGAGCGCTCCTAACTGATCATTTAAAAAAACAGGCGTTCAGCAGAAAATTGATGATGGCTCCGGTAGCGCTACGTTCTGCTGAACGCGACCATTATTATGTGGTGTTAATAAATTTGTTTTGAGCTTCTGACAATCTACCATGGCAGTATCATGGTGAAAATGATGGAAAATGTTATAGTTGACAAAATTTGTTACAAGTAAAAATTTTTCCACCATTAAATAAATCGCCCAAATATTTGCGAATTCCGCATTCAAAAGGACAAAAGGCTTTAGAATACATGCACACTATTCGCACACATCCATGTTTCATCAAAATTTAATACATTCTTCGATTCAGATTCTGATCTTTTAATATTTACTTTAAATACTTTCTTCGCCATATCACTATGTCAGCTTTCTCTATCAGTATACTCTTTTCGATATCATTTATACAGAAATTCACCTACTATAATTCATATGTCACCCATAATTCGCAAAAGAACCCTTGTATATATTCTAGGCAAAGTTTCATCTTGTATGATATAGCACTCCAATCTTTTTTTTGCTGAAAACTCATTTTAAAAATATCATCTTCCTTCCGCAACTTTCCATTTCGCAGTTGTATTTCTTTACCACTTTTTTATGTACACTATACATATATGTTACTCACGTACATTTTTGTTCATATTTCATCGCTTACATTCATATTTTGACCTCACGCCCTAAACTCTTCATGCATGTCATCATCCAATATTCCTCACTTGTTAAATTAGGACGATTTCAAGAATATGCTGTAGAGAGCTTGAATTATTCTCCATTCTTAAGAACACAAAATCACTAATAAAATTCATAAATTCATAATTAAATTAGCGAAAAGATATACCCGAAATGTTGCCCGCCCTTACGATATATACCTGCCAATGATAGCGCTGGAAATGGAACAGGTGGATCCGTGAATTCACCATAGGCAATAGAAAACTGCAGCGCATGCGTACTTACTACAGCAGAAGTTGTGTAATCGGGTATATGCTCTCAAAGATATGTGGCACACGATTTTATAGGAATAATATATGGGCTGCATGTATGTTCCTCTGTGTGAGACTGTTATAAATTGTGAGCAGGTTTATAACATCAGTCACTCTCTAGATTTTCGGCCGTGTAGTATAGTTAGAAAATATTGGTCTGAAATTTTCAGCGAAAAAAATAGTTGCAATAGTAGAGTAACTTACTTTTAAGTTTAAGGTTTTGTATGTTGGTATCAGTATCTGAATAAAACAAATAAATGAAAAAGTAAGTTGTTTGTATTATATTATTTTTATCAATGAATCTTATTTGCTTCTTAATAAACTAAAAATTTTAATCATAAAAAATGTTTAAACTGCAGAAGAAATATTCAAAAAGTATTCTTGTTTTATTGCGCAATTACTGTCAAAATTTCAAATATATAAAGTGTTGCACTATTTACCTAATAATTACACATACTACACTATTTACTATTCATCTGTATGATCTCAGATCTTTTTATTTTTATACATTTTTAGGAATCTATAAAAATGTCCTTAAAATTATTATTAGTATAACTACATACAAAATATTTATATAAAATTATCCAAATTGATTTTATTTATTATTATTATTATAGTCTCAAAATATTTTTATATTATACTGTTATAATCAAATTTACTATATTTTTAATTTATCGATATAAATTAAAACTATGTTTATAAATTGAATTTAAGTTTTCTAGGACCAGATTTGCATCATCCTGATATGAACATTCTTATTTTATTAATTTGGCTGGAAGAATTTCACCCATTTATAGTGATTTTGTTTAAATTCTCAATTCTCTTAAAGTTTTGCGCTATTTTACAATTTGTCCTAGGTTTAAGATTTCACTGTGCTAAAATATTTGTGATATTTTTTCCAACATGTTGTAATCTTTTTACATTTATATATTCATTACAATTTGAATATATTTTTATAGGTAAGATATCTTTAATCTTTTTTGATAGAAATAAGTATTTCTTTCATTTAATATATCTTATTGCTGTATTGATAATCGTGTATTTGAATGCATTAATTTTATACCAGTAATCTTATTTCTTACTGCTTGTTTCAGGTCCAGAGTTATCATCTTTAATTTATTTTATATCTGAAAAATTCTTAGTATTTTACAGGAAACACAAAAATTCATATTGCCAGACTAAATTTGATTTGTTTTATTCAGTTTTTGATAGATACATATGCTGTTGTGATAGATACATATGTGTTTACTGCTGGTTGTTTTGATACACATAACACATTTCCCAAAATTTGTTACATATGGTTCTGCAAAATAAAATTTGTATAAGTTTGTTTTCTACAAACAAAATGAAAACTCACATTATTTTGGATGACCATTATCTTTTTTTTTTGATTTTCAATTATGTAATTTAGATTTTGGATCTTTTAATTGAAAGACCCAAATTGGAATATCTTAATATCATAATTATTAAATGTTTAGCTCAGTAACATTGTTCCCATAAATTTGTGCTGTAATGTGACACACATATATTTGTTAGGTATCCAAGACTAAAAGGTCTTACCAAATTAATAAAATTGTCAGTTTTATTTTTGGAGATTTTAATATATCAAAACCAAGCTTTTTTGGGACATATTTGTATGCTCTTTTTTTAATGACACGTAGAAACACTTATGTAATAATTACTTAAGTTGTATTAGATGTATTAAAATTAAACGATATTTTATATTAGAGTATACGCAAGCTGTATACAGGGTAATTCAGTCGTAATGCCATTAATTTTAAGGGAAAAAAATTAGTATAATACGAGTACGTGATTAAAAAAAATTAAGTGCATATATTTTTTTCATTCATTATTTAAACCCCCCTTTTTGGACTGTCACTGACCGCTGGCGACCTCTGTTCATTCACAGCTCCATAATCAACGAGGTGTCGAGTAGCTTCAACGCTGGGATGGACCAGGAGCGCCATATTACCGAGAGTAAAGCTTGATTTTCTTCTCTTTTAGAAGTTTGAGTAACACATTTTTTTTTCCATTTTCTATCTTTGTTAAGGCTTCCAACTACGTGGTTAAAATTAATGACAGTGTGACTGATCACCCTGTATATTTACATTGTGCCACAACACAACAATAAAAGTTATATTTAACAAAACTAGAATTTTATTTATCCATTTTATTAATTAAATTGTGTTTAACTGATAAAAAGTATTAAATATCACAGTGTATTCTTATTATCTATGTGTAGATATTATTTTAGTGCATGTATTCTAGGCAAAAGTCAGTTAAACACAATGAAAAATTAGATTTCTTAAGGACGCCGTATTAAAATAGTGTTTTCTACAAATACAATAATTTTAGACATTGAAGAACTGAATAATATATAATTTAGCAAACAACAGGAATGTTATCTCATACCACCTGCAAATCCTAAAAGGTACCAACATAAAATGAATATATAATGACAGAAAGTGTTCTAATTCAGAAATTTTTAGGTACAGAAATCTTTCAAAATACGTATTATTTTAAATTTAACTACAGATGTAAATGTTGTTATAACATAAACTTGCATAGTTCTGAATGTTAATTTTTGTTTTATAAGTATGTGAAAATAATTGTTAAAATGTGGGATGTGTGTGTCTTACAAATGCTTTTTAAAAGTTATTATTTTATTTGAGGATAATTTAAATAGTAAAAGTGAATAAACAAGGCATCAAGGATTTTTGATATTACTTTTGTCCAACATGTTTTATTTTTTGAGATTTCCTGTACATAAAAACACCACAAACTCAGTTTACGGCGAGAAATATGGCAACCTTAAATTTATGATTTAAAATAATGAAATTCATTCAAACTAGAAAAAATGTATTACTTTTTTTTGTAAATATAAACTATTTTGAAAATAAAATTGCTTTACTTAAAATAAGTTTCTTTAGCTTATCACATTCGAAAATTTAGCTAAAAAAACTGTACCCTACAACAAAAGTTGACAGAATTGTATGACTGACATCATCTTAAAAAATTTTTAATCGTAAGTTATTTGAAAAATGGAAATCTTTTTCTTAGATTAAAAATCAAATGAATTATAGCATTTCCAAAATGTTTGCATCAAGTTTTTGGCATTCGAATTAATATAATTATGTACAAATTCAGTGAGACCTTGCTAATTGAAGTTTTGTTCTATGTTGGATAAAGAAATTCACATAGATTTAAGAAAAACTTTAAAACCTTATATTTGGTGAACTAATTTTAAGCCATTTAGGTTTTGGAATTTTTTCCTTTCCTGGAATGGAATGTTTGTTAGAGTACATGAAACGATTAAATGACAATAAAATCATATGCTCAGTTTTTATTTTTTTAACTGAAACAGTTACTAAAAGTAAAAATAAGTTTGAATTAAATTAAATTGTACAGAATATACTATGTTACGATGTAAAAAATTAAGTATTTATTCTTGCATTCTTATTTTATCTACAGTGAAACTTAAAAAATTAAAATTGTTGGTTTTATAGTTTTCCCAATTGAAAAATAAAAACTACCATTCATTTTTTTTATCATCTAATCGTTTAATGTGATCTAACCAGCGACCTTGACTGTCTGAGAAATCATTTTATTGAAATTATTCGAGAATAGGTACTTTTTTTACAGCATTTGAACTGAGTTATTAAAAAATGGGTTAAAATTGTATAAAAATGTCTCATTTTATGAGGCAATAACCTTAGAGAAATATTTGTTCCTACGACACTGTTTGTGAAATGATTGTAATCATATTGGAATAAATGTATTGGTAGTAAGTAGATGTCTTTGCAAAATATCAATTTTCAAGTTTATTGTAGTAGAATTTGTAGTCAGAAAACTGATTTCGTAAGTACAATTTTAACGTCATAAATATATTCTTTGAAACAGCAACAGTGAATAAAAACTTAAAGCTCCTCTTATTTTGAAGCTTAAAATGTTCCTAATAACGGCGAATTTTAAAATAAGCTGTTCTTGAAAATGCTTTTATCTATTAACTTTTGGGCAAAGGTACTTTGCAGTGAAACCTTTGACTATATTCTGTGTACATGGAGCCATCCCAGATTCTTCGAGTCAAAACGTTGACTAAAATATTGTATAGAGGGTGTTTCTGAAATAAATTTGTTCTTCAAAGCGGCAATGAAGGACATGAAAATAAACAATTTTTATCGACGAATCGACAATTGATATACATACCCCATATCTACTAATTCTTTGCTGCCTAATGGCCAGTAGTCAACAGCGGTGGTGAAGGCAGAATTAATTCAACCTCAAGCAAGAGGTATGTAATGATTAACCACACTTACCTCTCTATCCAAAGCTGCATCATTTAACCAATAGAGGGCATTACAGTTTGCATGTTTCTTCACCGAAATACTTTGATTTAAATGAAATTTGATATGCCACTACTTTTGTATACGACATAGTAATCAAAGCAATTCTTGTAATCACAAAAACATATTCTTTGAGTAGTGACCTTACAATTTCAAAATCTATTTTATCCGATAAGTAGAAGTTCTTTCCAAGTTTTTTCTCCTACACTTTTATTTTTTTATTCCACAATTTTCTAATTATTAAGCATCAACACGTTGTAGGTATAAATCTGATTTACCATCAAAAACTTTATATAAAATTAGTTAATTAATTCTGTGCCAAAAATGAAATTTTGTCTGAAAAACAACACAAATTAAAAACAAAGAACCATTAATGATATATCGGATCAAGTACATACCTGTTTAATAAATATGACATAGTTACAATTAAGAAATAAGATAATATTGTAACAAGAAATTAGTTTAAAAAATGATTTAATAATAGACCAAAACTTTATTTTTAAGTTATATACATACATATTCAACTTATGAAAAATTCAAAGTCATGCTTTCTTTTTCTTGTTTGTTTTAATATTTGTTTGCAGTTACTTTCAAACAAACTATCATGAAATTGTATCACTTTGGGTCTAGACTTTGGTTGCACCTTTTTTGGAACAGGTACAGCTGGATTGAAAGCCATGTCTGACATATTGAATTCGATATATAGTTGCTCAGCAGACCTAAAGAAAAAAAAAAAATCATTTTTTGTTGGAATCAATTAGGGGGATGACACATTGCGATCTTTGCCCTCTCAGCATCTGAATCGGCTGTTTACTAAGCATTAAATATATCAAGATGTATCATGGCTAGACACACTGCCGTTGCTTCGTTTTTATAAAATGTTTTGGCCAATGATATGAACCACATGCGCCGCCATTTGTGAAAACGGCTTTGTGTACCATTCCCCGTAAATTGAATCACGACGGCACAAACCGCTGTGTAAGTCATTGTCCTTAAAGTTAATTGTTGGATTATATAATTTTCTGTAAATTTATGGTATATAATTTACATTGTGAGAACTATACTTCTCACTGCAGCAGAATAAGTAAGGTTCCGAGGTCACCCCTTTAAAAGAGTGTATCTCCCTTAGGAGCCGCCACTGACAAAAGTTTTACTAAGATTTTCGCAATTTTTCGACTTGTTTTACAAGCTCACAAGTTTTGAATACTTACTACTGTTACACCTTGTATATCAAGATATAGCAAACTATTGCTATTTTTTTTTTCATGTGCCTAATAATGATTTAAATTTTTTAGTTGTGTTTATTTGAAAGTAGATATTATGTGTCACATAATATATATAAACATACACTATGTAAATGATGTGGGTAAAATAACTTCAGAGTGAGTTTGTATAGCATCTACTTTTTACGAAAACATTGAAAGAATGCAGAAAATTCAAAATTCTTTTAGGCTAAAAATTTTCTCACAACTTTGATCTTTAGTAACACATACATTTATTTTCTTCTTAAATAAATGTAATAAAATGAAGGGGTGAGATATTCGGATATTCTCATTTTGCAGAATGGCCATTTGATTTTCGCTCGTTTACCAGCCATATTACAGCAGGTGTTCACTTAAATTAGGTCACTGGCAAAGATTTTAAAATAACATATTGTGAAAAAAAAATTGTCTATAAAATTATTTTCTATTGTCACTCAGTTTCACACAGTTTAAAGAGATACGTAAACAACACTAATAAGATGATTAAGCATGCCAATATATCTCTGATCTGATACTGCCAACTAGTAGCATGCATAAAAATTATGTATAGTTTAAAAAATAAATTACCTATAACTTGACTAAATATGCGATTAAAAGAAAATAATTTTGGATTAGTATTCTTGGGGATTATAGTAATGATAGTATTACCCCTAAGAAACTGACACCCACTTAAAGTTACACCGTATATCTTTATTCCATTATATGCCACCGACACATCAATTGGTTCTAATATATCTGTGCAATCTGATTTATGGAAAGAGTAGATGAAAAGTACAATGAATTACGACTGGAATCATCATCTGCTTCCTATAGATTGATTCTATAATTTTGTAATGTTTTAGTTATAATGGAAGATTTGTTACAGCCTCGGTTATAATAGACCCATAATCAAGGTTGACTGTTTATATTTTACAAAATATAAAACAACTTACCATTTTGCATATTCTCCAGGTAAACTGCCTTCTCCAGTAGCTACCGCACCACTTGCAATATTTCTTGCATACCGATTTACAACTGGATGGTAATGTTTTGTTAAAAGCATCATTTCATAGAGAGCAGTGCTGGAAGCATTTGCATATTCTGGGTCATCTATTTCTGCTTGGAATTTCCCTTCACCTACCGATGTATCTAAATCTAATAACACATCGACAGATCTATTTAACTGCATAATATTCCTAATTATTCCTAAACAACCTAGGTTGCCATCATGTAACAGTTGCAAACTTAATGTTGCTAATCTTTTAACAAAACCAATTGTTCTTTTGTTTGTAATTTTTTTTCTCCTTTTTATTAGAGCATCACTTAATGTTTGTAAAAGAATTTGAATGTGATCTGATTTATTTGAAGATGCATTTGTGGTTAATAAATCTTTATAAAGATAGTTATAAAATCTTGTTGGATCTAAATTGAGTGCTTCTCCCTGGCCACTTAATATGGCAAAAACTGTTTGTATGCAATGTAGTTGTTCTCTGTAGCCCAGCCAGTCCTCTTTCAAGAGGTTGTCAAGTACATTAACTAGATCCACATAAAAATCTAAGTTAATGCAGTGTGCATACCTGAAAATATTAACTTTTGAATATATCACAAAGCATGAATTTTACAGGATGAATTGTTCATAAGCCACAATAATATTGTTTTTCATAAGAGTACAAAATTTTTCAAAGCACTTGAGACTAGAGAGTTAATTTCCAAGCATTTGTTAAATTTCATAGTAGCAAGCTTGAATTTCCATTTTATTGCAATTTTACATATGATTTATAATTCTAAAATACTTATAAAAATGTTACTCACTTTGCTAATCCTTCTAAACAAACACCAAGGACTTTTGTGTTGGTAGAATTCTTTAAAATCCTGAAATAAATATTGAAAAGAATTTTTGTAATTTCTGTTAAATTTTTATGTTTTGCTTGTCTGTTTTCTTCTGCTTTGGTTTCCAACAACTCTTTTTCTACTTCTTTCAATTTTTTTGTTCGCTAGAAAACGATTATCAATTTCATCAATTTATTTCATTCATATTTTATACTACCTTCCTTTCTTTCTTCGACATCTGTAGAATTCTAGATTTATGAGCTAATAATTTTTTTTGTTTGACATCTTGTTCTTTTTCTTGATCTAAATTTACGTCTTTTAAGTTTAAAACAAGCAGGACTTCTAACATGTCCGGATATATGTGAGTATGATTTTTCAAGTAATTGTTAATAATTCTTAACAACTAAAAATTAGAAATGTTATTTTAAAATATTAAAATAAATAAAATTAATTTACCTTTAAAGTTATTTCTTCTTTTTTATCTTCTTTTATAACAGTTTTTATACTTGTTTTAACATTCTCTCTAACTGTTTTATTATGACTGTTTGTGAAAGGTACTATTGCTTGAGCAATATTTTGAGAAAAATTAAAATATGGATGAGCAACTAGAAGTTCACACATAGACTGAACTGCTAAGATACTCAATTTAGTTTCATCCTACAAAACATTTGTTTTATATAACAGTTCTACACATTAGTTTCTCTATATACATATATGCAGGGTGTTTTAAAAAGCTACAAACTTTGGCATGTGGGACATAGTGGAGACGGTTAAGACATGAAAATATAAAATAGCAATTCTTGTTTGAAAATGTGGCACCATAATTTTTATAGGCTAAAAATGTTTTGTTCTCAATACCAGTTATACATCCTTAAAAGGCTTTATGACACAATGTTTAGTTATGGAAATCCATGTGTCCATACAAGTTGCATAATGTTAGCAAATTTCTTCTGACTTTCAGATTGACTCAAAACAACGATCTTTAAACTGGTACCTTATTTCTGTGGCAAATGCAAAATTATCTCATGAAGTTTTTGTTGCTTGGCAAAAACGTTCTTCGAGCATTCCTCAAATCGTAAACAAACGTAAAATGAAAATTTGTGTTAATAAAATCGTTAACTCTCCTCCGAAGAAGTCATTTAGTGAAAGCTAAAATGGTACAATTTTCTTTTACTGGGCTAACTTACACTCATTTTGTGTATGGCAAAGCCAGGGGAAATGGTCGGGAGGCTGCACATATTTATCAACAGCATTTTCAGTTCACCATCATCTATCACATAAATGTTTGTGCCACAGTAAATCAAAGGCTTTGGGAATAAAGCGGTTATAAGTGTCAGACCAGCAGGAGAGATATGTGGGTTTGGTGGATTTTGAGAAAGACCACCCCTCTTGTATAATGCACCAGTCTCAGGTCTGCGGCCTATGAACCAAAGATGCAATTTAGTTGCAGGCTTTTGCAGCGCCTTATTGTGGATGTGCCGGTTTTTGCATGCATCATTATGTTTAGCATTACAGCCGACTTTACAAGGGATGACTATTTTAAAAGTAGTAATAACCACTTGGTGCCATCAGAAGACATCACTATTAATTTTCAGTTAACGGACTATGTCGGTTACCATCTCGTATAGATGGCAACACAACACTTACTTAAATTTTATGCAAAATGTGTTACTTGACTTATTGGAAGATGTTCATTTGGCTACAATTTAGAGAATGTGGTTACACCATGCCGGAATTCTAGCACATTTCGTGCTTGAAGTACATAATCACAAATGTGAAATAATGAGCGAGAAGGAAGAGAGAAAATGAGGAGAGAGGGAAGAGAGAGATAGAGAGTGGGGGGGACCCATTATATGGCCAGTCCTGATTTGACATCAATTGATTTTTTATGTAGGGTTACATGAAGTCATGAAGCTTATTGGTCAAGTTTTACTGCATGTTTTTTCATTCAAGAAGAGTCATAGTTATTTTAAAGTACCTATGCAAGAGTATTTGACTTGTTGCCTTTATAGGTATAATAAGTTCAAAGGATGTAATTTTGAGTCGATCTTGTAGTTGACCACTCCCAACTAGCAAAATAAATTTTATAAAGGTTGTATAAATTGCTATAATATAAATCTTATAGGAAACTTCAAATTCATATCACGTAGTTAAATGCCTTTATACGATACTTATAGAATCGAAAAGGGTCCACTTTTATAAAACACTTTGGTAATGTAACAGTTCTATAAAAAATGTATACAACATTTTTAAAACAATTTTATACAGCAACTATAAAAACGTTTTGTGGTCTGTATTTTGGTATTATTTAAAGAAACATTATATTTTTTAGTGAAGAATATTAGAACCAAATCATTTTAAGATTGGTGTATAACGCAGATTCATAATTATTTGTGTTTATATTTAAAAACGGGGTCACTCAATGGCGATCATTTTTGTAAATGGTAGATGTGTTTCAACAACGAAAATTTTATTGCGCCGCAAATTTTATTGATAAACTATATATATGTTTGTGACAAAAAAATGATGTGCTTTAGTTTAGACCACATTTGCGTTAAAATTATAAAAAATAAATTTAAAAAATATGAAGCTTTCTTTAATTTATAATATCGTGTAATTATATTTAATGATCGTGTTATAAAATAGTCTTCCAAAAATAGCAAAATTAGGTTTTAGATATAATTTTAATAAGGCTTTCAACTAATTTACCCTAATGGCGGCAGTCGCTGATCCAACAAATCTTCATTTAAAAATGGCGACTTATAATACAATGATTTTATTCCATATAAAATCATAACAAAATATTTTAATGTAAATTAGAACTTTATACAATATGTTTTTATAGTCTTTAATATATTTAAAAATGTGTGTGCGCAAGTAGATAATGTTTGCATCGAAAGAAGTTGCCAAGTTTTATAAAAAAAAATTAGAAATTTAAAATATTATGTATGTACTATCATTACCTATATTAACATTGTTAGGTATTAGCTAAGTATTATTAGTTAATTATAATAATAGGTATTTAATTTAAAACTAACCTAATTATTGCATTACCAAAAAATTAAATCAAAGTTACTTTCTCGTACTGGTTTTTTTTATTTTTTCGCAGCCATGAAGCGTTTTTAATGTGAGTTCTTGAACATGGACACCATCATTATTTATATAATAAAACCTATAAGTAAAATTGAACGTCGGTATGTTTGACTGGAAACGTTACTTTCAAGAATTTGTTTGTATTCTTTCTTGATTAGTGCTTGGTAATACACTATACCTTATGAGTTCAAAAATTAAGGTTAGGTTTGGAATTTTATTACGCGGTATATACAATAATTTTGTTTTCTATAATATATTTATAAAACAGGGAATATTTTTATAGATTAAACACAACTATAAAACTATTTTATAAATAAGCGCATTTCGAGGTTAAAAAATAATTTTTTCTACAAAACTGTTAAAAGTGGGCTTTTTAATTGTCATTTTTGATGTTAAAAATGTCATTTTTTGACATGCGTATTAAAAGTAAGTTACTTTTAACACGTGTGTTAAAAGTAAATCAAAAGCACTGGTTGCTACGAAAATTTTGGTTCATAAACATTGCGATCTGTGTGGTATTTTTTTGATTTGTTATTTTTATTGAGTTTAAAGTTCTTCCGGTTGTTTTGTAGAAAAAATATTGTATGATATACGTGTTAAAAGTGATTTTATTTTGTTCGTGAAGTTCACTCACAAAATAAAATCTTACTTTTAACACGTATATCATAAATAGCTATTATTAATTTCCTTATATATCCTTAACAAAACACGTTTATACAAATATTTTATAAGATTATAATTAAAAACCATTTGTCTAAGTATACAACTCTTTCATAATATGTTTACACTCCTTATAATATATATATATATTTTTCTACAAAACTGTTAAAAGTGGGCTTTTTAATTGTCATTTTTGATGTTAAAAATGTCATTTTTTGACACGCGTGTTAAAAGTAAGTTACTTTTAACACTAGTGTTAAAAGTAAATCAAAGTTTATTTAAATTTTGTTTTGAAAATTAATAAAACGTTTTAACAAACACATGAACAACTTTTTATTTTAAATAAGTACAAACCAACATTTTAACTAGTTATTACTATTAACATTTATAGTAAAATTAGAACAATTTGAAATTGTAATTCCCTGCGGAGTCATCATACTTAAGATGGTTTTACTGTCAACATGTGTGACACATCTATTTTCTGTAGAAATACTACTGGTAGTACTGGTGGTCTTGCTAGTAGTTGCAGCAGTAGGAAGTATTTGGTACGCCATTTCCTTCTTCTGTTCCAGTGAATTTTCAATGTAGCCTCCAGCTACCGTCGAAGATTTCCATCCTCCATATCTCTTGATGGTAGTAAGATTTGCACCAGAATCTGCTAACAATGTCGCCAATGAACGACGAAAACAGTGTCCGGTGTAGAGTTGAGGATTTGGTAGATTCAAGAACTCTGCAATGTCGGCAGGTATTTTACCAAACATGTTAATTCCGACTGGATTCTTCACACATTTATTCTTCATATATTTAAGAAAAAGTCGTCTATGGTCAGCGTTGGGTGGCCGGAGTGTCATATACTTTCTAAAAAAGTTTAAATAGAATTCCCCAACAACACTGAAAGTCCGAAGCACTTTTGTTTTAGTATCTGGTATGGTCACAACAACCGAAGTGCCCAAATATTGTCGATGGTCATCTGACACAATTCCTCCCGGCGACACGCCCGGAAGACACCCACTATTGCTGCGACTTTTATCATCAGATACTTTTCGTTTTCTGCGTCTGTGAGAAATTTGTCGATATGCGTCTTCGTCAAAACTTTTGACTTTTCTGCTTGATATCCTTCACCCTTCCATTTTAAAAAAGCAATAAGTTTATAATGTTTGCTTATATCTTGATCTTGCTTTATTTTTAACAGTTTTGATCATGGAATAATTTGACCACAGCGTTGACGATTTCCATATCTTGGCTTTTTCCTCAAAATATGCCAGTAAAATACTTTCGTTACATTTCCCAGGGACCTTTTTAATGTTGCACCATTCCGAAAAGCGTCTATAAGCGATTTCGTACTGTTCCTTTGATTTCGCCAGCAATAATTCCAATGTTGCTCGACTGGCGGCTTCTTCGATTTCAACAGGGATGGATTCGTTACGCTCATTATCGAGATTATTCATTATACTTATAATATTACTAGAAAATGCTGTCAATATTTTTGCGTTTTATCCGTAACTAACAACAGCACTGGTTGCTACGAAAATTTTGGTTCGTAAACATTGCGATCTGTGTGGTATTTTTTGATTTCTTATTTTTACTGAGTTTAAAGTTCTTCCGATTGTTTTGTAGAAAAAATAGTGTATGATATACGTGTTAAAAGTGATTTTATTTTGTTTGTGAAGTTAAAAAACTCGCTACGCTCGTTTTTTAATCATCTTCACTCACAAAATAAAATCTTACTTTTAACGCGTATATCATAAATACCTATTTAAATGTTGTATAACGTATTATAATACTTTTATAAAAATTTTAAAGAACTGAAAATTATTTTTTCTATAAAACACATAAAAACTATTATAAAACAATTTTACACAATTACTTTATTCAGGAACAAATTTATGGCAATTATTTGCTCTATAAAATCAAACTGTTCGTTAAACAACGCAATTCGATAGTTATAAAATAATTCGTTTCTTTTAAAGTTCCATTTTGCTAGTTGGGCTTATTCAGTAAGTCCTTCGTTGCCATTAAATGTTGCATGGTCCTATTTCGTTTTTCACAAGTAAGCATTGTGTTGTATAGCCTGTTAGGGATGCATAACATATTAAAAATATATATTTTTTTAACAGTTATAAGGCTTTTGTATAATAAATATATGCATTTATTTATTGTTACAGCCAGGGTTTTTTGTTCAGGTGGCTTCACCTATGGCATACTACTGATGACAGTTAATAAGCTTAAAACTGATAACATCTATAGCGGCACAATTGACAACTAATTATATGACTAGTAGCATTTGCAAATAGGTCAGAGTTTTTAATAGTACCCAGAGTATAGTGGATCGCTGCTGATTTAAGCTCAACCTTGAGTAGCCATTGATCACTAGATGTAGATATGTACATCTTACATACTAGATATCTAGTTAGTTTATCTACTAAAATATATTTAACATGTGTGCCTGGGGTTACCCCTGCCAAAATTTATAAATTTTTAAACTATTCTTGTTTCAAAAGCTTATAATGTAAGTATAATGCACGGTCTACACTTGCTATACAGGGTTAACTATGACTAAGTACAAATATTTTAAGAGGGGATAGAGAAAATTAAGAATTAACGGACTCGCCCTTCAAAAAAATTACAAAAGCGAAAAAAATGTTTTTCGAAATTATATTAAATCCTTATTTAACGCCGCCAATGCGACTTGTCCGTCACACGTTTACAGAATCAGAGTAGGAAACTTAGGCAACTAGCAACACGACTGTAAAATTTCCAGTCAAGTCATAATTTAACTCCTGTTTCCTATGCGTTTACATTGTAGTTTTGTGTTCTTCTTCAGTTTTTAGTGCCCTTTTTTAAATTTTTAAACGTTTTATAGTTATTAAATAAAGACATTTGTGTTGGGTGCAGACACTTTCCCACAATATAGTTTGCCGGTTTAGTTTTCTAGGTTATGGGACAAGACTGTCACAGGTACATAGTGTTGTAATAAACCCTTGTTAAAAGTTTAATCGAACATATTTTTTAATTTAATTTTTTTGAGAGTTTTAAGAGATTGGATCAGTTTTTCTAAATACTCTGTATTTTTTCGTTAATCAGTGATCTAATAGACTCTTGTTAAAAGTTGAATCAATATTTTTTTTTTAAATCCATTAATTTTCAGGGGTGTTAGAGATTGTTTAGATTTCTTAAACACCGCTTTTTTTTCATTAATTAGGGTTCTAATAGACCCTTGTTAAATCTCTGATCAAAATTTTTTTTATTCCATTAATTTTTAGGGTTTTTTAGAGATCGTTGGGTTTTTAAAATACTCTGTATTTTTTTCGTTAATTAGTGATCTAATAGACCCCTGTTAAGTTTCATTTTTAAAATTTTTTTTTTTAAATCCATTAATTTTCAGTGTTTTTAGAGATTGTTTAGTTTTTTTAAACACCCTGTATTTTGTAATTGTAATTAGTGTTGTAATAGACCCTTGTTAAAAGTTTAATCAGAATGTTTTTAAATTTTATTACTTTGAGGGTTTTAAGAGATTGGTTCAGTTTTTTTTTAAATACCCTGTATTTTTTCGTTAATTAGTGATCTAATAGAAAATTTCATATAATTTTTTTTAAATCTATTAATTTTTAGGGGTTTTAGAGATTGTTTAGTTTTTTTGAACACTGTATATTTTTTTCATTAATTAGTGTTGTAATAAACCCTTGTCTATTATCTATTCCTTTCGTTCGATTTTGTTATAATAAATAGGTATTTTATCTAGCTGCACCTACAGGAACTGTGTAATATCGGTAGTGAGTGGTGATAGTGAATGAAAATGTTGTAGTTTTGCAGGTTGTAACGAATTAATGAAAAACGAATGCAAAATAGTGGAGCTAACTGGATTAACTGTTACCTACCTATCTATCAGATATTATTACTAATAAGGATGTTAATTATTGTTGTTTCTGCATTTAGAAATGCTGCAAAAAAAAAAAAAACGATCGCATGGTAGTACGGTAGTAGATACTGTTGACAGATATAAGCTTTATCCATGGATCTAAGCCATCTCAGTCGATATACTTATCATAGGCACTGACTTTCTGTAGAAATGGGGCACATTTTTTAAATATCAAGCTAATTTTGGAATAATTTTTTTATTGTTTCCTGAGCACGTGGTTAAAATTTTTGTACTTAGTCATAGTTAACCCTGCTATATAACATATTAGATGTTATCCACCTCTAGTCATTAAAGATCAAACGATGTATAAATAACATTGCTACAACGCGTCCACACATGCAATATTTTAGTCCAACTGCTAATAGTGAAAATCATAACACCGTGAATTGAAACTGAATTTATTTATTGTTAATGAAGTGGAGTAAAGAACAGACCTGCAAAGTAATCAACAAAGTAGAATTATGAAATATTCAAAAACAAGGCAGATCTTTTTTACTGACTTTAAAAATAATAAAGCACGTATGCTGCAATAAGAGCGTCTTTTTTGTCACTCATGACTATTACTGCATTCATTAAAAGTCACTAATAATACTACATTCATACTGTTACTTACTTCTGTCCTTTTTCTAGAATCTCCCTTTTTCTTAATCAGTTGAAAACAATATTTTTCCAGTTTCTGTAAAAACTTTTTGTAATATAGTAAAAGGTTATCTTCAAATTTCTGCAACTTCAAAGTATCCTTTTTTACTGAAAATTAAATAATTATTACTTTTTTATTTTATTGGGCATTTATGTTACACTGAAATAGAAAGAGGATAAATAAGTCAAGGCCGTATGATAATGTAAACAATTTTCTACAAAATATTTGGAATAATTATGTTTTTCGCTATTTTAGTAATTGTATACAGAAAACAAATCATTTAATTTTATACATCATGGAACAATTTTTATGAGAATTTGCTTGATAAATTGCACAATGTGCAAATTGCAAATGAATTACTATAGTTATTCTCTGTTGTGGCTGTGTAAATATATACTGATATGTTATAATAATATTTTAATAAAATTGTCATTGATATATATTAATTGTTATTTAACAATTATTATAGACCCCTTCCCTTCAATATTTTACAAAATATAATCACCCTCAACAGATAGTGCCAGAAAAATCCAGTTTATACGTACACGCACACAGATAATTTCGCTGTGAATTTTATAATTTTTATTCATGAAAACTACCAACAAAATATTATAAGTAATTTTTGCTGAAAATTTATTGTAGTGTAAATAAAACTTTCAGAAAATCTTTTAATTGCTTACAATTAACTTTAAGTAGTATAACAAAATAAGTTTTTCATGTTTGTTGAAAATACCTCTGTTTTCGTTCGCAGAAGCAATAAAAATGACGAAGTCAAATCTGACAGGTTTTATTTTTTGGTTGGTTTATCTATCTTCCACAAAGTAATAGGGAAGAAGTTCAATGCTGATGATCCATTAAAAATATGTTTCATTGTTTCTTTTTACATCACTATTAGTGATCTGCCATATGATTAATCAGATATATACTTGACAGTATACAGAATATAGATAATTCCAAAACACATGCTATTCTCGGGTAATACATCAAATGACAGATGTGTAAGATGTATCAATTTAGTTTACAACAGAATGCTGTCATTTTATGTTCTTAACATTTATACAATCACGTGACGCACAATATAAAGAAACCAATGTCAGGTTAAGTGCCCTGTCGACGCCATTTTTAAATTGTATTTGACAGCATCCTGGAATACTCTATTAACGGAGTTACATAACCAGAAACTTAATGTAAAGTAGTCACAATTGTTATAGTTAAAAGAGTATATACTGTATATTATTGTAGACAAAAAAAAAATTTATAATTTTGACAATGCAAACAGAGATATTAAAATGTTATAAACTTTTAAATTATGAATTTGCATGTACTTACATCTCTAATACATTTAAATTTTCCACAATTGATTTTTTACTTACATTTAACTCCTTCATTATTAACATGCTTAATTTCATATGATGGTAAAATATCTTTGAACACTTCTGTTAAAGACACTATAACAAGTTTTCGGACAGTTAAATATACTTCTGGTGTTTCATCGTCCATAATATCGAGTAACGTTTTTAAATTCATTATTTTTTCTTCAGGGTTCTCCAATAATCCCGAGCTAAGAGTGCCAATGTGTATCTTCTTTTGCCGCAGTGCTTCGTTTCTTACAGTTAACAATTGAGCTGCAGATATTGGTTTTGAGAGATCTACTCTCGAATCTTCTAAAGAATATTCTTTAGAAATTTCTAATTCATTTTGCTCACTGTTTTCTTCTTCACCTTCAATCTCTGATGTTTCTTCTTTATCTTTAAATCAAAACAAATTACTAATTGCATTTTAGTTCTGAGTTTTACTAAAATTTTGATAGCGATAGAGGCAGCAATTTCAATAATGATTTTAATTAGTGCACAATCCTGTAGTTTGCAAGTCTACTTCGGGTTAATACCAATGGAAAATTAAAGTCATTTATTGTAAGAAGCAGTAGGTAAAAAACATCTTTAAAAAATGTCTGCGAGTAGGAAAACCATTGGACCATTCTGTAGCATTATTTGCTATAAATGGACAATATCTGCAAATTTATAATTTGGAAAAAATAAAATGCAAAAAAATTAATTTTGGTGACCATATGCTTCGTCCATGGTAACTGGACACATATTGCCAATATCTCACATGAACTATCAAACTATTGTCAATATATGTGGCACCGTTCAAAATATTTTGGAAATCGCAAAAATCCATTCATATATTGACAATATTTAAAATATAGTCCTTAAATGATCAATATTATCGTTAATATCACAAATAATGACAATATTATTGAATTACAGGGTGCCTTTGTAACCAGGGTTTTTTTTGACATGATAATTTGAAATGCTCCTAATACATAATTTTGGCATACATCGTAGAATGTGACCTCTTTGGTTTTTCTTAATTCGTTAATTTCTTTCTTAATGTCGCTAGGAATTACCATTTTCGAAATAATTGCATAAAAAATTCACTGTATAGGCAAGTTAGAAGGTAACAAAATTGTATGTAATGTAATTCTTACGTTAACATCAAAAGCACAACTGTATACATAGCAATAACTGAACAGTACATTATAACCATGAATTTTTAAAATGTCCTTCATCTACTTCCATACATTTTCCAATCATGTAAATCTTTTTGTTAGAGATTCACAGACTTTAAAAAATGATGTCAGATTGATTTCTAATAAACTGCGAAGCATTCACTGTTTGATTTTACAATTATTGTCGATTACTAATTAGGTAAGCATAAAGTAATGTTTTTAAATAATAACCAATGACCCCACATCAATTTAAATAAGTGAGCACATTGTGGGACTAGTGAGCTGGTGCTTTGTAAATAAGAATTACCATTTAAAATTGATGGCAATTCATATGAACCCAACAATAAGCAGTCTTGACATCACATAGTTTAAATTGATCCCCAATGTGACTCCCTCCTTAAGTTTTGATTTTCAAGTTCCCAGTAATGTGAATATATCTCCAGTTGAATCTCTTCGCCGGATGAATAATAATTAAAAAAGATAAAATGTATTATTCACGCCTACTTCCTTATAGAATGTAAATTACTACCAATAATTAAAAACTAGGTAACTGTTTTCATTGTACCTTCCCACTATTGTATTCATAAATTAATTATTTAATTATAAATAATATTAGTTAATAAAATATATTTGTTATTGTTTGTTAATATTCATTTAGGTATCGCTATCATATTCAGAATAACAATCTTAAATTGTACAAAATTCTAATGTGACCTAGAACAACCATTAGTTTTTTTTTTAGGTTGTATTTACTGTCAAACTATACTCGGGACAAGAATTCAGACGACTTACATCATACGAACAAATGAATAATTCATTATATTTTCATCAAAATATTTAAGAAACTGCAACTGATAGTAATAAAACTATATACTACACTAAAAGTTAGCATTATATATTGCACTAAATTGCAAAAAATGATTGTTTTTAACGCGACCAAGTATCGAAAATTACGTTGACAATAAAAACAAATGTGTAACGTAAGACGTCTCAATTCTTGACGCGAGTATAGTAATGCTGTATTTTACTTGTTATGTAAAAATATGATATGGAAATAAATTGAAACTGAATTATGCTGATTGACAGAAGTGTCAATCAAACAAATTTCTGATTAACCTACCAGTTACCTTTAACAGGTCTGTTAGTGTTAACTGAATGTGATCAATCATAGGTCCGATAGTCAGTTATAGTGACAATATTACAAAATTGAAATGTCTTATTTTCCATCCAGTTTTATCCTACATTCTGTGATATTCGAAGTACCAGTCCATGGGGATTTGATAAGTGAAATATATTATTATTGTAAATTATTACAGTAACTGTAGATATTAACTGTAATTGTTTTTTTTTCTCAATGTAAGGGTTTGATATATATATATATATATATATTTATATTCCTTATAATAAGAAGAGAATCTAATCGCAAAGTGTAAACTATATTGGTGAATCTAATTCTATCGTTTTAACTGATTAAGAACGAGTCTTACAAAATTTAGTTTAAGAAGATTTCTCCATTTCAATTGCTAAATGCTGAAATTAATGGTTGTGATGTTTCAAAATTATTAGAATATTTTAGAAGATGTTTATACATCTTCTATCCATCTAAAAGATACTAAACAAGCCTAATGAAATTGTATGTGGGCTCATTCACTGTTCAAATAACACCTCTATGAACATTTATACCTACCATGTATTTCTTCAACAATTTGTTGAGGAATGACTCCAGTTTTTGTTTTTATTGGCAATAAATTTTTAATATTTTGACTTTTGTTATTATTTTCTGCAATATGTTCCTCATATTTATTTTCTAAAGTATCATCTTCATTTAGTTTTGGTTTTTTAGATTTCGGAGCAGATGAGCTAAAACAATATATAAAAATTAAAAATGTAGTTAAATATATTAAGTATTTCGAAAGCTGATAAAACTTGGACCTTCTTTTAGGATGATCACGTAATTATTTTAATTTTGTCCTTCAGTATTTTTAAATTAGTCGTACTATGGTAATAATGAGGGGTAAACCACTGACTCAAATTTTGAACACCATAGTTCCCCTTTCGTTAAATAATTCCTTATACTTCCCTTTAAGTCGTTATACCTCGTATATCCCTATACTTCCCCGTATTTTCCTCTACTTCCACGTACTTCCCTATACTTCCTTGTACTTCCCCACACTTCCTCGTGCTTTCTCCACACTTCCTCGTACTTCCCCATACTTCTTCAAACTTCCCCATATTACTCATTTATTTTCTCAGTATTATACACACTTATACATTCTTTTGTGGAGACGTTTGTTTTCACAACACTTGCAAACTCGAAAAAAGAAACATTTAAACAATAATTATTGTAAACCAAGAAAAACAAAAATAGGTATATTTGTCATTATTTAAAACATAAAAACAATATATTTTTAAAGAACACTTTTTTAGAAACGTAACACGTTTATATATCACGTATCTTTTTTATTTTGTTTATATTTGTTACATTATTAACCATATCGGATGTTTAGTCTGTTGTCACCTGTCACAAAGATTACACATGTTTTAGTACGACTTAAAAAAACAGAAAATTTGCATTCAATTTGACAATAAGAATAAAATAAAGTGTTATAACACGTTATGCACCGCTGAAACACGTTTCAGTAGTTCTGCATCGTTTTTGAGTAAGTAACATTTAATATTTCTAAAATATTATTGGACTTTATTCCGTTCTTATAGCAAAATGCAAACTCTCTGGTTCGTTCTTTAAAAAAATACCAAAATACATGTAACCTTTATGACAAGTGACAACAGACTAAACATCCGATATGGCTAATAATACTAGAGATAATAGAGATACTTTTTAGAAATGTTTACCAACTCAACAATGAAAATATCGAGCAAATCAGACTAATACAACCCGATATATTACAATATTCCTGTTACATCTGTTGACTCATCAACTGGAATAATTTTATTTCCTTCCTCGCCTGAAGAGGTACTACTATCTAAACCATGCTTTCCTTATGTAAATGACAGCAAGTTGTAGATTACAATAGGTACCACATAAATAAATACATATAAAGGCTCGATTACATTGAACTAATTTACTAGCTACTACCCGGCAATTTCACTAACTGCTAGTAAACTCGTACAGTGTCATTACACTGTTCACTAGCTAACTAGCAAACTGCAGATAATCTACGAGAAAAGTTGAAAGCCGGGCTACTTTACTCGCTGGCATGAAGGGCTTGTTAGCTAGTAAACCGTGTCATCATAGTTGCTAGTGAACTAGTTGTAAAGTATCCCGGCGGTTCCTGGTTTCAATGTCTACAAAATGTCGACAGAACTATTTTTCGTGGGAGTCTTTATTTTAGCTCATGGTATTATAAACGAGTTAAGAAGAAAAGCTGAAATTGAGGCAAATAAAAGTGTGGGTGAAACCATGGATAGAAAGACATGATAACGGGTACTGTTGGTAGACGTTAAGAAATTCCATAATATTATTTGCGTTTTACTTCATTTCTCAATGCTAAAAAACCAAAAAACTGTAAATGATAAAAAAACAAACAACAACAACTTATTGACAGTAGTAGGTTTATTCGCCAGTCAGTTTGCTACTCAGCGAGTGGAAAGTTTTGTTTCATTACTATCGCACTAGCTGCCTCGGCCGCTTCTAAACTCATTGGCTAGTAGCCTAGTAATGTAATTGAGCCTTAAGACAATAATATACTACCTTTCTTCCATGCTAAGCGTGCAGCACACACACTCATCACAAAGTAATATTTTTTTATTCAGTTATTCGTTCCTATAATAATTTTATTCACCGTAGGAAACCAGTATAAAAAAAATATGTACAAATGGCTATAAGTTTATGTATAAGCAACTGCATTATTAGCGACATTATAGTGCAAATTCACATTTATTCGTTACTTCCCCATATTTCCTCCATACTTCCCCGTACTTCCTTTACTTCCCCCGTACTTCCTTTACTTCCCTGTTATTTCCCTCGTTGTGTACACCTACTTCCCCGGTGGTTTACCCCTCGGGTAATAATTTATAGTTAATTTATTTATATATCAATTAGCAGCTTTATGAGACTGCGTTGGTGTTATAGAAGGTTACTTTGGATGTAAAATATTTATATGTAGGATTTTTAAGCATATGACAAAGCGGCAGTGATATGCAACATAACAATGTTCTGCACTAAAAAATTAAATTAACTTCATTTGGTAACACTGTATTAAATACAAAATTCAGTGACATGCCGTTGTGTCATATACCTGCGAAGGCTTAAAGGTTTGACAGCCATACATGATCTCAGGAGATACTATATATGACGTACATACTAATTTCTAACTTACTCTGAATATCGAACTTTATTAAATATGTTATAAGAGCGATTTGAAATTGCTTGTTTAAGAAAATCTATATCATCTTCATCTACCATTTGTAACATATCCTCCCCATTATCACTTTCTTCTGAATTTTCATGTTGTGTGTCATGTTTATTTTTGTTATGAGTCAAAGGCAAAATAACTTGCTTTTTTCGCTTATTTTTCTTTATTAAACCTTGCTTTACAAGCTTATTTTTCTTTTTATTATCTCTTTTTGATTTAGATATTTTCGTTTTCTGAAAATTAATAAGTTTAATTATTCATTTTCATGATATTTTAGCGTGGTACTTACTATAACCATTCTTACAAGTTATTTGTATAAAACGTTTTTAAAATATTATAATTTATGGTTCACGTTTTAAAATATAACCTAACTTTTTATTGTTTACTACAAGTGCCACTACCATAGATTACTAAAGCCCAGTGTTGCCAATATATGAATACAAAATTACTGCAGAAATTGATAAAATTACTTGCAACTACTGGAATATAGTTCCTGGCAATTTACTGGCAAAGTTTTCTTAGTGACATTAAATTATGTGTATGTAATTCACAATTAAGTAACGTGTCGCACTTACTGTTTTATATATATAGCAATCGAATAAGGGTAAAGAATAGTAATTTAATAAATAACGTTTAAGCGAAAATTCAATTATGCTGGTTTGTTAACTAAAATAAAAATACCACAAGTACTAATATTCCTTAGACATTACAAATTGAAATACCATCATGGTATACCATTCACAATTCACAGATCATGGTCATGGTACGACCCATAGAAAAATTCTTATAAGTATCTTTACTACATATGTGTATATTTACAATTCTTGAAGTTTATATTCGTTTGGCAAAAACCATATGAAATAATTATCCTATTTTTTATGGGAAATAACTACATTAAGAATGGTCTAGAATACAGATTTACATTTTCTCATGACAATTTTCGTCACTTTCCTGCGGGAGTATGTGTAAGTATTAATGGGAAAATTTCGGTCGTAAGCTCAATACTGGCAAAGTTACTGGCATGACTGTCAATTCCTGGCAAATGCCAGTAATTACTGGCAAATCGGCAACGCTGCTAAAGCCACTACCACAGTTTATACAGTTCGTCGAGTGAAGGTTCCAGAGCACAAACGTACAAAAAATATAGACTGCTAATAAATATAATATATAATAAAAAAGCTGCCTGAGAATCGATAAAACTTGGTTTTTATGCCAATTTACGTTGATTGTATTGAAGCGTGAAGCTCATTTGTTCACTGTGATTGGTCACATTCTTTAATGACATTTAAAATGACAGCAAATTAGTTAATCAGCCATCCTATTTGCACAACCGCTAATATAATGCAAATAAAATATCCATTTTCTGTCTATATTTTTTCTAGGTTTGTGGCTGCCATTTCTCTGGCTGCTACTCCTTTAAAAATAAAAATACTACAATTCAGGTATAAAATGTAGAGTAGCGCACAAACTTAGAAAAAATATAACGCAAATTCTACTAACATTAGAGCGGGAAAATTAAATCAAATCTTTATACTATTCATATGGTAAATATACATTTGATTAGTATACTGTGATATAAATGAAATGAATATAACGATAAAGAAAACTGCATATATTTGTTTAAACAACAAACTGTTAGTAACAAAAATAACCACTAATATAATAATTAATAATGAATTAATCCAAATCAGTTAATTCTAAGTCTACTGCCAAGCATTATTTTGGAATTTCCTCTGTTTTACTCTCATTTTAATAGATAAAATTTAAGAATACTAATACCACAGATGAAAAACTAGTAAAGCATTAGTAAAACCACAAAATGAGTAAGTTAAAGAAATTTAAATTAGAAAGTTTGGCAGTACGACCCAAGCTCACATTTAAACCACAGAACACTATAAAATGATAATTTCAATTAAAACCCACGGACTGTCAACTACACTACTGTCAGGGCCAGTGTTGCCAGTGCTGGTACCATTGTACCAGATTTGGTACATTGCAATGTGAAAAGTACATCTGTACAACTATAACAAAATTTGGTACAAAACCAGTATTCTTGGCAATGTAAAAAACCTTTTGAGTTTGGGAGTATGAAACCGGCTTTCTCACTGGTGTCTTACTAACTCCGTGGTCCATAGACCCGTATGTTTCGAAGAGTTGAAGTTACATCTTTATTTACATATTATCTATGGTCCACGGCACCATTTGAATCAATGATCGTAGTTCGGGATCTATGATCTATCCATAGACACTAATATATCTATGGGTCTATCCCTTTTTCTGTTCTGTGATGTAAATCAGGTAACAATAGGCGAGAGTACAACCAATGTTCTCTTGTCTATGCATGTAACCTAAAAACTGAAATTTGCTGCTTTATTTGTTATTCTTTTAGCACAAAAATGCAGAAGTAAGTAAATGTTATAGAGTTACCAATGATATGATTTGTAATTTGGCAATAAAATCTGGTACAATTGTCTGAAATCTGGTATAATTGTCTGAAGGAATTGATACAACATTTTCTTCGGCGCTGGTAACACTGGTCAGGGTCCGGATTCCGTTTCTCGATTCGATACATGTCGTATCGAATGACGCGACTCTGTAATCCTTATTGTAAATGTAAATAAGGATCACTAGTCTGTCAGAATCATTCCATCGTGTCGAATTGAGAAAACGGAATCCGTCCGCAGACTATCAACAGGTAGCCAATGAAAACAGGACTTTTGTGACGTATGACACTTCTCTTTCGAGATTGACTATATTTTGTTTTTGTTTACGGGATTTTTTTGATGTCACCTGGCCCCGATGGCCCCGACTGTATAGTTAATATGTTAATATACCGTATTAAAACCCACGGTTTAAAACCGCAGAGTTATAACTAAACCACCTTAGAACAAGATCACTTGTCAGAATCTCACAGATTATATATCAGATCAGATAACGTAGTTCCATTACTAAGCATATAACAGATATTCCAGATACAAACGCAAAGCCATGGCCCACTGGCCATTGATCAAATAATTGTAGTGCATATAAAGAGGATTGTTGAATTGTACTAGAGATGGCAGAATACCCCTCGCTAGGAAGCTAGATTTTTAGCAAAAGTACTAGATCTAATACAATTGTACTAGATGTAGCAGTCTTGGTGCGAGCACAAAACATGTGTGAACTGTGAAGTGGGAGCCTTAAGTATATTTTATCTAGGGTAGGAGCAATGATTGTAACTGTGATTGAATGTATGCAAAAGAATCGCTTAGTTTTTTCGATTTGTCCGCCATAGCGGCAGAAGCCATAACGTCACCATCAGCAAACTTTTGACATAGAAATCAAAATATACCTATAAGCTTAAAAGCTTTCACATTAGATTAGACACTAAAAGCTGCTTTATATAATTGGATTTGATTTTTTCTTTTAATATTTACATTTGTTCTAGTCAAAGGGAACCATTAGTTACCTGTTTATAGCAATTCGATATTTTGAATATTTTTGGAAACTGTCATTTACTAGCAATAAATATCAGTATACATTAGCATAACCACAAAATTAGGTATAGGTTATATCACAAGTATACTGTGGGTTATATCATATAGGTATTCATATTTGAATGTTGATTGTTGATGTGACGCATTTAGGGAATACAAGTGCATTGTGCACAACAGAAAATCAAAAACAAAGTCGGATGAAAATGGCTACCGTCCTATTTCAGAAAAGTCAAATATAAAATCAGATAAGTATACTATAACAACCCAGCAAACACGAACTGGTTATGGTTATATATACAGTGGCCAGCCGTAACATAAGGTACTTTAATGGTAGGTATGCCAGAAATGACAGACAGTTAGCCGCCAATTTGCTTATATGGACCATCAAAGAGCCAATGCTGATGCCATCGACTGACCATTACTAATATAATGGCATAGGTACATGGTTCACCAACTAATGATCAGAAAAGTATACAGGGTGCTTCTAAATTTACGACATAACATGTTTTTTCAACACGATGGAGCCCCGGCACATAGTGGTCGCAACGTTCTAAATTTCCTAAATGAAAATTTCGCTGGACGGTGGATAGGGAGACACGTACCGATAGCTTGGCCGCCGCGTTCTCCCGACCTAACCCCGCTGGACTTCTTTTTCTGGGGATATCTAAATCAAAAAGTTTACGCCACCGAAGTCGATACCCGTGAGGAATTGCTGTAGCGTATCGATGATGCAGCCAATGAAATTCGTCAAAACCGTTTTAGCATCTTAATAGCTTTGAGAAGTATTACACGTAGGGCAAGATTTTGTATCAGAGAAGGTGGAGGGTTTTTTAAACAGTTTTTAAAATAGCATGTTGTCTGTTATCAAAATTAAGTTTTCCCTTCGAAAAGTGACGGTTGCAGCTAAATTGCGGAATATAGTGAGGAATGTCCTCCTTGATGTCAGCTTTCTGTTTGAAAACCTTCTGCCGTACTCGCGTTCTGCCGCACAGCATACCATCGCAAAAGCCATAAACATATCATCATATCATAATAATTCTAATCAATAATGTGTATTACTGATTACGTATTAAATTATTATTATTATTTTTTGTTTAAGTTACTATGAAATTGACCAAAGTGGGATTAATTCAAGAGCGATTTTCTCAGAAACCGTTAAAGATAACGATTTGAAACAAGAGTACCTTTTCAAAGTAAAACAGTTCGGAAAAACGGAATTTGCTATCCAATTTGTTAAAAAGTCAAAGATGAAAAAGTTACACACGCAAAATATCAATACTTGCCTTTATGCAAATAATTTTGATTGTTGGTTGGTAAATAAAACTTTTGACGTTTAAGACACTTAAATTATTACTAAGATTGAAAAGGTTGACGTTTACTTAATAATTTGAATTAAATTTTTAATTTTCATGGACATACAATACACCAGTGCAGAATATAACAATATGTTATTAGTTTTTGGATATTGAGAAGGAAGTTGTCGAGAGTGTCAGAGTATACTCTGGAAGATTTCCATAACTAATAACATATCGGTATATTCTGTACTGGTTATGTCCATTAAAAATGAAAATTTAATTCAAATTATTAAGTAAACGTCAAACTTTTCTATCTTAGTAATAATTTAGGTGTCTAATATCAGAAGTTTTATTTACCAACTAACCAACCAAGAATCAAAATTATTTGCATAAAGGCAAGTACCTGGAAACTTGTGAAAATACCATATGGAATGCGCGGAAACAAATAAGCATGTTTGTTCAAAAGTCTAATTTTTATTTCAAGAATATAGGAAACAATTGTGAATAATTTTTTCCTAATTTAATTTTTATATCAAAATTGCTGCCAATGATTAAAATTACAAATTTCGAATAAACCACGAGAAGGTGTAAATACTAAAAAACCCAAGTTCTACGCCAATGGAATGATATCACTCATAATTTTGATATGGGGTTTATTGTCCTATAGAACGATGTCAACTTACCAAATTTTAGCAAAATCGCATAAGGCGTTTTAAATTTATAACAAAAAAAAAAAAGATTCCAAAATTACAACTTCAGGGTCGTTAGGGTCGCGCCTAAACGGGGCAACTTTAAACTAAGGTAAGTTTAGCTAAATCGACTAATAATAATATTAAAATAACAAAAATCTATGGATTATAAAGCTTTTAATTGCTAGGGATATTTTAGGACTTATCAAAAGTATTAATTTAACTTTAATGTAAGACAAATTCCTAGTGCATATACATATATCGTGAATTCCTAGTATGCTCTTAACCTTTCAAATTCATATATAATGGTTCGGTTCGAGATATCTTGAATTACTTGGGGGAAGGTGAGGCACATAATTTTGTCTGGAGTCGAACGTGAGCCCTATGTTGTCAAGAGCCTGTGTTTACAGCGTCTGCTTTAGTTCAGCAACCCCGCTCAGCAAATATTCGTCTATTATTAAGTGGAAAAAATTAGCAGTGCAATATATATTTTAAAATATCTTTAAATAGTTCACAACATAACCCTGTTATAATTACCTGGCATAAAATCGTCTACAAGAAAAAGTTTACTACATATTTTCATGTGTTTAGTTATCTGTTTTCGAAATTCTCAGTTTAATTTTCCACTGTTTACAGAAGTAGGTACAATTAGAGGAGCATTACAGGTCGAGTTACAGCACAGATTATCCGATATTTTGTGCAAATATTCTTGCGAATGTATTGCATTTTTATACACTTTTTATAACTAAATATCGCAAGACCTCAATAAAGTTACAAAACTGCAAAAAATATAGAAAATTTCCATTACATCTACACTTACAAAATAGATTTTTGTTGGATTGTTGTTCACATCCACACTCGATTTATTACAAATTGTCTTATGCAGATTATGTACTTTTCTCATTCAAGATAAACTTGTACCTACTATTTTCAAACTGTTTGGTTACTATTTATACAGAAAAAATTAAAGCAAAATATTAAAAATCACAAAACTTCACACAGCATCGTCTGCTAAATCGCAGCGGCTGCGCTTTTCCATGCGACGCGATTTAGCAGGCGATGATGCAAGTAATTTGTTGTTCACCTCTACAGCAGTTCCAAAATCTATCAACAGATGTCATCCACTTCGGGTTTTCGCCAATTGGACGTAAAATTCATATTTTGAAATTCCCGCCCATTAGTGTGAAGCAACATTGGATTTATAGGAATATCCAAAGCTTATATAATTAATGAAAGCTACCCAGTACAATCAATTGAATCAATTGAACCTTGCAGGGACATATAAATCATGTACATTTAATATAGTGGAACTGATGAAAAAATATTCGTTTTAGGTATTAACAGTCTAATGTGTCACGATGTCGTGAGTTCCAACGAGGCGCATTTTGTCAGTATTTCAGGACAATCGATCAAATTATTTACAATTTTGTACAATATGGTCATAGACATGCATATCTACAAGTGTCTAATTTCAAGTCATCCGCATATAGAAAGTATTTAAAATCAAGGCAAGAAGATATTGTCAACATAGATGTTAATAACAAGGGACTCAAAATTAAACCTTATATACAACTGTAGACTGTTGTGAAAGTACGACTTAAAAATAAAATTCACAACTTACTAGAAACGCCGTATGAAAAAGAGACACAAGGCAACGTTGACTTACACTATTGGCAATCCATTTACTATTTGTACAGCTTTTTGAACCACCTTAGAAAGTTTTATTGAGCAACGTATTATATTAAATACGATTTGTTGGAGAGTAATCGTTATTTTTCTCGATTTGAAATAAATCTAAGAAGAGGCAACTGCCTCACCTCCTTTAATTCTACCGCAGCAATATGGTAGAATTTACGGATAAGATCTTCAGGGGTATTTTCATCCCATAACAATATTATTCGGTTTACTTCTGACAAACTTAACGAAACTGGTCAAAACTGGTTTACATGAATCTATTTGAAGTTTCTTCTTGGTTGCATCGCGGGAATCTCGAGCAGATTTAAATACTATACTGTTGGATCGATCATAAACTTATAGTCATAATAGCATTTCTCCTGTAAAAGTTTGCACGAAACGTTCCAAATAGCCTTTATTACAGCTTCTTTGAATTCTGTTCCATCTTTCTTTTTCATATTGACCGTCCAATCTTTTAGTATAAATACCACTTCTTCTATGCTTCTATGCTCATTTAATTCGTATTCTCGTTCACAGCAAAACTCCTTAAATATTCTAACGTGTATTTGTGATTGTTTGTGGTATTTTTTTTGAAATATTTTGTTTAATTAGCGCGTTAATAGATTGAAAATTCGCATTGCTAAAACGTGACATTTTGAAATTTATTTAAAATATGAGACCATAAATAAGGGAACTATTTCCTTGTCTGTGTATGAGGTTATCAATGATGTCATAGTGATTGAAAACATCCCTGAATGCTGTTATTAGTTCAATGTTTAAATGATTGGGTGATTTGTGTCACGACACAAAATAATTAAATTTAAATGGCTGTTAAAACTGTCAAAAATTTTTCACAGACATGTTATCGTATTATACGAATTTAAATGATAAAAATAAAAATCTAATAAATATGTTTGTAAATTTTATTTTTACATTTTTATTTTAACAATATTACCATACAGACAGGCAAGTCGTTGCTTATAAAGAAACAAGTAAATGATTATCTCGTTCAGTTTTCTACATGTCTCATAAATGAATGTGTTAAATTAGTAAATATAATTTTTTGTACCAATTCAATAAATACATTAGGAAAAGTAAATTTTTCATGTGAGCCTGGCATAGTTTTACAATACCGTATTTAATAAGTCTCATAAAGGCAAAATTGAATTTACACACTGAACCACGGAGATCTATCAAAAGCGTGTGCAGATTTCTACAAAAGTAAACAAAACTTTTGAAATGTTTATATTTAGATTTGAAGTTATAATATCGCCGCGAAAAGACGTGGGTAGGTCTCGGACGTCACAATAATGACCCCTCGTCTCTAATACGAAATTATTTTTGACGTTTCGCTTGTTTTAATATGTTTTGCATGGCGATGAAGTATTTCGAGCAAATTAGTCTTCTAAGGATAACAAAAAGTAACTCTTTTGTTCAAACGGTCGAGAAATAGGTACTCACTTCTCGTACTCTTTTGGCGGCCGTAAAATCCATTTTCACAGCCGTTGTCAATAGTAACGGCCGTTAAAACCGCTGTTTCGCTATTAACACATAATTCTAGAGCTCATTCCTCATTCATTCCGATAATTATCGAGACAAAGAGTTTAGAAAACAGAGAATTTATTTTATTTTGAATTAGCATAAATATTAACTGTACAATAGTTACAAATAGTTATTCCAGCCATGGCCAAAATTATAAGCCATCAAATCTAGGAGGGGGGCTAAAGTCTCGATTGGAATGTATTTTTTTAATTTCGGTTCTGATATGTGTGTGTTGATGAATATTTCTTGGGGGCTAATTCAAATTTTGAGACCCCAACTTCGCCCACGCCCCTTAACTTAATATTATTATTTGTAGTTTGCAAACTTATCTGCGAGTTCGAAGTATTTGTGATCGTTGAAGTTAATGGATAAGAATTTTTGCATCTTGTCGATGAGATTTACCTGGAAATATAATTTTTGTTTTCTATGGAGTTCTCTACATATCCCACCGTACCGAAACTCTCCAGCAACTGTGCCTTTTCAAAACATTTACAGCAGCTCCAATATTGATGAGTAAAGTAGAGAGAAAAGTGGTGAAATCTTCAGAGTTAATGGATAAGAATTTTTGCATCTTGTCGATGAGATTTACCTGGAAATATAATTTTTGTTTTCTATGGAGTTCTCTACATATCCCACCATACCGAAACTCTCCAGCAACTGTGCCTTTTCAAAACATTTACAGCAGCTCCAATATTGATGAGTAAAGTAGAGAGAAAAGTGGTGAAATCTTCAGAGTTCTTGAGTCCAAGATATTTGGTGATCAGCTTTGGAATTTCACCAATTTTACAAGTGTGAAATTACGTTCGACGTATAAATAACAGTAAAGCTGCTGCAACGCTGAATTACGCTGGACACAAGATAAATATTTCTATCGTTTCCATAACTACGTGCAGTTTTGATTGTTAATATTTGCTGATATAAGCTTTCAAATTTTTAATCAGTTCAGATTGAAAGTTTAGTTTGATTTATTTTTTATTTATCATCGTCGTAAACTACCCAAAATGAGTGAAGAGTTGTTCATTGACGTTCGACAGAGATATTGGAGACCGCTAATGGTGCAAGTAATGCATTAATTCCTGCAAAATCAAGTATTCGCTATGAAAAAGCTTGTTGCCTTCGACCAATGGCGCATGGAAAAGACGACTTCATCTTTAAAAGAAAAGGTATTTTTGGCCTATTTGCACGATATTACATTTTTGCCTTTTTTGTAGTTTTACTAAATGTTTATTATACAGGGTGTAACTTCGAAAGGGGGGTCCGGTTTGGAGGGGGAGGGTACCCGTGACCTTTACATATCATAAGTTTGTTTTCTTAAAGTCTGTCACAACAACTGATTTTTTTTCTGTTGCCTTTTTTCGCAATTTTTATAGTACGCCACTGGGCAGACAAGCGCTGAGCATATCTAGTTGCAGCGTCACCAGCATTGTTGCCATATTTAATTATTGAAGTGGAAGATGGGAAAAGAAATTCTATTAGAAAGCAAAAGGCCCACGCCACCCGTGAGGTACTGCTTTTTGACACATACATGTGTTTGTAGTGGGTTTTCGCTTTATTATTCCATATAAACAAAAAATAAAAAATGTATTCTGTAACGGATAACACACTATAAAACAGAAACATGTCAACTAACAGAAAACTCAATAATAAATAAATACATATACTCGCGACAAGAATTCAGACGACTTACGTCATACGAACAAATGAATAATTCATTATATTGTCATCAAAATATTTAAGAAACTGCAACTAATAGTAACAAAACTATATACTACACTAAAAGTTTGCATTATATATTGCACTAAATTGCAAAAAATGATTGTTTTTAACGCGACCAAATATCGAAAATTACGTTGACAATAAAAACAAACGTCTAACGTCAGCTGTGACGTAAGACGTCTGAATTCTTGACGCGAGTATACTTAATCCATTTTACTTACTTAGAGTCTTCTTCTACGGCATTTAAAATATTTGGTTCAAGATTATTACTTTCCGAGTTTGTTTTTACTCAACATTAGAGTATTGGCGTTCATAACTCCCATAATCTCTTAAATGTTGAACTAATCTTACAGACATTTTCTTATGCGGTATGTGTCTATCGCGGTAATCCATCTGATATCGTTTTCTTGCAGCCGCCGTCTAATTTTGATAAAAGAAACGATGCTTTAGATATATTAGCTCTTTCTCAATTTGTATACATATTTTTTTCATAATACCACACACACTTGGTAATGACAACTGACCTTTATAAGGTTATTGTAGGTACAGAATAACACATTCCACAAAATACCATTTTAAATTATTACGAAATTAAACTTGGCAAAATACAATCCTACATTAAACAAGTTCCAATTCGATTTCAGTAAAAAATCACGCAGATAACTTGCTTTCGCTCATATCTGTATATTTTTTTATATAAAACGACCTAGTCTGGTTTCATGTATTGTGTGCAGTATTTATGAGATATTTTTATTTTATAAACTAGGTCAATGTCACGGTTATTGAAGGGACATTGATAAAACCCTTAAAAATAGTATCAAGTCCTCGATCAAATCCTTTGTACTGAAACTGTTTTTTTTCAAACATTTTAAAGCTATCAGATTAATAATTTACTTATTTTTAATAACGTACATTTTATAAAATAGCAACAATAATTTTAAAACATTAAGTTCTACTGGCAATAATTATTAGTAGGTAACGTATTAAAATCCACCTACCAATACTATTATTTAATAATAATAATTAGTTAATAGATCAATAAAAAAATGTATTTTTTACGTACTTTTTTACAACACTCGAAAATGGTTTTAGGATCCATACTTCATCAGGATTGGCAGAAAAGTATAATGACTGATGAATCGCAATGTTATAAAAAAAGCATATTATTATTCATTGCAGTTTTTTCTTTTTTGTATCTTCGTTACTTATCTAGACGTCGGAACTTGTCGTATCATTGGCGGTTTATTAGGATCAGACTGAGGTGTATCTATGCAAAAATATGTTACTCATAGGTATTTACATTGAATTGGTGTTGTGTTATTTCTAGTTACTCGCATCGCCGAAATCTCATCACAATAAATTAGAAGCTGTAGTTTTGCATATCCAGACCATGTCTTCTGCATTCACATTACCTCACTAAAAAAATCCCCACTTTCACATTTCACGGCCCCACAATTATGTCAAACTATGTCACTATTTTTGTTATAGCTTCTGCATTTGCGTGTTCTAGTACTTTTGATGCGATCAGATGAGATCTTGTGGCAAAATTTTCTTTCAATGCACCTGTTATAACGTGTATTTTCCATCCACCAGCAGTAGTTGTTTTGTCAACACTTAACCATAAATACTTGTCTTTTAAATCAGAGCGAATACTGGCTTTTACGGTTAATTTTCGGTTTTTCTGCACAGTATCCGTCGTGACATTGTACATACATTGTACTCGTGAACGTAATGTAAATAAATAACACGTAGTACAAACCAACAATGCTACATATGTACTGAATTCATTATAAAATATCAGCTTCGATCGCGCTGCGCTGCGTGGAATACGACCTGTAATGACGGGACAAGTTCCGACGTCTAGAGTGGTAACAACTAACTGGCAACATCGTAGACATGGTTCTGCAGTGAAACTCGGACGCTGTCCAGGGGCGGCGTGTATAGGAATTTGGATGCAGTTTAAAAAATTAATTATAATTCGGCTATTTATTTGATTTAATAAAAACTAATTTCAGATTAGCAATCTAGAGAACACGGACTACTACCCCTCAAAAGGAGACCGTCACTTAAAGTTACACCCTGTATATGTATTTTGGTGCTTTTACCTTTATGTGCTGATGTTTTTTTAGGTATATATGTAACATTATTAGCCGTTTTTTCCACCCAGTAATTGGTACAGACTGTCGGGTGGTGTACTTTAAATAAATAAATAAATGAATAAATGAATGAATGAATGAATGAATGAATGAATGAATGAATGAATGAATGAATGAATGAATGAATGAATGAATGAATGAATGAATGAATGAATGAATGAATGAATGAATGAATGAATGAATGAATGAATGAATGAATGAATGAATGAATGAAGGAACGAACGAACGAACGAACGAACGAACGAACGAACGAACGAACGAACGAACGAACGAACGAACGAACGAACGAACGAACGAACGAACGAACGAACGAACGAACGAACGAACGAACGAACGAACGAAGGAATGAATGAATGAATGAATGAATGAATGAATGAATGATCGATTGAATGAATGAATGAATGAATGATTAAATGAATGAATGAATGAATGAATGAATGAATGAATGAATGAATGAACTAATAAACGAATCAACGAACGAACGAACAAACAAACAAATGAACAAACCAACAAACGAACAAACAAGCAAACAAACAAACAAATAAATATATATTGCAAAACGTATCTCTCCGTCAACTCTATGGCCGAAGTCGGTATTTGATGTTGAAATTATGCTTCAAAGTAAAGTAGGACACTGATATTGGAAAATACCTCGACCTAACGCATATTTGAAAAAATTAAATGTTTACCAGCCAAAAAATCAAAGGTATTAGAAAGAAAGGAAACAGAAAATTTTCTCTTAGATGTCCCAAACAACGTATATCTTAAGATCAAGATCAATGTAGCCACTATATTCGGAATTGGTCATGCTTATCGCCGCGAAGAACTAGCAAATATGAAGATCCACGATATAAAAGACATAGACACATAAGATGTGCTTATTATTACCATACCAAACAGGAAAACTAATGTCTCTAGAAAATTTATGGTTAACATCAAAAACAATTAAATGTGTTTATCGAAGTTATGCTATTTTGCGTCCTAGATATACTCTTCACGATCGATTTTTATTATTCTATAGAGTAAATAAATGTACTAAGCAATGTGTAGGTATCAACAGTATACAGGAGATTGTTTTCGACACTCTTATGCCACATTATTAGCCAACTCCGGGTCCAATATTACAAACATAAAACGGTATGGTGGGTGGAAGTCGACACCTGAGTTAGACATTGAGGATTGTTTGGATAACAAAGACAATAGCCAGCATTCTCAAAGCATCAAAATCAAATATTTTTCGATAACATATTCTATTAGTTACTAATTACCTATTTAATAATTACTTGTTAATGTTATAAATTTGTAATTAAAATAAACTTTTTCCCCTAGTAGAATTGGCATGACCATAGGAAAAATATTGTACCTAACACGTGCGGGAAATGTCTTTTCCGCACTGGATTCCTGAGCACACTCCGCTTTGTGTCGTTCGGTCAACTGCGATCGGTGTGCGGAGTGCGGATCACTTCCCGCACTTTTTAGCTAAATAACTATTTTATAAACCTGTTTCTAATGTCCCATAAATAAGTATCGTCACCCTAACATAAACCAATGGTTTTATAAGCTATAGGTACTAAACATATGCCTAGGAGCAATGGCGTCTTTAAGTGTTTCCACTATTATTCTATTAGCAAGCTTTGATAGTTTCCTTGACATTAATGTCAATAAATAAATGTTTTTTCAGTCAAAAATGAATTCTAAAAAACAAGAACTGATTTGTAGAACTTGTTTAAGAGTAATAAATGATAGTGAACTCTATACAAATGGTGAAACCCGCACTAATTGTGGAAAAGTAATTGATATATTGGAAACTTGTGTTTCTGAATTGGTAAGTTTTTAGTAAAGGGTTATTTGAAATCTTTATAATGCATTGATATTCGAACTTTTTAATTTTATAGCTTCATAAAAAACTTGCAACATAAAGCGGCGTACACACGTCGTCGCGTAACTTCAACACGACCGTGTGGACAGGACTCATGGGATCGCAGCTTTCCCAATATTTGTCGGTATTTCCGCGTTACAACAAAAGATGATACGGTATGCGGTATAGGGAGTGTGGACGTGGGATTTTTTTCTTAACACAGTTGACCAGACTACACACGATGGAAAATACAAATATTTCACAACGTAACGAAGTTCTGTTCGGATAGAAATTTTCCGCCAATATGTAAAGACTATCACGACAAATTTTGACCCTGTTCGAGACGCAGTTAGGCATTGAGGTTCTGTTACAAGTACGTACATGGCTTAAAAGTTCCCGGGAATGCTTCGCTTTCGCCACGCAATAGATTATGTTATTCTTTTTATGATAAATTCTTTCTTAGTTCGCTATCACACTTGTGATTGAACCGTATCTTTCAACCACTATTGTATTCGCGGGCTTAAGGTGAGATTCAAGATGATTGAGAGGTTTTTTTTGATGGCCGAATATAAATATATGATGATTCTTTTTATCACAAATATACTACGTGATAAAGAAAAGTAAACACCCATGAAAAATAATTTAATTTTGATAATTTTTTGCATGATTACTTTCGGTGAAAGTAAAAAATGATTAAATTTTCAGGTTTGTCTGCCCATGCCATAACCCCTACTGTTTGATGGACATGTAGCTCTCTGCCAAATTGTGGATCGGGCACAGAGCTAGAGGCATCGGTCATCGTAGGGTATCCACAGCGTGAAAATCGACGATTGCGACTTTTAGATCTCAGAGTCCGATTTAGCAATAGTCGGACTTTTGCAAATCAGTGATTTGAGGAACATGGGAGGATAGTCGGTATGATTACAATATATCGCGGAATACGAGGTTCTGGTTTCTTGTCTTATCATCCACATTGGGTGCTACCTCTCCCTCGTCAACATAGAGCTAACCATTTACAATGGTGTAGACAGAGAATTCAGTGGGACCAAGAATGGAATCAAGTGATCTTTAGTGACGAATCCCGTTTCTGCCTGGAGATGCACGATGATCGTGCTAGGACGACGTGGTGAAAGACACGATTCGCAATTTGACAGAGCGTCATCTTCATGACACAGTAGACGTTATGGCATGGGGTGCTATTGCGTACGGTAGCCGATAACCACTAGTTTTCATTAGAGTGAACATGACATCCAGGAAGTGGTGGAGCCATATGTCATTCCATATCTTCTTCACGCTCTGTGGTTCCTCTACGACGACCGGTGCCTCTCGCTGTGTGTCGACGGCCATCCTGAGTCCACTGCACTATGGTACGTAAGGATCTGTCCTTCTAGAAATTTCTCTTCGACAAACTTGCTTCGTGAAACCCAACAACCCGCCCCCTCTTAAAGTTACTAAAGTGGGACATTCTTGCAAATCTACGTACTCTAGCCGTAATCAGTTGTAAAAATAACTTTGCAACAAGTTTCACAACACTGCAACACAAATGTGAGCAGAATTTTTTAATACAAAATGCTACTTTATGTAGTATGACGTATGCAAACTCAACTTAACAAAAAAACTTAACAGCTGAACCTGAAAATTTTATCATTTATTTTCATCGAAAGAAGTAAACATACTAAAAATTAAAAAAAAATCAAATGATATTTTTCTACGTTCATGCAAAAAAGAAAACTTTATTGAACTATATTTAGTGGAAAAAGTGGTTCTTTATTGCACTAGTGTAATAAAATGTTTATTGCATTCATCTGCCATTCTGCTACAGCATTTTGTCATTATGACAAACATAACCGTTCAAATCAACGTCATATATTCCCACACTTAGTGTCATCTAAATAAAACATTTTTTGGTTTTTGCATAAACGTAGAAAAAATATTGTATGCAACTCGTACAAAAAGTGCTTATTGCACTCGATGTGTTGTCCTACTTTTTGTACTTGTTGCATAAATAACTATTAATGGTTGTTTACTTTTCTTTGTCACGTATTATACAGGGTGTCCCAAAATTAACCTGCCATAAATTAATTTTGGATTCTACGATTAAAAATAAGAAAAAAGTTATATAATCATAGATATGGTTCCTTAAATAGAGATCTCATAATTTAATTTTTTCCAAATATTTCCAAAAGGGACAATGATAAAGTAATCAAATTTGAAACTGACATTTAGATTGCGAATCTAATGTTGAAATTAATTCTTCATAATTGGTCATAGGCGTGCCAAAATGGAGGGTCAGTGAGTAAATACTGCTCTAACTTTCTTGTATCTCAAAATATTCATCGTCAGATCAAAAAATTAAAAATATTGGCCTATTTTACATGAAAAAGGTACTCCTATTTCAATCCGATAAACTGCTCTGTTTTCGAGCAATCATTATTTAAAAATTTTGTGACATACCACAAAAGTTAAAGATGGAAACTATAAATAGGCAAAATATCCGTAGTAGGCTCTGAGAAAATACTGCCGACTTCGAACGCATATTAAAGGTATTATTTAAGCGTTTTAACATATTAAAATACTTTTAAAATGCATATCAGTAATGTACTTATTTGTAAATTTTTGAATTTTAATATAGGCTATTAATACTTAAAAAAAAATTAAAAATATATGTAGTCAAATAAACTGAAAAATAACTTTTCAAAGCCTACTAGACACAATTTGACCGCTTGCATATCATATCTAATATTTTTGTGGTATGTCACAAAATTTTTAAATTAATATTACTCGTAAATGGAATAATTTATCGAAGTAAAAGAAGAGTACCATTTTTTTGTGAAACGGTTCAACATTTTTAATTTTTTGATCTGACGGCAAAACCTTGAAATATGAAAAAGTTAGAGCAATATTTATCCAATAACCCCTCCAGTTTGGCACGCCTATGACTAATTATGGTATTGTTGTTAGAACATTAAAATCGCAATCTAATTGCGATTTTCGGTTTTAAATTTGATTACTTTATCTCGATCCGTTTTGAAAATATTTGGAGAAAATCAAATTTTGGGATCCCCTTTTAAGATGGTCATATTTGTGGCCCAAAATATGAAAAGTAGATGTAATTTTAAAGTTACCAAAAAAATGATATATTATTGGATATTAGAAAGTTCAACTTAGGTACTGTTAGTATTTATATTACCAAAATGTTGCGATTTTATACTTAAAATATTAATTGAAAGTGACACTTTTTATGGAATATTTACATAAACTTCAACAATTAATTTTTCACATTTAAAAGCCAAAGTAAGGAAAATGGACACAAACTTTTCCTAAGATCATCCCTTATGTGTATTTTGTTGTAGTCAAAAAAAAAAATGTTAACGTTTTTGTAGAAAAGAAAGGTGAATTTAAAATTATCTATGTCGATATGCACATTATAATAAGATAGATAAATTAATCGATTTTCAATCAATAATCTGGAAAATAAATTTCTGCCGAAGTGATCTACAGTTTAAATAGTAGTGTAGTAGTAGTTTAGGAGAAGTTAAATTATTTTCAAAAAAAAGATAGGCCAGTCTACTTAAAGTAATGAAAATTTACGCATACACCGCTGGTCTTAATTTCAAAATATGTTTATTTTGTATTTTCTATTTTTAAAGTATAAACGCATAAAATGTTCTTAAAACCGTGAAACTATTATTTACGTACATTTTATTAAGGTTAAGGTTACATTACAACTCTGGTCAATTCGGTTTAAAGCCTGCTTCAGAGAACAACGTAGGTGGCAACATCCCCACCACCAGTTTAATTTCAATGAAATAAAGATTTTGTTGGTTATATTTGATTGTGCTGGTTATGTTATGTACAACTGTTGCTCCTCTGGATAGTTGAAGTTGGACATTTTGAATTCCACCCGACAGCGAATACAATTATTTTCATTGACTGAAAGTCACGTGACTTCATGTTGCTGGCAACACTACGTCGTTCTCTGAAGGTAGCTTAACAGGTACTTATAGCATCCTATAAAGTAAAATTTCTATACTTGTTTTCGTTTCAGAATTTGGACTTGACCAATGAAGTAGTTCTATGTTGCAACTGTTTCACAATGCTAAGGATAGCATATGATTTTAAGTTGAAATGTGTAAATGCAGAAGAGACAGTGTTTGCCTATTTACAAAAACATAATTTAACATTAACTGATAAAATACGTTTAAGCGATGTACTATCTAGTACTAATAACATTTTTGATATTGAATGCGGTGGAATGATAAATGAAACAAATTCCGACATAGCTCCCGGTCTTTTAAAAAGTGATATTTATGGCACGCTTCTTCCTCATGCAGTTCCAAATACGAATAATACTTATAGTAATTGTGAATTTTGCCCAAAAACTAATTTAAGCACAGGAAAGGATAAGAAGGATGAGTATTCAGTTATAATGTTTGATAATGTGCCGTTATTGAACAGAGTAGTAGATGACAATTACAATGCAAAATCGTTTATAAAAGCTGATTGCAACATGATTGTGGATAACTATCGATTAAATTCAAGAAAAGAAGAATACTTCGATACGTTTTTTGACAGTATTAGTATCGATGAATATGTTAGCACGGATGATATTCAAAAACTTTTCTGAAAATTCAAGAAAATAATAAATTGATAAATTGTGTTTATATTGTCTACTTATACTTATACCAATTTATTGTTAGAATAAATAAATAAAATTTATAATTGTGTGTGACTATAGATTAGTATAACTATTAAAAAATGCTGAATTCGGATTTTAATACAATTCATTTATATATATTTAATACAACGATCGAATTTGATCTCTTATAAAGATATACAGGATTTTGTAATTGATCTGTTGAGGGTGATTTGAACTATGTAATTGTTTAACCTTGTCCAGATAGGAATTTAATCATACAATAGATTAGACTACGTTATGCTTTTGGTTTGGTAAGATAGAGAAAAATTACTTCACTACTTCCACGTAGTCTATGACCACGTTCTATTTGGTAGCATTTTGTTCAGATCTTTTAAAGGCACCCTGTATTGGATGTGTAGATGCACAGGGTTGTCTCTCATGTTACATGTTCCTGGGGTCAAGATATGATGATCTAAACTAATTTACCTACGTTCAATTTGAAACTAATTGAATAAAGTGTGAAGGAAGACAACGGGTTTATATTTATGTTTATGAAATAAATCCTTAAAATCCATACTGTTTTTCAAAACGACATTTACCAAATCTATACATTGTTCAAGAAACAGCGACAAAGAATAAGAATTATACACTAAAAATCAATACACAAGGACACAAAAAAGTTATGACAATTTAAATGCATGTGAAGAGCTGTAGGCGGTGCGCTCTATAATTGACAGCAAATTCGAGGCCATATTTAAATTTCCCTCTGCTCTACCAAGTTTTATGTATTAACTACAAATTACAATGAAGTTATTAAGGAAAAACTAAAATCAAATTTTTTACTCAGGTAATTTCATAGACACCCTGTATATTGCAGTGCCGTACTCTCTGAAGTTATATTTTCTATGTATCATTATTTATTTGTCTTGATTAATCCATTTCCCATCTCATTTATCACTTCGAGTAAGTAAATTGTCGAAAGGCAGTTTGTAATTATTAAACTCGTGTAGTTATCCATAAATTGCATCCACTCCAACAGTTTATTGTGTTCCGTGGTTAGCCTTCGGCAAGCTTATAGTTGTTTCAATGTTTTCTCTTGGACAATACATATCTAGATATTTCATCTTCGTAAATGGTTTTGTCTTTCCCAACAAGATAGGAAGTTAACTACTTTTCCTTTTCTTATAAAGATTAAAGTATAAAGTAAGTGCTTTATGGGAGTTAATAGGCATCTGTTTTCTCTTAATATTTCCTGAAGTCTTTTTTGGGTCTTTTTCTTTAGAGGTTCTACGAAAATCACCTGGTGATCAGAATATGTTTGAATTTTGACCTTTCATACAGAAAGCATATTAACGAATTAGTAGGCCATCTATAAAAATTGACCAAAGCAGAGATGATAATAAAACTGCTTCTTTCATCTTGCATAATTGCTGTTATTGTTCTAAATTTGCAGATTCAGTCAAACAGTGGGAATGCGTCCTTGAACGCTATCAAGTAATGTCAAACAATGCTGCTATCGCCATTTCCTTTCTTTGAAAGGTTCGGATGATCTTCCCGCCAAGCTTTTAAGTGCTTGATTTACTCATCCGGTAGGCATACTAATGACGATTCCGATTTACTTGTACTTTTGCACTGAGTGCGCACTGTATCCAACTTCTGTGTTCGATTTACATTTTGAGTGCGCACTCTGCTGGTGGAAAAAGTTCGGTTTAGAAGTCAGTTCGCACTGAATTCGGTAAAAATGCAAATATTCTTGCACTGAGAAAATAGTCAGTTCATTCGTGGAGTGCAAGTTTAATGTGGCGGTAATATAAAATTGTTTTAATGTAATTCTTCTGAATTACTTATTTTCTTCATCAGATAGTTTATCTGAAGAGGAATATGTTATTAATAATAGTTATATAGAACAAAATAAAAGGAAATACATTTTTATAGAATTAATAGTGCATCGAAAGATGTAGCAAATCGATAATAATTAGACTTACTTAATTACTGCTTGTACTACTTGCTTTATCTTTAGTTAAAAAAAATGATTAAGCAGAAAAACTGGTGTACATTATTATAATTGATGATTTTGAGAAAACAGTGTTTATCCAAAAAACAAATTTGGAAAAAAACTATAACAGCTGAAACGCATACATTCTTGCATTTTTATAGTAGTTTATTATAATCAATTGATACTTCTATTTTTCTTCTGCGTTTAGTGCCTATTTTTTCAATTTTAAGCGTTTATAAATCCATATACTTTTGGTAACGTTTTATCAAATAATGCGGTTATGTAGTGTGCACTAAAATTTGATGCGTACTCGATTTAGTTGCATGCTCGGAGTATTTCGGGCAAAATTTAATAGCACTCGCATCAAACTTTGTGTTATATCAGTGCGCACTACACGTTCTCAGTGCACATAAATCGAAATCGTCATAAGAAAGTGCAAACTAAGTATTCTCTGTCAATATACATGTAATTTAAGTTAAAACATAATACATAACATTGACAAATATTGAGTGATGAATTTTTATATTAAGTAGAATAACGTAAACGAGTGTTCTGGCACTAACAATTAATTGAGAAGCTCAGAAGACATTATTCATTAATTTATACGGATACAAAATATAATACCTAAGTATAGAATAGTTGAGACGCCGTGACTCAGAAAACCCATATCTCATTAATAATACATCATTAGAAAATTGAAACGTTGGTTAAACTCTATTATTATTAAAACACAAATATTTGGCAAAACATCTATGAGGTTGTTTTATATTTTTTACATGCATGTCAATCATAGTATTTATTGATCCCAAATAACGGAAGCATTTTCAAAATTTTAAACCAATCAAAGCATGCAGTATATTACAGGCTCATAATATTCAATACATTGGAATTATTATTTCTAATTTAATTCCTTGGACATATAGAGTATCTTCCTATATATTGATCTCATCATGATTGAAACTGATATTGTTTTTAGTTAACGTATCTAAAGGGAATGCCAAAAATTGGATTTATTATTCTTTGGTCTAGAACATTACTTCCACAACACAAACTTCTTATACTTTAGGTATATTATTATTTTTATAAATACAAAATATAACATTCTATTATTCAGGGTTTATAATAAAATGGCGTTTTTAGTAAGGAAATACTATTTTGTATTGTCAAATACTTACCACAAAGCTAGTTATAGTTTTAAAATGATAAATAGTTATATGGTATATACTTTTCATCAGCTCTGTATTAGTGTATTCTAATGTTTGTTTGTTTTAGTTTTAAAAGCTTGCATTTTTAAAATTAAGATGTGTAAAGACCGTTTCCGGAATTCAGTTTTAGTTTTATTCTTAAACTAAAATATTTACTTTAAATTGCTTGCCTCTCTGTTGGTGGTCGGAAAATAGCTCTAGCAAATGTAACAGCTGGCAATCTCCGTTGTGCTAATTAAAAATGTTATTGCAATATAGGTCATAAAACCAACCGTTTTAGGGGAATTATATAGATAAAGTTTTTACTTAGAAATTGCCCTGCTTTTTCAGTGCTATAGCAATTTATGGGTTGAGTAATTGTTTATATTTTTTACAGATTTATTTAGGGTAATTTTCTTGCGTAATAATGTTTTAAAAATGGTAGAGGCACAAAAAGGCGTTAAATGTTGCCCAAGCACATGCATGAAAAGGTCAAAACGATAAAGTACAAATACCTCTTTTTCTTGTATCTCTACCCTAGAAGATTCCTTTTCAGTGGCGAACAAGTGGGGTTGACAACATAAACTTCCAAGGTTTAGTTTTAATACAAATAATCTCCAATAATAAAAGTTTAAGCATTCTTAGGCATTATGTTATACAGTGCGGGTCATCAGAAACATGTCTCCCAAGTTTTCTTCTTTTTGACAAAGTCAAATCTTTGGTTTTGATGCAAAAACTAAAAAATGCTAACATTCGTTACCTTTTTTTTAGGGATATATTTTATGAATATAATCATTCCTTAAATTTCTACCCCAAGCGGAAATGATCAGTTCCCGAAAAAGTAATATTAAGAAATTATTATTTGAGGAATGTAGTCGACAGTTTGTTAAAAAATGTAGCGAAAGGCAAAAATGTGAGTTGTCGTCTATCAAAATGCTGTAAGTATACCTACTATTCAGAAAAAGTTGAATTTCTTTTTTTTTATTTTATTTATCTACAACTGCCACAACACATAATGTGAAAATGACTTTTTTAAATTTATTAACGCATTCGATGCGACAATGACACTGCAAATTAAATTAGACATTTATTAAATAAACAATAGTATAATGTGCCACAAGGGCACAAAATGAGCTGCTAAAGCGTTTTCTGCATGTGTGACACACAACTGTTTTTTGTCTATTAAAAAAAATCTTTAATTTTATAAATACAAACAGAATTTAACAAAGAACTTTAGTAAAAATGTAGAAATTTATTTCTTATAATAATTAATGTTAATTATCCCTCGGGCATAATTATGGATAGTAATACCAGAATTTATAGGCATTTGGTAGGTTTGAAATTGATGGTGCATTGGAATTATCCAGGTAATTCATTTATTTGGTCGTAAATATTTAAAAGTTCAGTTGTGTTTTTTCTGTGATGCTGCTGTTCTTGGTTTGTCAGGATTTTTTGAGAAATGTTAATCTCTTATTCGAGAAGCAGTTGTCGATTATCCTTCTGCAACTGCAAAAGAACGCCAACTTTCGTGCTTTTTAAGTCACTGCCAGAGTTAGCTAGCAGGGTTGCAGAACTATAACGGAAGCAATGTCCTGTGTATGTAGTAGGTTCAAGCAATTTAAAAAATGTTTCCTGGAATTTTGCTGAATGTATTTTTTTCCAATGGGTTGTACTGTACAACATTTATTATTCTTGTAATAAATTATGAGCCGATTACGAGGCGTGTGGGTAGGTCTGAGGGAAATATATTCGTCTATTCAATCGATCAATTGTTTTGTTTGTAATTGTAAACATCCTTGTAATATTATTTTTTATTTCTGGAACGTAATAATCATTATACCTCCTTTATTATCTATATGGTCAAGCTTCATATTTAACAATTCATTTTGGTGACACGCTCCTTATATAATAGAAATCTACAATTTAACGTTCATAAAAAAATGAAATTAGTTTATCTTAATTTATTTGTTTACCTTTATTATAAGATATTCAGAATCATCTACTTCCTTAAAACATTTAATGCATTGTTCTTGAGTCCTGGACTTTTGAACATTTTGGGTAGGTAATTTGCAGAATTCCGTTTCAAAAATGCTCGAACTTTGTTAAAATTATCAAAAAAATATTTTCCTTGACTTTAAAAGTGCTTTTCATTGAAAATTCAGACCATAGTGTACATGTATTTTTGATCTTTCAGGTAGATAAGCAAGTAATACATTCTCTGTTAGCTTTTCTGCTCTTTTACTCTTCTTCCAGTTGTTAAACAATTCACAGTACTTTTCGTATCGTTGTCTTGACTTTGTAGGTAGGCAACTTCTGTTTTCAAGTCTGGTGGAGTATTCGTAAATTCTTCATCACTGTCTGAGTTACTGTCTATTTTCACAAATTCACAAAATTATTCAAAATTAAAACGTATTATTATTTTATAGTTCTGTTTTCTTGATTTCAGAATTTTATTTACACTGACGTTTAACAAAAATGTATGTTAAATGTCAAAGTACGCAAATGACAGTCAAAGGTGTCTAGACAGTGAAAAACTACAAAATCGTATTGTTATGACTTTAGCAGTCCAAGGCAGCCCAAGGGATGATAAAAATTACGTTCGGTCATATTTTTAGAGTTGACGTGATTCATATTCACATATGGTAGGCGAAAAAATATATAAGAACATTTGAAAACTCATTTATAATACATTGACAGTAACATATTTACAATTGCATAAATTAATGCCAGTTGCTGACGTCCCTAACTATTTGCTTGAACAGTTGGAAATATTTTGAGTGTAAACATAATTTTTAGATGATGATGATGTAACAGAGTAGTTAGTTTCACACAGTATTATTAATACCAAAAAATATACTTTGGATGTTGAGATTTTATTTTCGACTCCCAATGGAATATTCTCGCTATTTTTTCTATTAAAATACATAACTGAAGGTCAAGTAACAAAACAAAAGAAATACAATATAAGAATAGTCCAACATCTTTTTATTTTCATTCATGTTGTTGATAGTCCCGACCCTACTTTTCATAATTTCTGTGGTTTCAGTTGAATCATTATAAATTTTATATATAGTAACCAATACCACCATACAGCAGTGCTTACTTCACGTAGTGCGTGTCCCTCGCAGCTCAGTGCGCAGCGTTGCAGGTGTGAGAGAAAAGTCAAGTCAACGTATGCCGACCTGCTACCTTTCTATTAATTATAATAATAATTATAATTATAATGTAATATATTTTTGCCCGTTTGACGGTCTTTCCATTGACATAAAAATATACAGGGTGTTCTATTTAAAAAGTACAAAAGTTAGACATGCATCTTGAAAATGTGATATTTAATAATTGTCTTTGTAATATGTTATAAAATATTTAAAAGTCCTTACAACTTTCGTTCTCACATCTTTTTTCATATCTCGAACAATAACGCAGAAAAAAATAGTTAGTTTTCGCGTGATCACTCTGTACCTCCACACTAATAAAACAAAAATGTTTAAAACGTAGATAATTATTACAACATGGAGATATAATCGTCGAACTCTGTGATATAAAAAATATTGAGTAAAACTTTTAATAAAAATCTGCTTTTAAAATTATAACAAAATATAGAGAATGACCATTTGCATTTAAGATACATATAAATAACAGGTACTTATTTTAGAAATAAATAGTTTATTTTAATGAAGTAATAAAGGACGGAAAATGAACGATTTTCATTAAACAACCTAACTATAGGCAGCGGCCGAAATTGTGGACAGTTACTAATAGATAATATAAAAACACTATTACTATTAAGCGTATAATATTTTTATAAGAGATTACACATTATTTACTTCATTATTACTGTGCCGCTTTCCATGCACAACGATACTATACTCACATTTACGGTGCCACGATAAAGAATCAGTCAAACTGAAGCCCGATGTATTCTCTATCTCTGTTTATTGCATTGTGGAAAACAATATTTTGGTGTGTGTAAACCGTGAGCGTTAGTAAATGGCTTTGTCGAGGTTAGAACGCCAATAGAATATGCGTACGTTTGGGGATTTGCTGCTATTCGAGGAGTGTTATTTCTATAGTCATATTAAATTATAAAAATAAATTATTGCAACCGTTAAGTTAACAAATAACAGTTAAAAATGGATCAGTGCCAGTTCTAGTAAAAGGTCTGTTAGTAATCGACATAACCTGTGTAACGAACAATTGATAATAATAAAAAACGTATACAAAAAAGAAATTTGAGCGCGAAACTCTAACATAAGTGTTAGTGAAGCTTGATATGTGTACTTCGTTAACATAAGTGTCAGTATCTAGTGTATATCGTGCTATTAAAAAGAGTGTGGAAGTAAATCCAAAGAAAAAAAATAGAAACACGAGGAAGGAAAAAAATAGTAGTCGATGATGACGTAAAATAAGCCATTCGCAGGAAAATTCATAGATTCTTCTTCAGAAATGAAGTACCCACGACAAAAAAAATTCAAGCTACGATAGCTGAAGATGAGGGCATGCCTCAATTATCTGACAAAGTTCTTAGAAGAACAATGCATGACATGAATTTTCGGGTTTTAAAACGAAATAGTAAAAGTATGCTCGTTGAAAAAGATGAAATTGTAGTATGGCGAAGAGAATATTTAGAAAAAATAAGAGAATTTCGTGCATCGGACAAAAAGATATATTACATGGATGAAACATGGGTAAACGAAGGTTATACGGTATCAAAAGTTTGTCAGGATGGTAACGTAAGTAAAAGAGAAGCATTTTTAGATGAATTTTCTACAGGATTAAAGGCGCCTTCTTGTAAAAGACGTAGGTTAATAATAACACATATTGGAAGCGATTCGGGATTTTTAGAAAATGGTTTGCATGTTTTTGAATCACGTAGAATGGGACATTACTATGAAGATATTAACAGTGAAGTATTTGAAAAATGGTTTGAATCTATTTTATCATATGTAGAACCAGGAACAGTTATTGTGATGGATAACGCAAGTTATCACAGCAGAAGAGTCAAAAAGTTATAGTTATTTTAATAAATGGTGAACATACAGTGATAGTGAAGTTTGTTATGATTCTGACGTAATGCGTACTTATTTAGTGATAATGATAATATTCGTGTAAAACAATTACCTACCTATATGAAATGTATAAATAGTTAACATCTTGTGGCGGCATGAGCCGGGTGGTGGTGGGTCATTGATGCCCAAGAGGACATCGTTTTATAGGATATATTTACAATGTTGGCAAGAATCTTTTCAGTTTGTCTTGATAAAGTTTCTAAATTTACTTAGGTACACCGATATATAAGATAAAAACTTCAAATTTTTAAATATTCTTATTATTTTTATTATCTAACGCCTCGAAATTGGTAAAAACCGTTATATCACTGTTTCTACTCTAAAAATAATGGATATTATGTAATGCAATTATTTTTGTATATTTTTTATATCTGATCACATTCAAATTTAGTAATGAAATGTTGCTCCCCGCATGCTTCGCCCGTCGCGCTTGTCTACAAGCTAGCGATTAGTCACTGTCCACAATTTTGGAAGTCAGCTATAGGATACAAAGTTGCGCAACTGGTGTATTTCGATGTGTTTGCTGTAGTTGCGAAACACTTTAATGTGTTGTATTTCGTCAAACACAAAGCCTAAATAAGCAGTTATAATTTGACTAATGGAGAAAAGGAAAGGTATACATTAAGCTTGTAAACTATTCTCCACTAGCAAGATAACGTATGGTAATAGCTAATGTAATTGAAATAGTTGCTCTAAATTTTGACTCCAATTTTTCTACTGTTCAAGTTATATGTACTAAGTAAGATCTCAAAACGAGCTAGCATTATATGAAGTTCCTAAATTCCAAACCGTTTTCTATTCATAAGGTATCCAAAAGATTTAGTCCAAGAGTGATCAGATAAAATCGTATTGAAAAATATTAAACCTACAGTGGCAAATACTTTGGACAGTTGGATAAAAAATATTATTTATATTTCTTGCAAGAAATCAGTGTTTTATGGCGCTTTCTCATTCACATTCTCACGCGCCATAAAAAACACTGACACTTTGCTTAATTAATATAAAAATAATTATTTCTGCTCGTTATAATTATTACATTTTTGCTACTACCACTCTACACGTTCCAAATAAGCAAATTGGGAAATAAATTTTCACCACCCTGTGTAAAATTAAACATTTTTTAAAATATATGCAACAAAGTATAGGCGCCCCCTATTTTTCTTTTAAATATCAATACTTCAGCTGGCACGATGTGATAAATAGGCTATTTTGAATTGGGCTACCGAAAAGCAACTTTTTTAAAAAGAATTGAAATATCTCGAAGATCATCAGAAACTTCATAAAAGCCCCCTAAAATTATTGGTAGGTAGTTCCGGTTTAACCGGAAGTGCTACAAAAATGGCATTATTGTATTTAAAGAAAGCACCATCCCAAAGCTTAAATTTTTAAAATTGAAATCGAAGTAGTCTGAAATATTGTAACCGGTCGTCACTCATGACGTTGAAAAACAATGTTCTACCGATTTAATTGTTTAACAACAAAAATTGTTTAAAATAAATCTATTTTAGTTATAATCTAAGTTATGTTCACTAAAGTAGGTGGAACGTTGTTTTTAATTAATTGGTAAGTGTTGTATTTGCCAGTTCTAAATACATAAAAAAAATTATAGCTTAGATGGCTTTGGAAAAATTGTAATAACAATTGTCTTTCCGTTACCGTTCCAGTTACCGGCCGCGCAGAGTCACCATAACCTGTAAATGTAATTTGTGGCACTATTAGTTAAATTAAAAAAAAGCTTTGTTAAATCGGAAAAATATGGAAAAAGTTTAGAAATATATTTTATGTACAAATTCCGAGAAACCCTGTAGCTATTACCCAAATTTAAAATATTTGTCGTACCTCATTAATGTAGCTTGGAGTGCAGTTTAGAAAATCTAGAGAAAGTCTGTTTAGTACTCATACAATATAGAAGAATTTACTCAACGTGTCAACCAAGTTTTCTCGGATTTGTAAAGTTAAATTTAACAGAATTGTTTCAAAATATTATATTTATTTATTTAAGCTTAGACATTTAGTTAATAAGCTTTCGTACTTTCTTACTCACCACTGAAGAAAAGATTTTTTTTTTTAGATTTTCAAAAACGTATAAGATATGTAATTTATAATAAAGTAATTTAGAAAAAAGCAGAATAAAATCAAAACGAAAGTATGGAAACAATTTGTTGAATTTTGGAGGTATATCCACCATATTTCGTTAAATAAAAAAATTGCCAACGTTAGTTACATCAAATGCTAAGACTCAGATGGGTAATACTTCAATCTATCGTTCTTTGGCAATTTTAGGTCACTAAAGGTGGTAGAAATATATTTTTTACAAATAACACGACGATATTTTGTATACAGATAAGATGTGTAGATCATACCTTCTCAATTATTGTCAAAAAATCTCCACTTAATTATCGCCTCGCCAACGAAACAAAATTCCGGAAATTTTTCTGGTTACCATGGTCGGACGAATCAAAATAAAGGTATCTTATTCGTTTCATAGAGGTGTGAAATTTTCATCAAAATATTTAAGACACTGCATCTGAGATTAATAAAACTATATCTAAATGTTTGCACTAGATATTAACACTAAATTACAAAAAAAAAAACGCAAAAAACTATCTAAAATTATTTTGAAAATGAAAACAATTCGGTGTCGTTAGCCGTGGACGAAAGTCGTTTGAATTCTTGCCACAACTATATGAAACGCAACCCAAGCAACTAGAATTTTATGCCATTAGCAGGTGTAGCCATTTGAATTAAAATAACCAACATACCTGCCTATACTCTCTGGAATTGGAATTTATCTCTGCTCTCTAAATGTGGCACGTTGGCGTCGACGCCGTCGATCTGCAGACGGCGTCTAAACGTGAAATCTGTTTCAGATGCTGTGAAGCTGCCGCCTGTACCGGAAGTGTTTCCTATCTATATTTGCATCCTTCGTATACGTCCATCATAACAAAGCGTGCGTAGCTCATTCTCACTAAATTTTGCACGACAAACTTTTTTGTCATTGAAAGGTATTGAAATATATCCGTCTTTGAAATAGGGTTTCTGAGCAGAAACTTTGGCTTTTGTTTGATGTAGTTATTAATGCGATAATGTGAGTTAGAACAGAGTTTGCGAACTTCGGATTTGAAAGGATATACCTGTTATGTGAAGTGTTTAGTAATTATTAGCGAAGACACGATGAAGTATAAGTTTTGGTGTCTGCTGTTTCTAAGCATGTTTCTTTTGAACGAAGGTAAGAAATATTTTATCACCCTACAATTATTTATATTATTAAAAAAATGAATGAGTTTGAGACTATTAAAGACTATTACGAGTACAATAAAAATGTTGAGTTGGCGATCATCAAATTACTAAATTAATGAAATATAAAAAAGAATATGAACGAAATCAGAACAACAACAGTACTATTGCATTTGAGCAACACAATTCTGCTTAATATGTTGCAAATTTGGTTAGCATATATGAATTAGGTACCTATATGAGTTTTTAAAAATTACATTTCAATATATGTTTCCTAAATATATGTAACAGTTAACATTTTCTTCCTGTATCAAATTGTGACAAGTGTAAAAAAAACTAAATTATTGAAATATAAAAAAGAATATGAACGAAATCAAAACAAATATTATTCAACAGTACTATTGCATTTGAGCAACACAATGCTGTTTAATAGTTTGCAATTATGGTTAGCATATATGAATTAGGTACCTATATGTTATATGTTTCCTAAATATACAGTAACAGTTAACATTCCCTTCCTGTACTAAATTGTGACAAGTGTGCAAAGTGCCTACTTAAAATATGTATTCTTAATATCAAGCTGTGTTAGGGAACAAATTTCCTATGAACCAAGCTTTACTTTAAATGCAAATTTTGTGGAAAGATTACAGTTACTACGCAACTTTACACAGCTTTACCCAAATTTTATGGAAAATGGAAGCCACTTAATCAGTGATGGCGGTATGAAATTTTGTGAGATATTACTGCTAACGTGATCTAGTTCTGATATGAACTTCGTATACCTAAAATTTATCAAAAGCGGACGATTTTAAATGCCATTACGTTCGAATCTGACGCAAGCCTTTGTAATCCGATTTGTTCTATTGTGCAGAGCACAATGCCAAGATTTCCCAGATTTTGCACTGATTACCTTGGGTGGAATGCTTTCTCTCTAAGTAACCTGTAAAATATTAGACTATGAACAAGATGTAGGTATATGTACATGTCTTTTTTATATACCTAATTGTGTATTTAGATTTAAAATTTTTAGTAATCAAATTTAAATTAATTGAAATTCAGTTGTTTCCTTCGGCTAATAATATTTTACAATTCGATATTAGTAGATACCAAAATATATGTATGGAAATATAACTTCTTCAATAAGTGTGATTTCTACGCATTACTAATAAATGTCACCTATGTTGTGAAGTTGTATTTTCTTCTATATTTAATGTGCGTTGTATCTAAACTTTAAAGTTTCAAATATCCCGATCTTTATACAAGGTGATTCGGAACTTATCTAAACAAAAATTTTGAATGGACAGGGGACTCTTACAGATACAATTTTGTAAAAAAATAATCAAAAAGGACAGTTCAAAAATTATTTAAAAATATACTTCTACACGGCACTGGAAACTGGTCCACTGTAAAACCTGATAAGGCGGCAAAGCATGAAGTCGGCGATTGGTCAAAAAATGGAAAGAAATTCCCAAGAAAATAAATAAATAACATTTTACATCACTTATTTTTTCTACACCCGTATTATAACAATGCACTTATATGCCCATAATCCGTTTCATAATGATACTCATTACGATACAGATTTTTCATTACGATACAGATTTTATAATCCGTTTCATAATGATACCCATTACAATACAGATTTTTCATTACGATACAGATTTTTAATCAATAGAAACCCATAACTTTTCAATCAAGCATGCTGTGCATTTGACGTTTATCCTAGGTTCCTATGTAATTATTTTAGATGTCAAAATCAGTACGTATTAAATTTTCGTAGATACCTAGCTAAACTTCGATAATTTATCAAAATGTCTGATATCAGCGATATAGAAGAACTACCATCGACTCGTCCACACATATCGGAGATAGCAGAAAATGCAGTTCATACGAATAATTACTGTTACCTATTGTGTTCAATAAAAATATAAAATTTATGATTTTTGATTATTTATCGGGTGTAGAAAAAATAGCGTATGCAACTCTCATGTAATGGTTATTAATACACTCGCATAAATTATACGAAACTCGCCTTCGGCTCGTTTCATATCCCGGTTAATATTCGTGTATTAATAACCATCATTACATGATCGTTGCATAATATACTATTATACAGCAAATTCAACTGCTTTTGCCGCTATTATTATTAATTATTAATATAATTAATTTGTGGTTTTAATTAATAAAGTAGTTTGACATACCTGATGTTACAACAAAATTTTAGGCCCGTCTACAGTTTCTGCAAACTAACACAAATGTTTCTGCATCTTACCTGTTTCGCAAGTTATTGGCAGCAACTATGGTACGTTTGCGTAAATCATCAATATTAGGTATCCACTAAAGTGCGATCTACTTAATTTTTTAAATATCCCCACAAAAAGAATTTCAAATGATTTAAAGTCAGGAGATAGTAGCAACCATGGCACCGGTCCTCCTCATCCAAAGCCTTTGTATTAATGCTTGGATACGTTGTACATAGTACGGATACAATTGAGCTTCGTATATGATACGCCACACTGCTGCAATATGCCGTGGACGTTCTGGATCTCCATCTCTTCCACGATTCGGTTTCAAATTTCCCTAGCGTTGCATTACACTTGCACTCACTGCACACCACGGTAAAAGTAGCTGCATTTGGCAAGTGTTTACCGGGAAATCGTTCTGCTAATGCATTTTCATATCGCCAAAAATTTAAACGGTATCCATTAACTTCGAATTGCTATGCATGTAAGCCATTTTTGGCACTTGAAAAGCTAATGTAAAGACTCACTCATAAAAGTGGTACATGCTACAAAAAGTAATCGAATTTCAATATTCGGAATTGCCTGACTAGAGATTACAGTAGCCCAGTGATGTACAACTTCAATAATTTTTTTCTCGGAAACTAAGGATTTTAGAAACAATTTTTTACGTCGACTCCATTTTTCATGACGCATCTATTCCCAATTGTTTTAGATAAGTTCTGAATCACTCCATATATACATTAGTGTATATATGGAAGTATAATTTCTTCAATGAGTGTGATTTGTACGCATTAATTTTCTATATTTAAAAATGAGCGTTGTATCAAAATTAAACTTTCAAATATATATAAGGTCTATGAAATATTTTTTTTAAGTGGAGGGGATTTTAAAAATATCTAGTACATATTTCCAGTAAAATAACTAAACTAGGCTTCAGAAAGGTATACTGCTATATAACCAGTCATTCTAGGATGACTATAGCAATACAAAATTTGTGTACAAAATTTGGGTTATGTATCTCAAACAGTTCCTGAGATATCGTGAAGCAATACTCCATGTTAATAAGAATTTTTTTTCTTAAAATAAGCCACATAATCACACCGTTCATTTTCCCACACACGTTTTAAAACACCCTATATATACATAATGTCCATAAAAGGTTTATAAGATTTTTTAAAAATAACTACTTCATAGAAATTTTAAAATATACAGGGTGTATCTAAATAACACCGAAAAAATGTAAGGGGCGATCTTTGATGAAAATGAGGGGTCTTAGGTATAAAATATTTTGAAAAAACTTTTCCCTGAAAAGTTATGTCCCTCCAAAAATTCCAAAAAAAAAATATATTTTTGTTTTATCTTCCATGTATATCAAGCTAAAGAAACCAAACTTGGTGAACACGTCAATAAAACTACAAATTAAAAAATGAAATATTTTTCAACCCTGAAGTATTTTTGTGTGGGATTGGAATAATTAACCCCTATGACATTTTGTCTTATATTTTTTTCGACAAAATTTGTTCCTTTTAAAAAATATGTCTAATAAGCCTCATTCATTTACTAACTTTTTGATCTCTTCAAGTTTTTTCGAAAATTTAATTTATGAAAGAAACAAAAATAAATGTATTGCAATCATAGACCTTATAAATCATGGACGTTTTCTGCCTATACAAATCGTTGATGCTCAGATGTGTGCGACATAGATAGAGCTAGTCCGGGCAAAAACCCACAGATCATTGGCCGAAAAAAAAAACAAAAACCGTAAATGACAGACGTATGACATTTACGGTGACAGACCGACTCCACCATAGTTTATGAGTCTTTAAAAACTATTGCTAATAAACACACTAAACACAACTAAATCACAAAAGACACACAAATCAATAACAATATTAACAGAAAAGGTTGTGTCAGGTTATGTTTATATATTTTTCTGTCATAGAACATCTGTTTTTGCCCGGACTAGCTTCATCCCTCTTGTACACACACATCAGGACAACGGACCTCTCTTTCTAGGGCCGGTCCATGATTTATAAGGTCTATGATTGCAATGCATTTTTAAAAATACTAGCTATTTGACGTGAGTGTATTTGTCACATTTGTAAACAAATGTCAATATCATTTATTGTTACTGTTTCTTACTCTTTCATAACATGATACATCATTTTGTGTAGAAAATATTAGTTGATAAACCGAAATATTCTGAAAAATATGATAAGAAAAAATGTCATTAGGGTTGATTATTTCAACCCCTTACAAAAATACTTCAGGGTTGAAAAAATTAAAAAAAGTATAGTTTTATTGACATATATTGTTGACTAAGTTTGGTTTCTTTAGTTTGATATACATAGAAGATAAAAAATAAAAACTATTTTTTTTTTAATTTTTGCAGGGGCGTAACTTTTCGGGGAAGGGTTTTTTAAAAATAATTTATACACTAAATGTCTCTGTTAAGTGTTATTTAGATATACTTTGTGTAATAAAAACTGTTCAAGTTGTCTGTCTTTTACACGCATAAACAGATTTAACCAAGAAGGAAATTAGATTGTTGAATAAATTAATCGTTATTTGTTTAATCTAAAATATATTACTATAACCAAAGTTCTTCTTCGTTATCATAGGTATATTGTAAACCAATGACTTAAGGTCTTAAGGCCTCTATAAATATGAATTTCAGTGTGGAGAACGTGGTAGCAAATGTACAGAACAGAAGCGTCAGGACCTACCTCTACATATCCACACGTTGGAGCATCTTCGTGCATAAACCACATTGTAGTTCACCCATGTCCCAGTAGTAAATGCCTCAGCAAATATGACAACACAATTTATGTTGCAAATACATGTTAACCTTAGCGGAAGAAAATACTAATATTAATATACTGGGCGTTTAAAAAAATATTACAAATTTTAAACATTGTACCTATATGATAATATAAGATGGAAAGTATTGTGCAAAAATGTGTCCTTTTAGTATCAGAGTTTTAAAAATGACATTTTTCGTTTTCAATTCCAGTTCTGGAATAATTTATTTATGTACCCTTACAAGCTACGTAATATTAGCAAATTACTTTTGACTTACATCTTAATGCTAATAGACTAACCTTTTCTTAAGTAAGTTATCGGCTACAAGATTGACTCAAGATGACGACCTTGAACTTCATCAAGTTTATGAAAACAACGAGCCAAATTCTCTCGTATCCTTTGGAGTAGCTGTAGTATTATTAAATTAAAAGTGGCAAAAATTCCACCAATAAATAAGATCCTCTTGTGGCTCTACTTATATACAGGGTTAACTATGATTAAGTACAAATATTTTAAGAGGGGATAGAAAAAAATAAGAATTAATGGAATCCCCTTTCAAAAAAATTCGAAGAATAGAGCAAAAAAATTTTTTTTCGATATTATATTAAATCCTTATTTAACGCCGCCAATGCGAGAATCAGTAGGCAACCAACAAGCAACGGTCATGCAAGAGTCGGTCCAGTCGGTGTCGGTGTAATGTTATAATTCAATTCCTGTGTTTACGTTGTAGTTTTGTGTTCTTCTTCAGTTGTTAGTGCCTTATTCTAATTTTAAACGTTTTATAGTTAATAAATAAAGGAATAGGTATGTGTCGGGTACAGATATTTTCCCACAATATAGTTTGCCGGTTTGTTTTTCTAGGTTATGAGACAAGACTGCCGCGGGTGCATTCAAAGTTTTCTGTTACCTATCTATTAGTACCACCAATTCCTTTCGTCCGATTTTCTTATAATAAATAGGCATTTTATCTAACTGTACCTACGGGAAGTGTGTTTAATCGGCAGTGAGTGAAAATGTAGTTTTACCAGTTTGTAACGAAATAATGAAAAACGAATACAAAATACTGGAGCTAACTGGATTAACAGTTGCCTACCTATCAGATATTATTACTAATAAGAATGTTAATTTTTGTCGTTTATACATTTAGAAACACTGCAAACGACTGCATGGTAGTAGTACATTGTTGACAGATGTGAAGTCACCTATGGATCTAAGCCATCTACGTCGAAGCGTATCATAGGCACCGACTTTCCGTAGGAAAAAAGGGTTTTGTCACATTTTTTAAATATCGAGTTAAAATTCTGGAATAATTTATTTATTGTCTTTTTTGTCTCCCTGAGCACGTGGTTAAAATGTTTGTACTCAGTCATAGCTAACCCTGTATAGACATAAAACGCCAGTCGCGTCAGTGATCTCTGACTTCATGTACCGCCACAGAAATAAATTCAAATTAAGACTTCGACTGCTGAACCGTGCCCCCCTCTACATGTTCATCTATTATTACACGTTTAAGTGATTACGTACTGTGAATTCTCGAATTTGGCCAAAGGAATAAGTCAGTTGACACATTTTGTATAAAATTTAAGTACTGCCATTTAAGCGACGGCGACGTGCTAAAATACTGTTCGGCCAGATAAATTCCGTCAATACCAGCCCAGACGTTAACTAAAAACTGTCGCTGATGTTTTCTGGCGGTTATGGTGTGGCTGTTCCTAGTGTGAAAATAATAATTCTTTGTAAAGCAGGCTTCGTCGATAAACACGACGATGAACACAAAATCCGGCATTTCCATAAGACACTGCAAAAACCAGCGATAAAATTGCATCCTCGGTTCGTAGATGTATTCTTGTAGACGGTTAAGATCCCTAAACAGAGGGGATTAGCTACAAACTTTCGTCCAATAGCATTGCAGTATTTTATAAATAGGATAACATCCATGGTATTTAATTCAACTCAGTGTTAATTATATTTGAATTTTAGTTAAGTATTTTTGTTAGTTTAACAATAAAAAATAATATATATTGTAAGAAATATGCTGACTATGAGTATGAGCGGACATGCTAGAGTGAAACCGTGACCGAGGCTACCGTCCGTCACCGAATTTTGAGAATACAAGTTGTACTGTAGCAGAGCGGTATAAAATATATTTATAATAGTTAACTTTGAGTAATTTCTAACATTAGAAGTGGGATTGACCTTGTGCGCTTTAAGTGAAAGAAAAGGAAACGTGTGATTTGTGGAGTTTCACGAAAAATGATATGTCTCACAATCGAACAGGATCCCTTGAGGAAGTTCATGGCGCTAGAGCTTTGGTACATCGTAGGCATGGTACTCCTGGAGAGACCAGGCGCTGTTACGCTGGGCTATCTTGGACAAGACGCTCAAGAAAAGCCATGGAAGGCGAAGGGATCTTGAAAGACAGACTCGTTCTACGGGAGCCAACCGAAGTCTCTCAGGCAGGCAGAGACCGTCTTCCGAATCTTCGGTTACATCTGCCACAACCCTTGCAGAGAGTATTTCTCAGAATGGTGCTACCATGGTATCTGGAATTGACAGGTTGGTGGGTAATCAGACAACTGGCTTCAGGTAAACGACCGGGATTTCTTCATCCCAAATTTAAAACGTTGAAACTATTTCAAGAGGAAACGGGCAGGTTGAGCATATAATCGAGTCATTACCGATTCATTAGCAGTAATGGGAGGTAAGAAATGGGATGAGAATATTCATATTTTGCAATTGGGTTTAAATAACACTATAAATAAAGCTATGGACACATGGACAATGGATAGTGGTGCATCTGCACACATGTGTTATTGACGTAAATTATTTACTGCGCTGAATAAAGACTGTGAGTCATCAGTAGTACTAGGAAACAATGTATCTTTGGCAGTCAAAGGAAAAGGCACGATAGAAATTCAGAAATTATTAGATGGGAAATGGATTGATTCAACCATTAATAATGTATTGTATGTACCTGAGTTACAAAGAAATTTAGAACAAATTAGAAGGCACTGCATTAATGATAGTTGACATAATAAAGTTTGTCATATAAATTCACTTCTGTTCTGCTCTGCTAAATAAAACGAGTTCTAAATAAATAATTTTCAGTCGTGTAAATAATTTCTGTGTTGATATATGTTGCTAGACAGTACTGTTATAATATTATTAATAGTTTAGAACCAATAACAAAGAATCTCAAACAGGCAGTTTATTCTGTAACCTATAATCAAGTAGTGAGGTATTCCAAGACTTTTAGAAATGTATTTAAATATAAACTTACCCAATTATTAGAACTTTCGTAGACCTCATCTATACTTATATCAGATCAGAAAGAAGGAAGTTACACCATTTTGAAGCAGTAAAACATCACAAGTTTCTTGACAATCATTATTTATTTGCTTAAGCATATATAAAAGAAATGCAATATGAAAATAGGTGTACTAATTGCCACAAACAAATAGTAACTGCAAGTGGTGCAATGCAATCTCAGTTATTATTCAGTTAATTATAGGTACTTACTTATCTGTACGATATTGTGTCTACATTTATCTTATTTGATTAAATAATTTAAAATTACATTGGTAACTGGTGACCGTACTTATAGTGTGACTTTCTTTTTGCGAATGGTGTTTTGGAGAGTTTGTGTACTGGTAGTAACTTGATTGAACAGTCTTCACAGATTAATTGCACTATGTAGACTTCAGATTAAGGAAAACAATGTTAAAATGATTAATCTAATCTCCACACCCGCATATAAGACAGCACATGGCAAAAATTCATTCCAGTATGTTATAATTTCTTTGAAGCTGCGTTTATTTTTCTTTGACAACATATATCTTTAAATTCTTTGGTTATGTAGATATTCCGCTCTCTTCTTAATTACGGTTCGTTTTGGACACTATGGAGAGTAATAGATTCGCTAGTTTTCTTTTTTAATTTTGATTTTACAAGTAGCTACAATATAAATTGTGCATCCAGAATCATAACGCAACATAATTTGACATAAAAATATGTATTTTCAACAGCACTGAAATAACAACGAAAACCTAACCGTAACAAATATCAGAAAACAATTATTACGTCAAAAAACACTAAAATAATTCCAGTATCGCAAAAATAATAGTACGAGACACAGGGATGCTTCTAAAATACTAATAAAAACGGAAATTTATTAGCAAGCAATTTCTGACATTTTCATTTCAAATACCAGTAACGTCACTTGTGAGCTTATGGGCTGGCGGAGCGAAGGGAATCAGCAGTTTGCCTGCGTCCTCTGTTTGGTGATCTTAGTAGACGGCGGGGATGCAAAAACTGTTCGTGAATAACACGCCAGATGGTGGAGTTGGAAACACCCATTCAGATTGTAATTGCTGAGAAACTTGTCAAAGGCTCTTCTTCGATTTGATTTATCTCCTCTTCCTCAAAATTCACTGAGCGCAGATATCTTGGACGCTCTGAGCCGCCATGATGCTTGAAATCACCTTGTTAGCGTAAATACAAAATGGGTTTTTTCACCTCATAAAGTTGTGTCAACGTACCAAATTCTAGGAAAACCGGAAAGTAATTTAAAATTTCTAATAAAAAAAACATTATTTAAAATTTGGCTTCTTTGCATTATTTAGACATCGGAATGGATGAAAAAGCTTTGCTGTTAGCTATTTTTGTGGATGAAGAGAAAAAGAAAAATAAATTATAACAGTATTATATTCTAGCTCAGAAAGTGCAACTATAATGTAGATCAGGGGTTCCCAACGTTCTAGCAACTGCGTACCACCTGACGGTTTATGAAGATTTTGGCGTACCACCATCACCAAGGTCTGGGAGGTGTAGATTGAAAGAAAGCCCCCCTGATACCTACTAATTTTTTTTAGAAGCATATTTTATACCAGAAACATGTCCATTATATATTTTATTTTTATTAAATAAGTAATAAAACTTTATATTTAATTATTCATTCATTTTTCCATTAGTTTTCAAAAAGATTATTTGTAAACATATAGGTGAATAACCCTGTATTACCTATTTATTTTAACAAGATGTACTGAAATATTTAGATATTTATGATAAAAATATACTTTTATAAATAGATCGACCAACTACGTCGAGGTTAGAAGATAATGCGGGTTAGGAGCCAGCCGGGCTTTGTTGTGATATTAAACATAAGCCACTCTAATTGCATTTTGCGCTTAATTGCCACGTTACATTATGCTTTTGCTGAAATTTATGGAGTGCTTTTGGGTTTGTACACAAACTTGCTCCAACTCTTGCACAGTTAACTACAGTTAAAATTATATATTTTGATTTATTTTATCTGCAGATTTGTCTAAGTAAGGATAAAATATGTTATCGTTAAAAACCAATAACCCATTTTAATTTCAGACAAATTTTAAATTTTGATATTACATGATTTCATGTTCTTTATCTTGTTACTGCAATAATTATTCCCACTAATGTAATGAAATATGTTTGTTTTATTGTACGAAGTCGTTAACTCAGTTCAATATTTAGCCTTGAAAACGTTATTGAATTTTCGAAATTGAATTATAACCATAGAAATCATAAAATGTATAGAACGCCAAAAGAGGTACCGAAAATAGTCAACCTATGAAGAAAACTGGAGTCCAATTTGTAGAAACATATGACTTCTAAGGTTCAATTACAAACATTCCATTGGTTTCAATTGTACGCTCGGATTAAAACGCAGTATAATTAACAACTTACATTAAGTTTTCCCTAGGTGACTGCTTTCTTCATAGTTTGACTATTTTTGAGTGCCTAATGTAAAGGCTAGTGGCGTTCTATATATTTTATGATTTATATGATTATTATAATTCGCTTAAAGTTATAGAGTGACGCAGGAACATTATTTTCAAAAGTATCTGCCATCGAAAAATTAATTTTGCTATCAACGTTAAATACAATTTTTTTTGAAAAAATTCCACTTGAAATGTTATCTCCGTTATCAAGTTATTGAACCGAGAAGTTTTATGTGAACCGCTCTTTATAATTTTGTTCAACAATATTGCGTAAATATTGTAAAATAACTGCATGTCTTTGTTTACTACAGTTATTATGATTATGGCTTAAACTTTTTTTTTTAATAGTTTTTTTTTTATATATTTAAATAAATATATGTTACATAAAAAACCAAGAGTAGTATTAGCAAATTATCAATTTTTCAGAAAATGTTAATTCTAATAAAGTTATTCAAAATATAATGGTTGGTCATGTGAATTTGTTTTAAAAATTCAAAAAATTTATTTGGTTTGCTGCTCGTTATGAAGAATAATGTAGTTCATACTCAAAGATTGAGTTACTATATTACAGAACATTTTTTTGCATGATTTGGATATCTCATTTTTAGTTATATAGAGGTACAGGTCTTCTTATGCTAGTAGAAAGTGTGTCTTCTACAAATCGTCAGATAGTTTATAGTTTTTAACACAATTGGATATATTTTGTTTAATTTTAAATTACAATTTCCTAAAAAACCTACACTAATAAATTGTCTTTAACAACAATGTAATGATCAATACAGTCAGTCGATATAAATTATTTAGTAGAATGCAAACAATGTATTTCACAATCTAGAATAAAACAATTTAATTCAATTATACGCTTAGTAAGTCAAAGCAACAGTTTTCGTGCAATCGTTTCTTGAGATGGCATGATCTGAAAAATGTGAGTTGGCAAGTTCAGTGAAAACGTGCTTATGACATACTTTGAAGAAAAGTCCAAAATATGCAAATCGGCAACGCTTTGGTCATTGCTCCATATTGCAGGCGATCATGAATATAAAGAATCAGAACATAAGCAAATATTACAAGCTTGTTGCTTTTTGAAGCGAAAGGGCGAATGATATTGATTGAAAAAGTCAAAAGAGAGCCAGAGAACAAATCGACAAATTTCTCGCAGAAGCGTAGGATGAAACATATCTCATGCAGAAGGTAGTCATGATTTTCGATGTCTTTGGAACCTGTCGTCGCGTGCAACTTGATTATCGAAGATCTGGGAACACTAATTGCACCCAACACAAAAACTAATGTTTCGTTATTGCTATTAGGTAACATACATTATATTTGAATTATTATAAAAAGTACGTAGTCCAGCGTATACTAATTATTAAAAAATGTTCATAAAATACATTAAGAATAAATGTGCTATAGATCCAGTTGGAATCAACACATTTGGTAAGATGCCTGCCAATATTGCTGAATTTTTAAATTTGTCCGATTCTCACCTTTATACTGGACATTGCTTTCGACGATCTTCGGCTCGATTGGCAGACTGTGGTGCTAATCTTACTACAATTAAGAGATGCAGTGGATGGAAGTCCAGTACAGGACGGAGAGTTATACAGAAGACTCGTTACAAAACAAGAATAGCATCGCGGACAAAATTGTGTCCAAAACTTTGCTCTCTACGAAGGTACGTTTCACAGAAATATGTACTACTACATCTATTAAGGATATTCGCCACGGAATTACTTATTCTAATTATAGTTTTCTATTTTCGTAGCAGTGTAAAAGTAAATCACGTGATTTACTATTAGCACCAGTGCTAGTCACTTGAGTGACTGTGCTTCTCATCTAGACAATACGATCTCCAGTACTTACTATTGCTATAAGTAGAGTTATAAACAATGTAAATTTATTGATATTTGGTAACACTGACAAAACCAGAATCGATGCCTCTCTATTGGTTTCTGTTTGATGTCCACCATATTGAACATATTTGCGGTTTCACAATAAGTTCTGATTTATTTTTAATATTTTGGGTCATCTGCACGAACGTGATGCAAATGTGTATACTGTGTAGCTAGTTTCAGTCAAGTCGATCGATCTATTGCTATCGAATCTATTACGTGTTAACTGCCATTCACGGTATTATATATTCATGGCAGTAGATTTATACAGAATCATAGATACATTTGTAAGTGGATGAAGATAGTATTAGACGATATTGAAGCATCAAGTGCACAGACGAGCGTGGTTTCGAAGATATAATCAAAGAAATAAATGCTTTGGGTTTACCAATACTGAAATAAATGAACAAGTGAGTGTCATTTGTTTTCAATTCAGCTTGAGAGGCTTGATGTGTGGACACATTGCATGAATTACAGAGAAGCTGTAGCTTCCAAAGAAAGAGTTCTGGTCTGAATATTGTGTTAATGACGGATGTAACCGTAGTAAATTATACAAAAGTGAAACCTCTAAAATCAATCATCTTTTCTGTTCCCTTGTAAAAACATGGGTGTAGCATATTAAACATTATATATCGAGGTTATCACGTAGGAAATTTTTGCAACGTGTTTATGAATTAAGAGATGAAATCAAAACTTTTCTAGAAGGGTAAAACCGACCGGAAGCCAAAAAGTTTCAAGACGGTTTATTAGTAATTAAATTGAGCTACTTAGTCGATATATTCAAGAAATGAAATGCATACCTTAAATCTTTAACTCCAGGGAGCAAACACACATAAGTTGAATACGAGTGATAAAGTTCATTCATTTTGTAGAAAATTGGAATTGGGGACATAAAAAATATTTTCAAATGTACATGAATGTGTTAAAACTTACCAGGCTGAAGATCAACATATGAAAGTTGTTCTTGTAACCATTGAAAATCATTTACCCATGCTGGCAAAGTATTTTAAAAAAGTATTTTTCTGCTGACGACAACTTGATAGCAAATTACGAATGAGTTGAGGATCCATTAATAATTTAGAAGGGGTTTTAACTGTCGAAGAAGAAATCTTTATAAACTTTAAGTAGGACAATTTAGTAATACATCTCTCTTTGAATTTTAGGCAGGGATAGATGATGCGTTTTTTGCACTGAAACTGAGAGCATTTCATATACTGTTACAAAATATACATTTCAGTTAAATATCGAAGAAAAACTCAGAATATCTATGTCTAATATTAAATCTTCTTTCTAACAACTTCGATCTGCTAGACAGGCCCAAGGGAGTCAGCAATAAATAATTATTAAACTTGTTTTTAATTTAGTATTGATAAGTTAATTATTAAATACATTACTGATGCAGTTCTGATAAAATTCTATTTATAAATGAATTACCTATATCAGTGTAAACGCGTAATTTTTTATTATGTGAGAATTTATTTTGATTTTATTTCAGCAAATTAACTATTTTTTTTAATAATATTTTTTTTCGATACGCTTGCATAAATATGTACATATTCTTCAATGGGACAATTCTTTTTCTTAATACACATGATCATAGGAGCAGTTACCGGGCAAGTTATCGATTGTGCAGATGCTAAATACGCCACTGCAGTTTATCAAAAGAGTTAATTAGAAGACATTTTGGAAATAGATAGATAATATTTATATACATATATAAACAAATATTATAGAAACTTCCAAATCAACATTTAAATTACTTTAAAACTATAAATAATACGATATTTTAAACACATATCCAAAAGAGCTACACTTCATTTCAGCATAAATTTAGTAAGTACTGTTGCAGACATGTGAAATAAAATGAATTATTCAGCAAGTAGGTAATGGGAATTAGAAATGAAAGGGCATTCTCCAACACAACTACGGAGAATGTATAATTGCATAAATTTAAACAAAGCCTTCTGCAACCTTTTCGGGAATAATTAAGGAAGTTGCTTACGAGTTCTAACTTAATGAATGTTGATGTGAATATAAGTGGGAATTCTTAAAGTTAATGGAGCGCTTCGAAGTTAATTTATTTGAAGACAAACAGCTTCTACTCTACATTATCGGCTTATTTCCTTTCTATTATATATGGTTCAATAGACTTGATCAATAACAATAACACTTTAGAAATCATTACAATTTTTGCTATTATCTTAATTTTCAGTAATTGTTTATTGCAGAAGGTATTCTAGAATCTTAAATTGTATTTTATTTATCGGTAGTGAAAGTAATTAATTGAATAATTAAAAGCTTTAATTCTATATAAAAAGAGTATGCAATATAAATTGGTAATGATATGGACTTCTAAAGCAGATTATCCAGTGGATCATCGCAACTGGTTTATAAATACCCAAGTTCTTAGTGGGCGTCCATACATACGAATTTTAGACAATACAGACACAAGGTAGTAAACTAAACCAATGCAGAGCATTGGGTACCTACCTACCTACCCTGAACTGCTATAGATGTATGGTGAGCATATCAAAACTATTTTGTTTGCACATCTATGTATATGTTGATCGTTGATACAGAGTATCACAAAAAGCAGTTATTTATGCGTATGTTTCAATCTTCCTGAAATATGCAACTAAAGTGTGAGATGTAACAAATGACGTTATAGAAATTAAAAAATTTGAAATTGGTATACTACTACGACATTATTGGAAATAAATTTTTAATGTTACTTTGTGGTGAATAATTAACTTATTTAAACAGTTGTAGTGGCCCTTTTACCGTTTCGCCACGATTCTGCAGGCTACCTAACTGGGTTCAAATTACATTTGCACTTTCTTGAGCTGCATTTTTTGTCAGTTCTAACACTGGTTCCCCAAAAATCCCAAAAATTAAAAAAAAAAAAAAATCTCCCAAAAATCATAAACAAGAGAACTGTTAAAAAACTGTTCGATTATATCGTTCTGAAAAAAGAGCTCCTAGGTACGTGTGAAGAAATTATGAAGACATGATTAAATGTACGCGGTGTCGACAAGCTACATCTAGCGGTAATTTGTTGCTACATTCTGGACTAACAAGTCACAGTCGCGAAACGTTTTACATCGCAATAGAAACCATTGAAGGCTAGCGGTCTCTATCGTGATTCGGCGATAACAATATGTTACAAATTCCATATTCCAGGAAACAACTACTCTGTGGGCTAATGCTCCGATCATAATTGAATTACACTTGGAAAATCTATAGCAAACACTAAAGTGAGCAACCTACGAGACATATATCGGTTTCGAGCTTATTAACTCTCATCAGTATGACATAGGTGAGGTATCTGATGAATAACCCCAGCTGTTTAATTCCTAATATCTTGATACTTCATAGCCTTTTCCAGGTGTAATTCAATGCTGGTCGGGACATAAGCCCGCAGAGTTGTTGTTTCATGCAATTCCGTGTTTGCAACATATCGTTATCATCGAATCGCGATAGAAGTCGCTAGCTTTCAATGGTTTTTACTACTATGATGTACAATGCTTCGTGTCTGTGATTTGTCAGTCTGGCACAGAGTAGCGAATGGCCGCTATATATAGCTTGTCTACACCGCTTAGTCATAGTCCCTTCTGTCGGGTTAGACAGACTTAAACAACTAGGGATATCCGTCAAATACATCACCTATGGCATACTGATAAGACCTAATAACCTCGAAACTGGTATATGTCTGGTAGGTTGCTGACGAGTGACTATAGCTGTTTGCTATAGGTGCCAGGTGTAATTCAATGCTGGTCGGGGCATTAGCTTGCAGAGTGGTTATTTCCTGGAATTCCGTGTCTGAAATATCATTTGGTGAAACAATTATCAGGCCAATGTATGCATCACTAAGCCAAAAAACAGTAAAATAGCGCGCATCCGCATATTGTAAAAATAACGGTTGATGGCTTAAAATCAAAGAATACGATGAAAAGTATTTTGAAATTGAAAGAACAATATATTTTGCTTTAAATAGTCTATATTTTATTTCGAAAAACGATTTTACTGATGGATCACCTCTGTATTATACCAGAATAAAAAGCAAGAACATTTCCTTGAAGACTACGTCTTCTCCACAGATTAATAATTAATAATTAGACTCAGTATCATTTAAAAGTCTTTGTTTCAAATGAGATATTTTACTAATTTTGTTGATATAAAACCTTTATAAATCTTTTTATATACCGGGTGCTCCGAAATTAATGCATCATAGAGCAAGAGTAGATTCCTGATGACAATATAATGCGATGTAGCCAAACTTACTTTTGTCAAAAGTTGGTGGTTAAAAAGATATAAGTGCCAGACTTAAAATTTTATTTTCGATATTTGTAAATAACTAAAAAACCAAATTTGTTTCTAATTTTTACGTCACTAGTAGAGGGCGCCACTTATGGCACATTAAGCTTCTTTTAAATAGCAGATTTTTTTGCGGCTTAGTGTATGTTTCTGACTATTGAAGCAATCTCCTACCTCCTATTATTTTATGTGAAAAAAGTATACCTTGTTGAAGTCGTTAGGAGTGACCGTTTATGTAATAATCTTATTTGAAGTATTCAATGCGCCAAATAAAAACTGTTTTGGTTTCAGGTAAAATGCATTTTTCGCTGAAAATACAGCAAAATGTTACTTGAAAAAAGAGTAAAATTTCAAGAAGATCCGTAAGATTAGATAAAACCGTTATTTTAGAATTTCAATAGGTAATGGTTTTATAAAAGCAAAAAGCACAAAGATTTCATAAAATCAGGCAAATCTTCTTGAAACAAGGATCGCCATTAACCTGAATAATTTTTTCAATTGTATTTTCAGCGGAAAAGGCACTTTACCTGAAACAGTTTTTACTCGCTGCATTGAATATTTCAAATAGGATTATTTCGATAATTTTTTACAGTATATAGTTAGCAATCAAATTTCTGTACTTCAGATCATATGACAACATCCATCTAATCATTAAGTTGTTACAACGGATATACCCTATGGGGTATTTTCAGCAAAGATTATATGATTTATTAAAATGTCGAGTTGAAAAGCAACAAATGTAAGATTGACAATTAACTTATTTTGTGTGTAAAAAATTATCCTTCAAGCATGTTGCTTGGTAATTCCCTTAAGCAATCACAATGACAAAATTATCTAAGTATTTTCAAGGTTGTTGTTGTATTATAAAAAACGGTTACTTCTAACGACTTCAACAAGGTATACCTTTTTCACATAAAAAGGTAGAAAAATCGATTGTTTCAATAGTCACTAAGCCGCAAAAAAGTTTTGCCATTTAAAAAAGCATTTGCTATAAATGGAGCCTTCTACTAGTAACGTCAAAATTAGAAACAAATTTGAATTTCTCGTCCCCAAAAACCCCCAACCTCCAAACTGTATGCAAATATTTACATTTTTTAAAGTTATATACAAACATCGAAAATAAAATTCGAACTTTGACAATGTTTAACTTTTGAATCATCAACTTTCGAACGAGGGTATGAATCTACTCCTGTTCTATGTTGCATTAATTTTGGGATACAATGCATATTGGAGCAATAAAAAAAACTGTTTTATGTGGTCGAAAACGGAAAAAAACAGGTCGCAAATATTATCTGCTTAGCAGAACAGTGCCAGACTTAGGCATGTCTATTTGAACTAACAATACAACTTAAAAAGTATTTGTTTCACATCGTCTATACTATTTACCAAAAAAAATATTTTACTAATCTCTAAAAGTTATATCATTTGGTAAAATTTTTCTGGAATTCTAAATTATGTTTCTGTTCCTTTCAACTCGAATTAGAATTTTTTCTTGCAACTGGGAGTGGACAATAACACAGAAGCACATAATCTTTAAACTATTCCTCAAAAATATCATTATTGATATTATATTTCGCTAAATTTCAATACAGAATTCTGTAACGTTCTGTAGCGTAGCAACACCAATAAAAACATAAATATCAGGCCATAAATGTCAGAATTTGACATTTAATATTAATACTGTAATCGTTCACCATTGATAGTACCTACTTATCTAATGTGGTTTATAAAAAATGTATGTATTTTTTATCACAGTTTAAACTACAGTGGCTCTATTGTCACCACTGTCCTTATAAAGCCACTGTAGTTTAAACGAGCCAATCAAGTCAGCAGTCCGAAGTGCTAGATTTGTTCTGTAAGAATGTTATTCAAGCCTATGTCTTATTATCTGTCTTTCATTTGTTGAACTATACTTGAGTAGATAAATTAGCATTATCAAGAAACTCAAGTGAATATGTCTATTGTAAATTTAACAATTTGTATTGACTAGTCACTAGTAATATATTATTATCAAATTTATAAGTCTCGTTTCCGTCATTAAGTTACGTGAATAAGTTTAAACTCTTTTTAAGCGAAAAAAACTGTTTTGAATCGATATACTAGTAGGGAGAATCGTCACGATTATACGATAATATAGTCTCATAAAATGGCGTTATCAAAAATTGGGTTGACACTTTTTAATTGACGTCATACTTGCGATAATAATGACGTCATAAAATATGTTTTTCAGAATCTGCCGAACGATTTTTTGTGTTCCCTTTGTACAAATTTGATTGAATTGTGTGACGAGCCACCACTGCTATAAGCTACTCCAGCCGATAAGTTAAAGTTAGTCGACGTTTGCCAATAAATTTTGACGTTTGTAGGCCTTTAGCATCCAAGAATCATTGCGATCGATGCGTTCACATAATATAACGAATTGCCTTGGTTTGGCGCATATCTTTTGATCTAACGGCGACGATAGCCTTACTATTCAGCCACAGCCTAAGTTCCTTTAAAACTACGGGCAGTGTCAAACTTTAGATCTATTTTCATTTAAAAACGTAACAGCATTACATTCAATTAAAACACCAACATTGATGACGTTAATAAAAATGTTAAAGAATATCGGTCCTAATACAGAACACTGTGGAACGCCTAACATACTTGTAAATGCAGCTGATAGATAAACAAAGCATACACATATGTTATTTCTTTCCATATTTTACAATGTTAATGAAACGTTTGAGTGGAATGCATTTTATATATGTACTTTATGCCAAGAAGACTGATCTGAAAGCTTCGCTAATGCAACACAAAGCAAGCTGTAGAGCGGAAGAAATATAAGCCAATTTTGTATTTTAAAAATGATTTATATTAACTGGGGCAATAACAGCCCGTATCTACGTTGTTAGCAAAATTTATGGGATCTGTACACAAAGCTATCGATGAAATGAATGTTCTTTAGTAGCTACATGTATTGTTAAAGGGAGCTAACATTTTTATAAAACAATTCAATCGTGTTTTTAAAATTTCGCCTCTCATTTATAACAATACAGGGTGTTAAAAAAGAGTGTAAAATATTTCAGGAGGTAATAGTTTCAACCAAAATAAGCAAAAAAGTCTTAATAAACATGGGTCCGCAAAGCAACGGTTGCGGAGATATGGACCACTATTCGTTTTTCAAACATTTTATTTTATTAGGAATAAACCGACAAAGGAAGCTTTTAATAAACAAAAAACAAAGTTACAGAAGATGTTCAAAGTGCCCTCCGTCCATTTCCAAGCAGGCACGACATCTTCGTCTCAACGATATTCGAACTCTTTCGAAAACACCCTCCTTGGTTTGGATTTCTTGACACTTTTGATTAATCCGTAGCTGCAGCTCTTCCAGGCTATTTACAGGAGTACCATACACTAATGTCTTCAAATATACTCGCGTCAAGAATTCAGACGTCTTACGTCACGGCTGACGTTACACATTTGTTTTTACTGTCAACGTAATTTCCGACATTTGGTCGTGTTAAAAACAATAATTTTTTGCAATTTAGTGCTATTGCACAATATATAATGCAAACTTTTAGTGTAGTCTATAGTTGTATTACTATCAGTTGCTGTTTCTTAAATATTTTGATGAAAATAAAATGAATTATCCATTTGTTCGTATGACGTAAGTCGTCTGAATTCTTGTCGCGAGTATATCTCCAAACAAAGAAATCTAGAGGGTTCATATCAGGCTATCTTGGAGGCCATAAAACAGGTCCGGCCCTTCCTACCCATCTATGTGGAAAAGTTTGGTGTAAATGCTTTCTAACGGCCATGAAAAAATGTGCTGGAGCACCATCATGTTGGAACCACATTTGTTGCCTCTGATTCAAAGGAATGTCTTCCAAAAACTTATAAAATGTATTCTGCAGAAAGTTGAGGTAAGCAGCGCCTGTTAATCGGTTTGGTAAAACAACAGGACCTAGAAATCTGTCACCTACGATACCCATCCAAATGTTTAATGAAAAACGTGCCTGATGTCCAGATTCTATTACAGCACGAGGATTTTCGTCGGTCCAAATATGCGTATTGTGAAAATTAAACACTATATATCTTGTGAACGCTGCTTCATCAGTAAAAAGAATGTTTGCAAGAAAGCGAGGGTCTTCAGCATCATGACGTAGAAACCAGCGGCAAAAAACCAAACGTACTTGATGATCATTTATTGGATTTAAGGCCTGTACTCGTTGCACATGGTATGGATAAAGCAGTTGCTCGTGAAGGATTCTCCAGACAAGAGGACCACTAATTCCTACCTCGGCTGATATTCTCCGCACACTCGTACCTGGATTCTGCTCTACAAGTGCTAAAATTTTTTCTTCTGCTCTAGGAGTGGATACCGACCTTGGTCTTCCGGATAAATGGCAGTGTTTGCTCAAGGAACCAGTATCATGCAATCTTTGGTGAATTCTTCCAAATATGCGTTGTGGAGGAATCTGGCGATTTGGATAAGCGTCAACATAAAGACGTCGCGCTTCCAGCCATAGCGAAAGAAAACTTGTGCTCTGAGAACAACTGTCAAATACGTACTGTTTATTTCACTAAACATCAACTAACTATTATAAGAAAATACACAACGTTTTTGCAAAATAAAAAAGGGGATAAAAAACATTCCATATCTCGGCAACCGTTAGTTTTCGGACCCATGTTTATTGAGACTTTTCTGCTTATTTTGGTTCATACTATTACCTCCTTAAATATTTTACACTCTTTTTTTAACACCCTGTATATTATACAAATAACTAACTAAATATATCCATTAACTTGCATTAATGTAGGATATGGCTTAATGTGTTAATCATTTAAAATGCCAATAATAAATTAGTTTATGTTGCAATAATAAAATAAATTATGTATTAATGAATATGAGAGTTCAATAATATTTAAATGAATGAAATAGACAATGAAATTATTGAGAGAATATTATTGATATTTAGTACATCAATTTTCTTGAATTGAAATATCTAGAATATATGTTTTTCTCTCTACCTCTCATTTTAATCGAGGATAAACCCAGAAGTCGGGAGACTTGTGTGAGGCATATTAGTATTAAGCAGGCTGCATTTGCGTCGAGAAACGACTTACGTTGATAGGCCTTAACTACCATTCAGTGCAGAAATGAGGAAAACCTGGAAAACCTTAATTAGGAGGATGGTCAAAGGCCAACAAGTATCGATCTCTCACATTGATCTAAGCCAACGTTCTTCCACCCTACCATACCCACAGAGAGGGTGCCAAACCTCTCTACAAATCTAGCTAATCTACTGCCGCAAGATTCGAGCCTACGGTGGGTGGCAAACACGATTCAAGTACTGACTCCTTAAACCGCTCGACTACCGAGAGATCCATGTTAATTTTATAAATCTTCTTTGAAATTGATTGAGAAAAATTGGAACTGGAAATAAGAAATAATGCAGTGGACTGTAAAGAAAATATTTTGGTTTTTTTTGTTTGGACCTTATCTTCACTGATGAATCCAAACAACGAAGAACCCCTAGAAGGAACTTCGTGAATCTAATATATTACTTTCAGAAGGGGTTAGAAGATTAGAATGCAACGATCATGAGCGTTTTTTCTGACCAGAAAATTAGAGAGAATTTTCTTAACACTGGAATTAACAGCCTTTTACTACATGTACACACATAATCATCTAGGGCGGTACTGGGAGGTGCACCCCCACAATAAAAAATTACCTCTAAATGTGAAGCAAAATAGGTTAGTGGATGGAAGAATTGTTTTTTTAACTATTTTGAACCTTAGCCCTCCAAAATAGCTAAGTGCGCCTATGCTCAGATACCTTTTCGTTATTCTTTTCCAAAGGGAACCGCGATAATATTAAGAAAATGAGAAAAATACATTATTCAGTATTATTGCTCTAATGAAACAAAAATAAATAAATGGAAATGTAATTTGAAATATAAACATTTCAAATGTTTTCAAAATATCAATATTTTTACACAATGGAAAAAATATTTACGATTTGTTTTGTATAATTTTAAAAGATAGAAAACTGTTATGTCATGGAACATTTGATTTATTTTCAGTTATCAAAGTCTACATACTATTTTTCTTTGTTGTTATTTTCCTAATATGGTTTTTTTACACCAGATTTAAGGGAAACAGTTTTGTTTCCTTCTGGGTTGCCTAAGCAACATAACTATTAAGCTACTTAGTTAATCCAATAAAATGTTGTTTTATATTAAAAACAACTATTAAATGTTAATACTAGGTACAACTAAGGTAAGTTAAATTTTATTTTGAGATACTGTACACAACATTTTTGACGTACTTATATTCTTAAAATGAATAACAAGAAATTTGACACTTATGCAGCTTATTATAATTACTAACAAAAATTGGATGAGGTATTTTTAATATCTACTGAACATATTTTTCTCCAGAAATTGTGTTATAGCAGCTGTGCAACATTTATTAAGATGTATTATTTTTAATATAAGAGAAAGCCCTGAATTTAACGCCTATACACTTATTATTAATGCGAAATGCGAGGGAGAATGATGCCGCGACACAGAAGAGTATTTAGAAAACAAAACAAAGCCCATACGAAATGTGAATAACGCACAATGTTTCTTTGGACGAGACTAGGTCAGCGGAAACTTAATAAATTATGCGTCATATGTAGCTGAAGGATTAATTCTATAATTCGAAAACAATTCAATTTTTTTGTCGAAAAAGTATTACTATTAAAATGTGGAATAACATTCCTCTTCAATTTGCAGAATGCCAAATTTAAAAACTATGATATTGGTAATATCTCGGAAACAATAATTTCACGAGACAAATTTCAAAAATGGTCATATTTGTTCAAATACTAAGACGAAATTAGCGCTTTCTGACAATAACCACAAAATAAATACTAGGTATATTTAGTTATTTCTCTTTTGACAGGGACGTCCTAAATGCTAAAAACGAGCAATATTTAACTAATATTATTGGTGATGGGGAACCCTCAATATTCGAAAGGGATGTTCAGTGGGTAAAACTGAACAAAAAAGCCTAAGAAACATATGGTCGAATATCAATGATTACTGAGATAGCAATGAAAATATTTTTACTCGAGCTAAATATTGTAATGCATCAGTAGAGGAAAATGTTTATTCTGTAGGTATTATAAATTATAACATTGATCTAATAAACCGAAATTAATGAATTAAATTTTTAAATATACCACCGTCCGCTTCGATGCGTGCATCAGCTCGTTTGTGGATTGCACAGGTAGCTCGTTGAAGTGCACGGTGACTTTATGTTATGAGTGCTGCACAATTGACAATACGATCCAATAGCGCCTCTTTTGTGTTCACTTTTGTTACATATACTAGTGATTTATACCATCCCCAGTAGTAATCAAGCGGATTCAAATCTGGTGGCCTTGGTGGCCAATTTTGGAAACCACTTCGGCCAATCCAACCTTGTGAAAAGTGATTGTTAAGATGATTGATCACAACACGACTAAAATGGGCAGGGACACCATCATGCTAAAAGTACATGTTTTGCCTAATATTCAATGGAACATCGTCCAGTAGATCATCGTCAAATCATTTTCTAAAAATTCTACATATCTAGCTCCAGTAAGACGACCATTTAGCACAACTGGGCCAAGTAATTGATTATATAATCATACCAAACCACACGTTAATGCTGAACCAATGCTGAAAGTTACTTTCCACCGTGGTGTGCGGATTTTCATCTGACCAACGATGTTCATTGTGACAATTATTTACTCAATCAAGAGTGAATTGAGCCTCATAGTGAACAAAATGTATTTGTAAAGTGTACGGTTTGCGTTTACCGCAAATCAGTATCACTCTCCTGACGATTGTGGACGCGGATCGAAACCATTTCTATGAATGAGTTCCCATGCCGTAGTTTGATTAATTTAGAGATGGGTTGCAATGCGCCATGTACTTACACCCGGGTTACATTTTACCACATTTGGAATTTCTTCTTTCACTGCTAGACCAGAATCAGCTTGCCTCTCAGTGTAATTCTCACACTGGGAAACATTCCAGTCTCACGTGCATTGTTGAAAACTGTCTGGAATACATTTTTATCTGGTACTCTTCTGTTCGCGAAGCGACGTCGATATTCAGCAACTGTACGATTAGCGCTTGCAATACCCATAAATAGAAATAATATCAGCATATTGTCGATGACTCAATGTGGCAGGCATTACAAAATTATGTGTGTAATATACCGATTAAACGAACGCACATGTAAAAATAAATGGGACAGTTATAAAATAACCGTTTAAATCCGTCAAACATCAAAATAAATATGACAATTAGTAATCACTAATGTGAGTTTGGTTTAGAGTGCATGACCTACTCAAAATAGCAATAAAAATATTTTCATTGCTCTCAGTAACCGTTAATATTCGACTATATGTTTATTACGCTTTTTTTGTTCATTTTTGCCCCCTAAACACCCCTTTTGTATATGGGCGTCCCATAATGATGTACGCTCCTTTGGAAGGTGTGTTCCTTGGGTCATTGTATTCCTTCTATAATTTTTGTTAAACTTAAACTTCCCAAAATCGACGCAAACACTGAGAAATCCTTTAAAATTACTATTGCACATAAGTAGCAACTGTCTATCGCTCAATGGCAAGGCTTGTCCTATCCTAACATTTTTCCAAAATCGTTCACTAGGAATGCAACAATTGGTCCGTTTCCTCAGCCCAATTTACGGTATAGTAACTTCGCTATTGAATATTTTATTTACTGAAGATTTAGTTATTGAATAGATAAATAAACTTAAATTAGATTCGTCGCCAGGTCCTGATGAAATTACTGTTCCCATTTTAAAGAAATGCGTTCGAGAGTTGGCCAAACCTCTCTCACTTTTCATGCAAGCCTATTTTCAATAGCATCAACTGCCTTCGCAGTGGTTATCTGCATCTGTCACTCAAATTTACAAGACTAGCGATGAGTTAGACCCCAAAAATTATCGACCGATTAGTGTGGTGTGCATATGTTCCAAAATTATGTAGAGAATAATTGTGCAGGCTTTGCTCCCTTTTCTGCTTGAAAACAACATCATTCTGCAAGTTCAACATGATTTTGTTCCTGAACGGTCGACTGTCACTAATCTCTTACATTCATTAAATGCCTGGACTCAGCTGCTTGATGCTCATCAACCCATTGACATCATATACCTTGATTTTTCGAAAGCATTTTATCGAGTACCTAAACTGCAACTTCTAAAGCTAAGAGTATTGTGCAATTCGTGATCAACTACTTGAATGGATAGGTGCATTTCTGACCAACAGAAAATTCAGGGTTAGAGTAAACTGCTCTTTCTTAAACTGGTACGACGTTCTTTCAGGAGTGCCCCAAGGATCTGTGTTGGGACCAATTCTTTTCCTTATTTACATTGCTGACATTCATAAAATAATTAATGCCCAACATATGTTCTATGCAGACAATAGCAAGCTCTATGGAAATCCCATCTCGGATCACGCTGTTCTACAAGCTAATCTAACGGCAATTAATACTTGGTGTACTATATGATCCTTATCACTGAATATATATAAATGTACAATTTTTCATATCGGTCATAACAACCCTCATTATTCTTATCGTATGTAATCTGGCTTAAAGACAGCAGTGGAAAAGCAATGTGATTTAGGTATTATAATAAATTCCAAGTTGAGTTGATCGGAGCAAACTTCATGTGTGATTAAAAGAGCTAACAAACAAATGTACTTGCTAAGGAAATGTTTTCTTAACCCTGCTTTGTTCTTTCGCCTTTACAAAACATATATTCGGCCTCGTCTAGAGTATGGTATATTGGTTTGGTGTCCATATCTAGATAAAAACATTATGGCATTGGAAAAAGTTCAAAGAAATGTCACAAAGATGATTCCAGCGTATCAAAATTTATCATATGAAGACCGTCTACGTCTGTTGAAACTTCCCTTCCTCTCTGAGAGACGAAAGAGAGGTGACCTGATTCAGTTATATCGTTCTATACGCAATCTCTTCTCCGTCGTCATGTCTTGCTATATTTGTTTTAAATGAAGATATATGCCTGAGAGGGCATTCTATGAAACTTCTGCACGAAAAATACAAAACAGCGGTTAGATAGCAGTTTTTAACGAACAGAATGTTTCATCATTGAAAGTCCTTGCCTGATGACATCGTAAGTGCCGCATCTCTTAATGCCTTCATGAACAACTACAATCATTTTGTGTCTAGTGTGTTAATTTAGTAGTTGTTTTTGTTATTATTTCATTATTTGTTTACTTATGTACTATTACTTACTTGTGTACTCTATTGCTTCTTTTTGCTATGCATTGTATTTTTTAGAATAAGTTTTTCTACTTTTGGCATAATCGATTTTTTTATATTGTAATAATAATAATTATTATTATTTCATTGAATTCGCAATTTTTAATGATGGCCGCAGTACAAAAAGCTTCATGCTGAGTGTTACATTTTCGGTGCGTGTGAATACAATACGACTTTTGCTGCTCCAACCTTAAAACTGCATTGTTAGAGTAGCTTCGTCTGACACTTGCTTAATAAAAATTGTTTACTTTCACGTTCTATACCATAATCTATTTATTTCAGAAACACCCTGTTGTACCTCTTTTTGAATAAATTGACGAAATACATGTCAAATACAAAATTTTTAAAAAATCGGTACAAACAGGTGGTCAAATACTATTTCCTCCGTATACGATAATATCTATGTATAAATTGGGCCAGTAAACCACACAAATTTCGTAATACCTGTTTAAAATTGCACGAAAGGAAGGGAACCGACGGCAGTTTCTCGGTTAAATACAAAGTCTACGTTTCTAGATTCTGGAAACCTCATGTCTCAATGAATTCTTTATACCCCTTTTTCCTTGTCATAGTAACCCAATTCCGTTTCATCATAGCTTGCTTACCCAGTAAGTTATTTATTCGGCGGGTTCATACGTTTTAATAAGAGGTCTACCAAGTCGTCTCTAGCTTATTTATTTACCTACGTATTCATTAAATATATAAAAGATGTTGTAAGGCCGTAAGATGCCAGAGGTAAAAACTTGTAATTTATCACGTCAAGTATTATGAATACAATGCGTCTGAAATTTTCGTGAAATGTTATTTGGAGAGAATGGTATAATGTATGGAAATTCCTGTACTTCAACTTTTCTCCAAAGTAAAATGATTAGAATAATATTTCAAGGAACAATATTTTCAACGACCTAGACGAAGTATGAATTTTCAAAAAGATCTTGGAAACTTTTAATTCCTTATAATGATGTTAATGTTCCACACAATAATTTTATTCATTGGGTATAAAATCAATGTATTTCTTATTCCTTCATGTATTATTTATTACTTATTTATTTTATAAACTATTGATTCTATGGTGCAATTTTGATTTCATCATTAGGCAATTCAAGAAATAATGATTTTATTATTGTTATTCAACCTATGTGAAGATCAACCTGATTTATACAGTGTTAACTATCACTTAGTACAAAAATTTTAACCACATGTTTGTGGAGACCTAAGACAATAAAAAAATATTTCAGAATTCTAGCTCGATCGACAAAATGGGACAAAACCTCCTATGATAACCATGGTTCGAAATGGCTTAGAAATGTCGAAAGTGTCACGAAAGTGAACATTTTTTATTAATAATAATACCTGGTAAATTGTCAAAACTACATTTTCATTCATCACAGATCCATCAAGAGGAATTGCATTAAAACTAAAAAAAGATAGTCAGTAAAAACTGAAGGAAAACAAAATTGCAATGTAAACACAGTCTCAATTATGACAACCATTTAATTTTCTGTCCGCCGTGGGAATATTGAGCAGCTTATGGCAATCAATATAATCAATAATCTATCCTTTTGCGTACGATCGTAGATACGGTCGTGGCTCATCTTCATCCCGGTATTGTCTTGATACTTCCACTGTGACACAGGAGGACATCACATAGTATGGCACATTCATGGCAACTTGTGTTGTTGGTTGCTGTCCTTCTGCAAATGTCAAACACCCGTTTGTCAACAGAAAGAGTTTGAAACAGAACACTGTAAACATCTCGAGAACTTATGGTTTAAAATAATAATAAATATTTTATGCAAACATCGTCGATTATTGTTATTATTGTTACTATTATTAGTATCATCACTATTTAATTCTCCAACAACAGATGATGGTTAAAAATACCGCAAATCGTGAATGATGCTTAAAGCAATTTTTCAGTATGCTCTTCGCATATTTAATTTTTCGCGTATTTTTTTATGTATTTAGAAACATGTATACATGTGTTTAACCACCGAAATGACGGGAATATAGTGCTTATGTATGGGATGTATAACAAGTTCATATCTTATAGCAACGGAATATCAAAGATATTTTCCGAATAGACAAAATATGTCAAATTCTCTTTGAACAACTTTTGTAGCGTAGATATCCCTAGAATGTAGAAAAATCTTTGCAATGTCAAGATTTAATGTATACAATAAAACAGAAAATGGTTCAACATTCTTGAAGTCATTCCAAATATCAATTCTGGAAATATCAGAGAGATAGGTCTTACTCTAGGTGCTCCTATATCGTGTTTTTCATTAAATATTCATCTAGATTTTGTAAAAGGGTTTTCTTGAAATGCGGCGTAAATCAATATACTTGGCAACGCGGTGCCCTGTCACTATCTTTGACTTATGCGAAATATAATCTCGTGGACAACGGGCGGCCATGGTCGTCCATAACTATTATTTTATTTATTTCTATATGGTTTCGACAAATTTCGTTTATAAATAAGTTTGAAATTTTTTTGAAGAACGATTGCGTTATTTTCTTTTTCTCTATCTTCTCTTAAAATATTTGTACGTAGTCATAATTTACCCTGTATTTACAGACATTATAATTATCTATGACGAAATTATATCTCTTCCTATGGACTTTCTCATAACTGAAAAAACGGAAAAAATATATACCTATCCAGATGATAGGTATAGGGGCATGTAAAATATATGGAATCGCGGATCCTTTTCACTAAACGACGAACCTAAGCTATCTATATGATTTAGGTAGGGCAGGTCAAAAAGATGAACAAGAGAGATATATTCACAGGAAAGCTATAAGAGAACAGAAACTGAAACAAGATATCAGAAAAAATAATTAAAAGTAAAATATAACAAGAGTTGTAGTAGGTTGTCGTTGAGTCACTCTTACCTAATCAGTAGAGCTCTGGAAAGACAATAATTTTACGTCAAAGTGAAATGTCTGTATATAATTTTCAAAATCTTCTTTTGAAGATAATGTGATGTCGATACAACGGAGGGATTGAATTTAATGTCATAAATTAATTTTGTACATTACACGTTAAAGTATAATTTAACGACCTATTTTCTGGGCGTAAATTGGAACTAAAACACCCAAGAGCCTTATTAGCGCCTGAGGGCTATATATTGTAACGAGAACCCGCAGTCCACCTGCGGTCCGAGCCAACGCCTGTCCATTGGTCTGCCAGATTCCATGACCTGAGGGATGCGTGATGAGGCATAACGAGTCATTATCTTTACTATACTGTGTGTCTTATTTAAAATGAAGACGATTTTCGTCATTTCTGACATCCAGATTTGAGCTTTGGCACAATTGGAGTCCTATATAAAACGTAAATTTCAAGGTAATCAACTTAAATTTAAGTAACAAACTGAAACAAACGCAGTCCCTTAAATAGAGCCCATTCCCGATAGTTTGCTTTGCGTTGAAGATATCGGTAAAAGTTATTAAAAAGAGGTGTTCAGAATCTAACTTTATACCAAATGTCATTAAGAAATTCGGTTTCTTCAATATTTTTCCTCAAAATCCAAAAGCAGTGACAATTTTGGTTTTCAATTTAAAAAACTAGGTATGTTAAAATTAAATATCAATCTGACAAAACTTCGAGTTATATTGTGTAAAGTTCTAGTTCACAATCGTAAAATGCGTCTGCATTTAAGGGAAAAAATCGAAATAATAAGATTATTTTTGGTGATGGGGTTCATACTAGCAGAGAAGTAGCCGCAGAATTTAATCGAAGACATCCTTTACGAGTAGATATTACTCACGGAATTGCAACCGCCATAAATTCTTTCTTCAATGAAACTGGTAGTGTTATTGAAAAATCTCAGAATGATCAATCTCATCGAATACATCCGCAGCCTGAAGATAACTTAATCTTAGCTGCAAATCAAGCAAATTCAAGAATGAGTCTACGAGATTTAGCGTCTCAACTGAATATCGACAAGGAGAAAATTAGATGTTTCATACGTCATAAAATCAAGCCTTATAAACCAAAATTTGTACATACTTTCAAAGAAGGTGATGAAAATAAAAGGTTAGATTATTGCTATCGGTCTCAGGAAAATTTTTTAGCCAACCGGAATTTTATGAATAAAATTTTGTTTACTGATGAGGCTACATTTACCACTAATGGGGTGGCATCTTCTCAAAACTGTATATACTGGGCTATAAAAAATCCTCATTGGGTTATTAATTGTAAAGATCAGTATTCGGAGAAAGATATGGTGTGGAATTTTAGGAGACCGAATAATTGGTCCATTTTTCTTTAATAACTCGTTAAATGCTGAACGTTTAGTTAACTTTTTCGATACGGAATTATGGGATGCAATTGCAAATCCTCCTCTTAATGTGCGACAATAGATGTTTTTCCAGTTAGATGGTGCGTCAATACATAATTCTAGAATTGTTAAACCAAAATTTTCTGCGAATGCGCTGGATAGGAAGAAACAGTACTTTTGAACTCTGGCTTCTAAGTCACCCGATATTACACCACTAGATTTTTATTTCTGGGAGGCAGTGAAGAATAAAGTTTACAAGGCAAGGCCCAGAAATAGAGAAGAATTTTGTGGTAAAATAAGATGAGCCTGTCGCGATATCAGTATTCCAGAGCTGAGGAGAGTGGCCAATCATAATCGTAGAAGAATTGAGAAATGTATTCTATTTGTCCTTTTCCTGAGGGAAAGTTTATTTTGGACAAAGATACAAGCAACGTAGGTTTTGGGGAGGTCTTATTACAAGTACAAAACGGACAAAAAAAAGCTATCGATTGCTTTAGCCAAGCACGAAATTACTGGTTACACTTTTATAAGTACTTGTAAAAAGATTTCTTCTGAGAACAGATTAGGTGCATTGAGAGGTGACAGTAATTTGATTTCGACACATCGTAGAGGAATCCTTCACCGAAATGCAGATGTCCTCTCACGAAGACCCTTCTCCGATGACTGCCAACACTATCGAAGAACAGAGGAAAAACGTTTCAATCTACAACAACTATCATTGATAATCAGTGGAAGTCTCAACACATTAGATATGATCAATAAAATGATCCCAATTTGAGTCACTTCCTGCCATGGAAAAATGGTAATCAGAAGTCAACGTGGGAGAAAATCAAATGATATTCTTCCAATCTGAAGCTGTATTGGGCCCAGTGGACCTCTTTTGACTTGAGTGATGGTCTTCTGAAGCATATTTTGGAAAGTTCAGATGAAAAAGAAGAGATAAAACAAATTGTGGTTCCCAATACTAATACATAGTGGTGGTAATGGACTATTTCAGTAAATGGGCTGAAGCGTATGCTCTGCCGAATCAAGAGGCATCCACCGTAATCGACATCTTACACATCCTAAATATCCCTGAGACCAGAACAACCATATATACGCTGCCGAATAGAATGAATAGGACTATTAATAGACACTTGTCCGAGGTAGTCACTAGTCATCAACGATATTGGGATCAGTTCCTCCATCTGTTCCTCTTGGCGCACCGAAAAGGCTACCTAAACGCCAGCAAGTATAATCATGGGAAGAGAATTCAGTCTGCCTTGTGATATTATGTTTCGTTATACGCCAGGTGATTATCTTGCAGGTGAGGATTATGTAACTTACTTGAGCAGAAAGATGAAAGACAGTCACGACTAAGTTCGTATAAACATTCAAACTGCCAGTGATAAGGAGATTTACGACATCAGAACCGTTAATGGTGACCTAGTCTGGTTATACAATCCCAGCGACATCGTGGGTTGTACCTAATGTTGCAAACATCATGGAAGCAACCATATGAAATCTTAGTACGAATCAATGTTGTTATCTACAGAGTTAAATCTATTGACGCCATTTACTGGTAGTCGTTATTATGCTACAATCGGCAATATGTCACTCCATATCGATATTACTTTCGAGAAATTTATATTTCACTTTTTCCACTGGCCATAAGGCCCGTTATGGTATTAGCAGAGAAGAACATAGTGACCTATTCCAAGCACATAACGATTTGGCACACTGTGTGGCTCAAGATTAACAGATGCCTAGAGGGATGACCACCGTTTTCAAACAAAAGTTTGGAAATGTTAATGAATTACCTATTCCAAGGACATAATGATTTCTCCTTGGCCCACTGGGTAGCTCAAGATTTACAGATGTTTAGAGGGATGACCACCGTCTTCAAACAAAAGTTTGGAAAGGTTAAGGAATTACGAAGATAAGCAGCCTTAAGTTGGAAAAACCCAGCAGACAATGGATCAAAGAGAAAATCTTTTATTTGGTAACAAAACAGTTGTTCCATCATAAGCCAACTTATCAGAGTTTAAGGAAATCATTCACTGACCTAAGAAATGGCTGCTGTCCGAAGATATAAGGAAGTTGGCAATATCCAAGTTAGGATGTGAACTAACTGGCCTCAATTGGAGGGCAGATTCTATATTCTGAGGCGGAAAGACCGCTAAGGAAGAGACAGTGTATCGAGAATCCGCAGTCCACCCGCAGATCGAGTCAACGCCTGTCCATTATGACATCTGGTCTGTCAGATGAGGAGAGGTAGTTTTAACATAAAATAGTAAACTGTTTTGAACTGTTCTTAAAAGAATACACCGTTAATTTCGGCTAGAGATTTTATTCAAACGTTCCATCCGAACATTTAAATAAATATAGGAAACGTTACAGTATACCTATTGTATAATGTCATAACTCAAAACCTGGAGACCTCATAGGCATTTAAATAAATCAAATTAAGTGCCACTAGAATCACTAGTTTACCTGTTTCAACATATTTTTGAAATATTTACACTTATCCAATTAATGAATTTATTCCATACTGTATATGATATTTAAAGATTTTTAAAGGATAATTAAAATATCCTTTTACAGTAGAACCTCTCCTAATTTATTGATAAAATTCTACATTAGATATTGATGAAAAAAGCCCTGATATATGACTGCCGAATCATATGGGGTTTTGCAACTCTCCTATGCATATTATAAATATGTAAAATACCAAGAGGATTAAAATAGGATTCATTTGAAAACATACTGCCTTGTCAGAAATTTAGATTTATTCAAAAATACAAAAAAAATATTGAAGGATAGAATATTTTCATTGTTTTAGTGAATGAAATTCTAGTGGTCTACTAATTAAATTAATTTTGGCCTCTACTTAAATAATTTTAGCTCACATTTCATTAAGTAGTCTATATTATTTTTATTACAAGTGTTTTTTCCTCAAATAATTAACACCATTAGCATACATATATAATAGTACTAAATAAATAAGTTGGTATGGTAGAGTCCAAGGCTACCTTTATAATGCTGAATACCTTTTCTGACAACATAAATGAAGGAGAGTCCCAGGCTTAAAGATAGCAGACCGCAGGCATTTCTCAACTTAAGGGTTTCAAACTCCCCTACGTCGCAAGGTTATTAGGTTATTAGACGGGTACACTGCTTGTATTTGTAGTAATAATAGTTAACCTAAAGTAATTATAATAATTAAAAACACGTGTTTCTAGTAGCAAGTATTTACATCGATTCCAACAAAACAGCTTCATATAACATGAAGTGCAGTATGAAACAGTCAATTTTAATTTTTAGGAGAACGACTTTCATATTCATGCCTAAATTAAAGAAAGAAATAATAAAATATAATTAATTAAATACAAATACAAAATACAGATTTTCTTATATTATTTTTTCTACACCCGTATTATAACAATGCACTTATATGCCCATAATCCGTTTCATAATGATACCCATTACGATACAGATTTTTCATTACGATACAGATTTTTAAACAATAGAAACCCATAACTTTTCAATCAAGCATGCTGTGCATTTGACGTTTATCCTAGGTTCTTATGTAATTATTTTAGATGTCAAAATCAGTACGTATTAAATTTTCGTAAATACCTAGCTAAACTTCGATAATTTATCAAAATGTCTGATATCAGCGATATAGAAGAATTACCATCGACTCCTCCACACATATCGGAGAAAGCAGAAAATGCAGTTCGTACGAATAATTACTGTTACCTATTGTGTTCAATAAATATATAAAATTTATGGTTTTTGATTATTTATCGGGTGTAGAAAAAATAGCGTATGCAACTCTCATGTAATGGTTATTAATACCATCATTACATGATCGTTGCATAATATACTATTATTACATTGTCTGTGTCAAAATAATTTTAAAGACCCAGTTGCTTCTAATGTGAAAAGCAATAAAATAATATTATAAGAAAATCTGTATTTTGCATATAAAAGTACATTCTGTTTATTATTTTTTGCAGTTGATGTCTTTAAAACAGGTTCTACATTATCTTGAGCAACACGAAAATATTTACATTTTTTTAACTAAAATTTAAAAAAATGTAATAAATACAAAAGATAAGGGCAACATGTAGTATATTGCATGAAAGACGAAAAAACAGGCAATGTTTTGTGGCCATAGACTGCTTCAATAAAAAATTTTTTAATCCGCCTAGAGGGCGCAGCGAACCACATACGATATTTCAAAAATCTGTTTATATTAGGTGGAAGGTATCAATTTTGCAATAAAAATTTATTACCAATAAGTTTTCTCTATCTCTTAAAATAAAAAAGTTAGACAGCCTTAAAGTTTGGGCACTTTATAGGTTTTTTTGTTATTACTCATAAAGTTGGCCATGGATCTCAAATTTGTTTTTACAAAACAAAAAACAATTAAAGATTTTTGACGTATCTCGCATATTAAGCGAGATACATGGGAGTGGCCCTCTTATGTGATACAGCCAGTATATATGACATAATTAGGTCATTTGTAAAATTAAATAGATGAATTAAGTAAAATAATCTAGAAGAACTAATTTCTATTCAGATTAGGATGAAACGCGCTTTATTAAATATTGTCGTCAATGCAATTATATTAATTACAGGAAATATGGACGCGGACGAAAAAACAATTTCTGCCGATTAAAAAAAAACGAATATTTTAATAAGGTTAGTAGTGGAGTAATCTTGAAGAAAAATTTATAATATTTCTAGGCATGTGATATGAGTAAATTCCACTTATAGGTGGATATATATTATGTATATTTACCAGTTTTCGTTTTAAGGGAATGAAAAACCGATCAGTTTTCAATCCGCCTCCGTAATGAGTAGTCAACTTTAAATAATAAATCTATTTTGTAATAAAAAAGAAGCAGCGTATAATACTAAATGACCTGTCCTAATATTTTTTTGTGTTGTAAAATTCTGAAAAGCGTAGTAGAGATAAAATAGAATTAATGCCAATTACTTAAAAAATATTTGGTGCATTATCTTTATTTTAGAACAATGTATAATTAGTAAGCACGAATAAGCTGTACTTGGTAATCAGTGGAGGAGCGTTCATCATTCTACGCGAAAAACATACCAAACGACTTGCTATTTTATTAAACTTTGAGATTCCTCACACGGCTGTAAATAGTGTCGTTCCTGCCTTCTTCTAAAAGTATCGTAAAAAGCTATAGGGATAGGAATAAAAGAACGTCACGCTCGCAAGTTCTTGATGAAATTTAGTGAACCACACGTCACATTACCGCTACAGAGAGGTCTTTAGGTCCCCGGTCTCTATGGCGGTTACTTTATCGGGATAGCCGTGGGGGAAAATTTTCCAGGCTAAAGCGTACCGGCAACATTATTTATGTCTCCCATTCTGACTTTTAAACTTTTTAAACGGGCTTCTGTACTGACGTGATGAGATACCGGTTCTTGAACATATATATCATTATTAAAGTTTTTAGCTATATTTAGATGTCTCACATTTTGACAGTACTGCAATATATACAGGGTGAGTCAGTATTAATGTCATTAATTTTAACCACGTATTCGGGAGGCCTAATAAAGGCAGAAAATCGAAAACAAATTTTTACTCGACCTTTAAAAAAATAAACAAATCACCCTATAAAAATCAGTAACACGACGCTCCTCGTGCGCTACGAGCTTTCTGATGACGCACCCATACGACAATCGAATGCCGGATTAAACATCGTTGCCACATCATGGTTATATACATAATATCGTCTAACACTTTAGCGTGTTACTCAAATTTACCCCCATTTAGCACTTTCTGCATTTCCCGCATTTCCCGGATTTCTTTCCCCCAAAATTTGAAGATCACGCCACACATTTCGAGGGGGGATGGAGCGAATACAAGCAGTAAGCAGTAGTTTGTTTATTTCGGTCTCGCGTATTCGTCGTAAATTCACAATCTCTAATTTTACAAATTCCGAATATGCGGAAATGATAGTGCTATAAGGAGAATGGTTCCGAAATGCGAATGCCGCTGTTATGTTTTATTAATAAAGTGCTATGGACGGATGAGTGCCGTTTTACTCGAACTGGCATTTTAAACAGGTTAGTAAGTACCTTACTACTTAAAAAACAATTAATTTCTAGGCTAGATGTACATAACTACAAAAAAATTCATATTTATCTGTAAAACGTAGTGAAAACGTAATATCAAAATTATTAAACTGTAATAATCTAACATTTGAAAACATTTACGATTATCTACATTTGTTCTTATTAACAAATAAATCAATATTTAAGAAAAATTCATTCATGTATGTAGATTTAAAAAAATAGTTTTACTCCTTATCGTTAAATAACAGTACAAAAATTAGGTAACTAGGTTATTGACCTAATAATTATCAGATCAGAGGCATGCCATTTCAGTCTTGGACAGTTTTCTGTCGACAACACGTTGGTTTTTTATTACTTAGTATTTAAACACGAAACACTTTTCAGCTTCTCTTAATAATTTACCCATTGGGTATAGGTTTTTTATGTGATGTACGTAAAAGGTTTATTACTCGGTTTATTATTAGATACGTTGGAGTTTTGTGATTTCAATGTAACTAAGCTAATTTATTTGCAGAGCATAACAGCTACATTTGCTCAGAGGAAAATCCACACGCTACTTGTCGGTTTAGCTTTCAGATGCGATTTGTTGTCAACGTATGGGCAGGAGTGTACGGGTATCGTTTGATTGGACCGTATTTTCTACCGGAAAACCTGAGTGGACCCCGTTACTTGCAATTTATAATAGAATTATTTGATTATTATTATTTGACTTAATTGGATATTAACATTTTAAATTATTATTGGCTTAAGTTGAACTGAGCAAGAAAAAATGATATTCTAAAATAGTCAGTACAACCGTTTATTTGTGATGTCTGAAACCTAGGTACTAGAAAAATATTTCAACTTGGCAACATTACATCAGGTCGACATCGAGTTGAACTGTGAGCTGTAAACGACCAAGGCTATGAGCGGTCAGTGACAGTCTGAAAAGGGGGTTTAAATAATGATTTGAAAATATTTTTTTCGGCGTAAATATGCATTTAGATTTTTTTAATCGCGTATTTGCATTATACTCATTATTCCCTATCTCCTCTTAAAATTAATGACATTATGACTGACTCACCCTGTATAGAGTTAATATTTCAATATTTACTCAGAGATTCTATAAGTTTGATAAATTGATTAAATTAAACATCCTCTTTATATTTTCAACCGAGAAGATCTAATCTGTTTGGGTATTTCTTCATCTGTCAAAAAAAATCGAGTCTGCTCTTAAAAGAATTAAGCAATGGTGCTGAGACCTACTCCGGTAAGGTGTTACATAAATCATAAATTCTGTTGGAAAAGAAATATTGTCTAAAGCGGATGTAAAAATTTGCTTTTTTGAGGCATTGCTCCTGAGATGAGAATCTGTATTTAACTGAAATGTTATTTCGGAACATCTAATGATTGAAGAAGCAGAAGCATGAGGTGTTATGCCCAAAAATAGATAAATATACAACTTGGTAAAACAAAACAAAATAAAACAAAAAATAATAATTACAATATACAAAGCAAAACCAAACTAGATATAATCAATTAAATCTAATGAACAGTAAGTTTGTAGCTACATTAAAGTTAATGAAAATGACACGTCAAACTACAAAACGCCTCAAACTCAATTTACCATAAAATCATTCAGAACCCTAAAAGAAATTGTGAAGATATCAAATATAAGATATTGCCAATTTTACATATAACATATAACGCAGACGTTAGTTCTAGCCAAGGGCAAATAAAAAATTCTAAATTTTCTGCATAAAAACCTGCGATACATTAAATTCAAGTTCATCATGAAGAAACCAGCAGTCAATATTATTACGCAGAATGTTAAATAGCAACTTGCTGAAACCATTGTCATTCTACATTCTAACGTCTTAAGATTAAACATGTGCTACACATATTTAATATAGTAAGAAAAAACTCTGTTCAGGGCACACTTCCTTAAATCTTAAATACAAAAATTTTGCAAATCTATGTTGAACAGACTCTCTAATTTATAGACACAACGCTAGAATATTTCAACCGTCTCTTACACAGGCAAAAAGTAGCAACTCATGTCTGCATCTTTACAAGATCTCAAATAAATTTCAAGGATTGAGAAACAGTAAAAACGATATAATCATAGTGAAGGAAGAAAGTGAGTTTATCCTCAAGTATTACTTCCAGATTTTTAACTTTACTTAGCCTTTTTAAAGCGATTTCATGCATGGTATAATTGTATATAATAGGATGATTTTTCCTAGACTAAGTTAGTACGTTACATTTAGATACTTTCAACATCAGGTTATTAGAGACACATCACTGAATCAACACATTCATATTATTCTGAAGCTTCAGGCAGTTATGCTTGTTAAGTCATTAAAAATCATGAACAAGAGAGGACCAAAGACAGACCCTTGTGGTATTCCCGATGTTGCACGAAACTTGATCGAGTCTATCGAAGGCCTTAGAGAAGTCTGCATAGATTACGTCCACTTGCGCATTCATATCCCACGCTTCTCATAGGCATTGAGTGATTTAAACCAGATTAGTTGTAGTAGATCTGTTTTTAATAAAGCTGTGTTGTTCAGAGCACATCAGAAGTACACAACACCACAGAGATTTAGAAGGCATCAACTATTCAGAGCACCAAATAATAACTGTGTCCAAATCATCCCGATGAAAATAGTATTAGTTTAACATAGGATAACACTTGGAATGTGCAGATATTCATAAGATCATATACGCAAACCTAAAATTAATGGTCTAAGGACAGAACCTTGCAGAACTCTACTTATAAATAATTTTATTTTACTATTTATGTTTTTACACTGAAAGAAATATTACTAAAACAGTTACTACAGTTACAATTTTGTCGTAGAATAAACTGCAATTGTAGTAAACTGTTGTAAATATTAATATAATTGTAAGCATTTTACTATGTTCTGTAATAAATGTCGTACTGTAAAATACGGGTATAGTGCAAAATAACAATATTTATTAAATATTTATAGGTTGTACTAATATAACACTTTTAGCCATCATTACCAAAACTGCAAACACAATTGTAGTATTATTTACTACAAATTGTATTAAAGCAGTTTTTGTGAGACCTCTAAGTCCAGTGTGGATTAAGTCAGTAGTCGCCAGATGTAGACACTCACCTGTCGCGCATTCTTGACCGTCCGTCGGATATGACAAATATCGAGCAGCCACTCAGGGCTATATGTGTTACATTACATGTACTCATGTTCACTTCTGTTGAGCGTGACAGACACGAACAGATAGAGATCCAACGAGAGATCTTTTGTTTGCTCCTATGGCAGACCAATAATAATGCTGATCGGGCATTAACCCGCAGAGTAGTTGTGTCCTAAAATTATCCATTTGCGACAGAAGTAGCAAATTTTTTTAAATACTAATGTGTAATTTTTAATGTATTTAACAAACATTTTTATAAAACCTTGTAGTGAGGGTTTCAACATACAACAATGCTGTGCTAGTAAACTGTAACAATTTTTGTGTCAATACACTCACAAAACTTTGAGTAAATAGTACAACAATATATATAGTATTTGGTAATATTTCTGTTGTACTAAAATAGTATTTGGAGATTATTACCACAAAATTGTAAGCATAAGAGTATGTGAAATCGCCATATTTTCGGACAAGAGTTATATATATTATATATATTATATATATTATATATATTATATTATATATATTAGCTCTTTTCCAACACGGCACCTGACTGGTTGGAAACCTGTCCCAAGTGGATAGCCAAATCGTTCACCGACTTACTGCAGCAGAGTTGTATCTAATATTAAACTGACTGACGGCTTCGGACAGGTTTCAAACTAGTCAGGTGCCGTGTTGGAAAAGAGCTTATATACTCTACTGTTCCGAAGCTTGTAACTTTTTTTGAACACCCTGTATAATGATGTGAACTAGGCCGTGTACGGCGTGTACACACTTGTGACAGCATTTCGTCGCAAATTCCGTTCTGTAACTTCAACACGACCGTGTGGACGGGACTCTGTAATGTCGTTACGTATTTCTGCATTACATCAAACGATGCTTTTAGCCCTGTTGGCACATTTGGGAATGGTTTCCAATGGTCAGGCGCACACGCACTGTACTTATAAAACCCGCATAAGGTTAAAAATGCCTTGTGTTAGTTGGAATGCGTATACACCTGACGGTTGGAAACTGATTCTGGCGTTGTGCGAACAAAGCTATTGTACGCGGTTTCGCAGAATCGGACTGCACTCGTGAAAATATCAACATGTTCGAGACGTAACGAAGTTCTATTTCAGAGAATTTTTTAATATTTAATAACGCGTATCATTTATCTCGACCCTGTTCGCACTATTTTCGCATTTTCCGGTTTAAAAAATCTGATAAAGTATTTTAATTATTACTTGTGTACATAGAATTATTCGATTTTTTAATACTACAACATGTTTTATAATAATATGTACAAAAATATTTATAACAAATACAATATATACAAAAATGATGTATTATTTTTCAGCATAAGGATTTCTCAACTCATTGAAAGATTTCTGAACTAAATAATGTACGTACATACTTGCAAAATTTTCAAAATACCTGATTGTTTGTGAATATAGTATAATAATAATTTTCAGTAAGACATAGTTTATCATAGAAAATATCATGACAATAGGAATAATCTGTTTGTTCTTCATTGTATAAATCCAGATGTGCCCCAATGAAATGAGGTTTATTTTCTTGCTGCAAACTGTAGTTTAGTTATTCAGTCTACTTTTTTAATTTCGCTTCAACTGGTGAAGTTTTAATTAAGGTTCACTGATTCATATACTAATTTAATGGTAAGTGAACATTTAGCAAAACTTGTATGGATATTTCTTAGTACTTACATACATTATTTATTATGATCAAAATTTAACTTTACTCAATTTTCTGAGTTCCCTACCGATTTTCTAATAGTTTAATCTTGAAACAATAAGGTCATTTGTACTCAACGGCCAAAAATCTAGAGAGTGAGTCATGTTACAAACCTTCTCACAAATTATAGCAGTCAACACAAAGAAACATACATGCAGCCCGTATATTTTTCCTATAAAATCGCGTGCCACATATCTCTGACAGCATACTGGATTACACAGCTTCTGCTGCAGTAAGTTCGCATGCGCCGCAGCCTTCTATTGGCTAGGACGAATTGACGCATCCACCTATTTCCAGCGCTATCATGAGCGCGTATATTGTTCAGGCGGGTAAAATTTTGGGTATCATTGGAATTGGGATTTCGCTAATTTAATTATGAATGTAATTAATTTTATTAGTGATTTTTTTGTTCTTAGGAATGGAGAATAATTAAAGCTCTACAGCATAGTATCAAAATCGTCGTAATTTAACAAATGAGTAATATCGGATGATGACATGTATGAAGAGTTTAGTGAGTGCAAGGTCATAATATAAGTGTAAGTGATGTTGAAATATGTAATTCACTAACAAGAATGTACGTGAGTAGTTTATACGTATGATGCAAAAAAGTGATAAAGAACTTTGCCTAGACTATATACAAGGGTGCTTTTGCGAATTATGCTTATGACATATGAATTAAGGTATGTGAATTTCCGTAAATGAAATCGAAAAGAGTATACTGATAGAAAAAGACGAAATAGTGATGTGCCGAAGAAACTATTTAAAACAAATATTAAAAGACTGTAATCTGGGTCGAAGAATATATTAAATTTTGACGAAACATGGATACATGAAGGTCATACGGAAGGCGGTACGCTATGATATAATAAGTGTTAATGCGTGACCGTTATTGTCAGAAGCTCAAAACAAATTTATTAACACTACATAATAAAGAAAGTAGCAAAAATAGTTGTAGTGTTTTACTGCTTCGCAAAATTTGTCAAAAGATGACATTTTCTCGTGCAAAAATCCGTGAATTTCGCGTCCACGAGGACAAGGCTTAAGTGTGATATCCGTGGAGGGCGCATCAGGCAGGTGTGAGTGGATAGCCATCGCCGTCCAACAGTATGGCATTCTAATTTATGGAGAATGGCGCAGGAGGGATATCTAAAGTAAACTGTTAATGTGCTAGGTTTACTCGACATCAACTTATTTTTTACCATTTTATATGCTTTGAACCCTTCTCAAGTGGCACGCTTAGGTAATCACGCAACCCTCACCTTCAGTGCTCATCTCTGTACTATGAATTAGTCACTCTCTATTATTTTTGACTTTGAGTAATTGATAATACAAGATAAAAAGTTTACATTTTGAAATAACTATTATTGACAAAAACTATTATAACACCATTTCTACTAAAAATAATGGATGTTATGAATGAATGTTATGAATTTTTGTCTTATATTTTTATATCTGATCGCCTAAATAATTCTGCTCATTGGTAGTGGAAACATTTCAATTTACAGACAATTAAGCAGATATTTCTAAAGTCTGGCAACCATGGATATGGCTATTTCTCTGTTCCACTGTTTTAACACATGAGTTTATTTCTTTCTTATTGTAGACCATAGGGAACGTTTGTACTTTCGAAACGTGTATATGCATTTTTTCTTTATTAATAACAGACGTATTTCATTGAAATTGTATAGAAGCAATAATTCTTCTCGACAAATTATTTTTATCAGTATGAAGAATTACTTCCTCACAATCTTTTTTTGTACAAAAGGAAAATAAAAAGGGCAGGCAGTACTTGACGTACCTCAGTCTTAAAGTCCTTTCGGTGAAAGCTATAGCTTCTATTTTTAATAGGAACAGCACCTATGCAGTATCTCGTTTGTAAAGTTTAATAATGACATTATTCGAGGTGAATAATATTTATTTTAAATTTCTCAACGGTTACTGCTGATATGATACTCTCTTTAATAAACAACCTACGGAACACCAAAAGTAAAGATGTGTACGATATGAACACACTTATATTACAAACAATCAAACATGTCATAAGTTTACCATTGACCATTCTAATAAACACCTGCATATCATTAAATGTATTTCCTAGTTGCCTAAAAATTTCTAAGGTCGTTCCAATTTACAAAAAGAGCAATGCAAAGGACCCCTCCAATTATAGGCCAATTTCAGTAATTCCATCCATTGCAAAAATTTTTGAAAATGTTCTGAAAATCCAAATAATAGATTATTTTGAAACTCAACATCTTTTTAACTCCAACCAATATGGATTCAGAAGTAATCGCTCCACTACACTGGCCATAGAAACGTGAAATAAACCTAGGTTTCAAACAAAAGAATTTTGTCTGTTCGCAGTTTCTAGATCTTACCAAGGCCTTTGACTGCGTTTCACATCTAATTCTTATAAACAAACTGCGTTTTTATGGCTTCAAGACAGAGAGTATTTCTTTATTACATTCATGTCTGAGTAACAGGCAGCAATATGTAGTTCAGGATAATATTTCATCAAATCGCCTAACTATTGATGCTGGTGTCCCTCAGGGATCAGTACTGGGACCACTTCTTTTCTTAATTTATGTTAATGATTTCCCCTCTCAGTTGATAACTCGTTACTAACTATACAGTTTGCTGATGATACTAGTCTCACTGGCCGTGACATGATACTTGCAGATTTACTTGAAAGGATTCAATACAATGAACTAATAATGAAAGACTGGTTTCTTTCAAATCAATTAAATCTAAATGTCTTTAAAACAGAAACCGTCATATTTATTTAAGAGAAATAAAAGAAATTAAAAATCCAAATTCTGTCAAGTTTCTGGGAGTCTAAATTGTCATGCGATCAGCATACTAATTCTGTCTGTAACAAGGTCTCCAAAAATTTATTCCTGTTGCGCAGTCTGGCTCAGAAGATATCAATACCTATTTTAATTACAGTTTACCATAGCCTTATCCATTCGGTAATATCTTGCGCTATTCTGATCTGGGGCCATGCAAGCACTGCTGCTAACGTATTCTCTCTACAGAGAAAGGCAATAAGAATAATATCCGGTCTCGGTTTCAGAGATGATTGAAAAAGTAAATTTATTGAATTAAAAATATTAACCGTTCCGTATATATATATTTTACAGTGTTTACTACATGTGAGAAGGGATGTAGATGCTTATACCACAAGTAGTGAGACCCATTCTTATCAAACAAGGGGTAGAAATATTTTATAAGCCCCTTACCTTCAACTGACTAAAACGGAGAAATGACACTAACTATTGGGGTATTAAATATTACAATGCATTACCAGAGCACATCAAAGCTTTGAATATTAATTCGTTTAAATATAAAGTTAAGCAGTTTCTTTTGAGTAAAGCGTTTTATAGCAATGATGAATATCTTGGTAGTAATTTGTCAGCAATATAAACTTTATAAAGGCCTTTTATATCTGTGTTTTAATATCTATGTTTTAATATCTATATCTGTGTTTTAATATTAATTTGTAATTTATATTCTCTTTTTTAATTTTTTAAATACATTTTTATTTAATTGTTTTGCTATTCTAATTGTTCTTATTACCTTATCTGTGTTGTTATACGTATATTTTAGTTATTGTATTTTAACATATTTACGACTATATTTCTGTTAAGCAATTTTTATTTTGCTATTTGACTTGTGTAAATACTTTGTATATGTAACACCAATAAATTACTACTACTACTACTACTACTACTGCTACTACTACTATAAAAATGAATTAAAAGTGCATTTTGTAAAATTAAGTTAAGTGTCTAAAACGTTTGATATTAAAACTGAATGTGTGAATGTTGAAGTAAACCATAGAACCCGGGATTTTAATTGAAACGCATTTACTCAAAGCTTTACTGAATTTAAATTCAAAATGTATGCCACATTAATATTCAAGAAGAATTATACTGTTAGTAGAACCCTCTAAATAATATCCAGAATGACACATCTATAAAAATTCTGCCTGTTTTAGTATTTTGTCAAAAGTTGTGTTTTAAATACAAACAGAAACAGGTGTATATGTTTTTCTGTCAGAAAATACAGTGTGAAGAAAGAAAAGAAAGCAGAGGTCGTAAAATGGAGAAAGAAACAGCTTTGCCAGCATGTTTACAATAATATAATAAAACGAAGTCCTAGAACAACAGAAAAAAAATTTGACTGGCTAGAAGAAAATTTGCTAGCAGAATAAGGCGTATACAAAATTTAAAAATAGTAAAACCCAGGAAGAAATCGATTTAATAAATTATAGAATGGAAGATAAATAAAAGTTACATATGTATTACACACAAACACATCTTGAAAATTGCAGTCTTGCCAATATAGGATGTTTTCAGTTCCCCCAGAGTCTACTCTATAAGAATTATAATAAATAAAAACATATGGAGAGCTAAGAGGGACTCATAGAGTAGGTTCTGTAAGGAGGTAGGTTCACAGCTTTTTTCCTCAATGCACTATACTCCAAAATATCCTCTCTAAAGATTCTGCTTCTTGGCCCAGGGCTGTTAAGATGCCGAGTGGAGAAATTACAAAAACATTTTGCTGGTTCGTCTTCAATAGAAAAGAATGAAAATCTGACTTACCGATAAATTGGAATGACCATGTAAACAAATTTGTGACATGGTAAATGAGTATGTTCATCTACAGCAGTATCGGATAATAATTTTGTGATTTATTAATAGTTTGTTTTTAAGGTGTGTTATATTTATTACAAAAATCAATGTTAAAGTTACCATAAAATACGTTTGACGTCACGTCGATCATATTGATGATACTGTGATGTCATATTATTTGTTTGTACAAACATATTCTAATAAATAAGTTATGTGTGAATTGTAAATTGTAAAGCACGTTGGTGTTCATCTCAGCATTTTTGTGTGATTTTTGTCTCTTATTTCTTAATTTGAAATGATGGAAACATGCTGCAGTGCAAATTTTCATCTAAGAAAAAGTATTTATTTAATTGCCAGTAGCGTTGAATGCAAAATTAAAAAAAAAAGTAAAAAAGTAAACATATCATTAGTATTAAATATATATATTATATTATTTACATATTAAATTTATACATATATATTATATTATTATTGCATCTAACTTATTTTATTTTATAAGCTAACCTATTCTGAAACTTTTAATGAATTAATTTACTTCATAAAAGATATATTTTTTTTATCAAGGTGCAAAGTAAAATAATATAACAAACTTACAGTTTTGCCTTTATTGCTCGAATTTTAGTGTTAAAATAGTCACATGATGGCATAAATTCCAGGAGCATAAAAGCATCTGCGTTTGGTAAATTATCGCTAGATGTCTTTACAATACTTCCATTATCTCATAACTTATAAAAAACACTAGAACATATGTACATTGGAACACAGAGAAAACGAAAATGCGTGAATTAGTCTAGGTTAACCTTCAAGGTGACAAGTAGTACAAAAAATAAAATAATGGCGCAATATACTTCGGGAATGTCCGTAATCGCTCAGCAAGTGATCGGAAGTCTTAAATTAATTTAAAATTTAATTGCAAAGTATAAATTTCTGTGTAGATATAGAAGATATATAATAGCACAGTAATATAGTTTAAGATATTATTTATTAAGTAAAATTTTAATTGATATTAAATGTACATGATATTTATAGTAATGGGGAAACTTCATGATTTTTCAAAATACGTGCAGATTCAAGAATGTATTATTATAATCAAAATAGCATTTGCTCTAGACAATTTCGTGGAAAAGTAAGCCTAAAAACGGTATTTAAAAATTTTGTCTGGCCACGCCCCCACAAAACGGTCGCCGCTACAGTTTAGACCTGTAACGTCAGTGCCATAGAGCATTTACATGTAGGCGGCGCTGCGATCAATGTTAGGTATTAAATCTAACCTCACAAATATTTGTTATTTAATTATTGTTGTGTTTCAATTTGCGTAAAAAAACATGCCATATAACTGTTGTGTACCGCAGTGTTTATCTGTTGCTAATAAAAATAAAGAGTTCCTGTTTCGTAAGTTCCCTAATAATGCTGAAAAAAATGGTTAATAGCAATTGAGTCCAGCAGGAAACCAACCCAGTACACAAAGATCTGCTGAAAACATTTCACAGAATATTTTTATACTAGTATGGCTAAGTACAAGCATACATTATCTATTTTCAGTGTATATTTTTCATTATTTGATAAGGTTTCATTCTTATTTTTAGAACAATGGAAAATTCTCAAAAAACAGCTGTTTCAACATTATATTTACCCGTACACGAAAATACGATACCAATACTGTAAAAATAATGAACGCATGAAAAGGTACATGAAAAGGTGAAAACAAGATGAAAATGTAAGCAAATTTGCAGATGGAAAAAAGTAGAAATGTGACACAAGTCAAATGTGATGATACGAAAATTACTTGGATGATAATAACGCCGGTAATCCTGAGAGTATAGCAAGTGCATCTAGCAGTAACAAGTTTACGATATGGCGATTCAAAATGTTATTAGTTACAATAGGGCACAACTAATATCACTCAACTTTTTAAATGAAAACCATTTAAAACAGCTAACAAGGTTTTCAACTTTTTCTGTATTGTACTTGTACTCTAATAGAAATACCAAATAAAAACTGCATATGTTTATTATTTATATATGTAACATGTATTATTTAAAACACTGATTTTTTTTATATATTATTCGTATTTTTTCAGAAACAGGGCATTTAATGTACTTTTTTATTTACTGGGCATATTACATGCAATATTTTTGCAATTTGAGCGACAACTAACCCTTTTTTTTTATCGATTCGTGATTTATAAAATTTCAATTCTTTAAAAAACAAAGAGGTTTAAATTAAGAATTACCAGGAAATTCTTTTGGCACTCCAACGTTAACAATTTCTGTGTTAAATAACGTTGTTTTACTTCTCTTTCCAAATTGCTAATGTAAAATGTAAATAAATAACCTTATGTGAGGTTAACATAAATAAGATTTTAATACTTTTTGTATTTGTACAAGTTTTATTTTGATAATACGTATGCAAGTTAGATTTACAATCATTATTTGTCTTACACGAATTCAAATAAAAAATTATTGAACCATAGACTCGAGAACTATACCATAGAACTTTAATATTAATACCTAACTTTGACGCTAGCGCCCCTGTTGGAATTTAATGACACTGAGTTAATGTAAATGCTCTATTCGCACGTGTATACCTAAATACAGCAGTGTGCTTTAGTTCATATTTGTAGGTATACGATTTCCATGCTTTCGGACAACGCAGTACATGCGTTTAGATGAGTTAATTTGTCATTTGTAATATTATTGTGTTAAATAAACATTGCTATTGAATAAAATTGCAAAATGGACTCTTAAAAATTATGTTATCTATTTGCTTCTACCATGTACGTGATAGCTATAAAATGTTATTTGAGACATTTATAAAATTTTGCTATCTGACTTCATTACATTCTATTTTATTCTGAAAACATAATAAACAAATTTAGGGAAAAATTAAATCAGAAGTAAAAAGCAATAAATATTTATTAAATCAATTTTAATTATTACCTATTATTTTTCAAAATAGAACAAGTAGTTTAATGTGAAATTAGATGGCATCATTTTATAAATACCTCAAGTAAATCCATCTAACTGGTACTACCCAACATCATTGTCGCCACAATTGTCACGAGCGGATCTATATTGCAAATAAAGGAATAAGTTATGTTTAACAATACCGTAAGTTTACCACATCACTACCAATTACCAAACATATACAACTCTTGCATTACTCACACAGTATTTACACTATGTATCTATGACCCACAAATGCCACAAAACGCAAAAAATACAAGAAACAAACGCCTGTTTACATCACCAACACCATAACCTGCACCTGTATCCACAGAAACAAACCGCGCTGAACGGCGTGTAACATCACAACAATGATATCATGTTTTAGGCCACGTGGCTTTGTTTATATTCTATGACAATTTAATAATGCAAATGTTTTAATTATTATGTGATTATTATTGCCGTCAGACACATGTTCTGACCTTCCAATATGGTTGAAATATTACCCCGTAACACATTTCAAACCAATATAAAATTCATGCAATTTCCCCATTGCGTTACTTTCATTTAAACAGTCTGTTTATTGGATATGCGCAAATTATTTTGTGTACTTGTTTGTTACACGGCATTTGAGTAATTTCGGTTTTATTTGGTGAAATATGAAACATATTAAATGTCCGCAGCTAAAGCAGACATACAAATGAATATATTGATAATAAACCTTTTGCTCATTTAAAACCATAATATTGTTGATTATAAATGTAGGTAACTTTAAAACATTTTATAATTTGACAGTAAAGGTAAAAAATTAATTAAGCAGGAGGGTTGGTGGTTTATTAATAAAATTTTATACGTATATGCTCATCTCATGTATGTAATTTATCTGGCAACTGAGAAACCTACAGAGCTTTAATCCCCTATTTCGGTTAGACGGAATTATTGAGACTAATTTGAGGGATAAATGAAATTTATTAGAGTTATTATAGAGGGTTCGTTAATTGTTGATTACATTATTCAAGAGCTTTACTATTATCTAACATACAGCATCAACGCTAATTTTAGGCTAATTTGCTTCGCTTTTATCTACAATTTTCCGAGCTCTATATATTATAGCGGGTTTACACATGAATAGATTTAGTAACGCCAGTAATAATTGTCGGGCCATTGCATGTATATACACCATCCTGCAAACAAGTTAAAACGTATATATCTATGGATCGAAAAAATCTGACTAAGGTGCACAAAAGGTACTCTTACTATAAAATTAATCTTTGATATTGAACTGGTTTACTTGTATACAGAGTGATTCTTAACTTGTACGCATAAATTTGTGAAATTATAGCTGAGCACAAATGATGTTAAATAGATAGATAGATAGATATTTATTAGTGTTACATATACAAAAGTTTTTACACACCTCAAAAAAGAAGTTTACAGTCATATTATAAAATCTTAAAGAAAACAAATGAAAATTATATATCTAACATACAGTACATAATAGAAACATACACAGATAAGTGTTGACATGTAGCAAAATAACACAATCGTTTAAGAATTGGCAAAATAGTGTGAGCAATAAACGCAAATAGTTGTAATTTTTAAAACATATATGTAAAAGACAAAACCAAACAAATAGCACATAGATACAGATTAAAATAATATCATAAAATAAAATAATGCATCCAAAATGTGCAAAGTTTTAATCTCGATTTATTATATTTTGAAGTCGCTGTCTAAAGTAACGTTCAGATAAACGTTAGTGCAATGGCACTGTAGTTGTACTATTGTATTGTAATTGTATAGTGTTAAATATTATTTACTCTGTTTACATAAAATTACTGTAGACTTAAGAAGTTGGGGAATTTTCCGCTGTAAGTTGGCGACATGCAAAAACTTAAGATTCTTGACCTTCAGAGAGGTTATGTTTATGTTTTGTCAACTACGTCCCTATCTACGCAAATTGTTGGTTTTTATCATTTGCCGAATAGTAATTAAAAGCCTACCCTAGATAAAATATAAGTCTACAATCTGCAGGAATAGATGGTCTATTTGAATGTTTGGTTAAATCACAGTATACTAGTAATACTGTGGGTTAAATGAGGCCCCACTAATTTCAGCAAGTCATCAAACACTGCCACTGTCATTCGGGTGAAATGAAAAAATAATCGGCATTCTCATTTCGCATTTCTTTATATAAATTATAGAAATCACCTTGCATGTGCTATCTGCGGTTAATCCGAGTTCTTCTTTTCATTTTTTTTGCATGTATAGTTTTTATACATACTGACGTCGCTGCGAATAAGAGCAGCAAAAGTAACTGTTTTTAAACCAAATAATCCTCTTCATCCATTTTTTTTTTAAACAAATCAATTCTAAATATCTAAATTAGAATCTAATTTAAAAACTTAACCTGCAAAAATGTGAATCTTCTGTTTACTGTCAAAAAAGCAGTTTTCTGATTGGTCCTTGTATGATTGTTGGAAAAGGATTGGTAAAAGTTAAAATGCTTTTAGCTTCTGCCATACAACTGCAGTACAAAGGCGTTACTGTTAAGTTTATCTTAACGTTACAAAAGTCACCCGTATTTCTCGCCGTTTTACTTCAGTATCAGTTAACATTCCTATTATTTGCTAAACCCTAGATTATTCAGTTATTAAATGTCTAAAATTATTTGTATTTTGTACAAAACACTATTTCAAGAATACGCCGTCCTTTTCAATAACTTTTCTGCAGTACCACTGCAACTGCACTAATCTTATATGAATTAAGCTTAAGAATAGTGAAAAACATGTCAATATATTTTTTGTTTCGGAAATTTACAAAAATTTATCAGGTGAAATTTGTTGTTTATAAAAACTAAAATGTAAACATGTCAAGACGATATGTTTGGTATTTGTAATAGTCCAAGATCCCACTGCAAAGTACCTTCACCCAAATGTTAATAGAAATAATTGTATTTAAACATGTGTTTCTTGTACAGTCTAACACGAATTGGCTAGGTTGGCTAATCAAAGCCGGGTTCTAGAGGCATTAGTTATACATTAAAAATATTATTTATGGAGGTGAACTACAACTTTATATATTCTTAAAAGAATCAATCAATATAAAGTTCATAGCCTGCCTTTTAAGAATATATAAAGTTGTCTGTATATTTTCGGGTCTAATGTGTGATAACCCTTCCCGTAAAGTTATGCTATGCGGTCAAGGACTAATTCAGTTGCAGACTGTCCGTTGTGTTTTATAATTATATAATGTGTTTTTTAAAAGAAAAAAGTTATTCCTATTCTCAATATACATATTTCAAGATTAATATACTAATATCTTTACTACTTATAGTATAACAGAATATTATAGTATATGATTTATAGTTTCATGTAAATAATAGAATTAGAGGGACTTAAATTATGAATTTAATCGTTATTTAAATCTTAAGCTTTAAAAAAAATTACAATTTAAAACAAAGCAAATGATGTTGACAAATTTATTACATAAAAAATAAATAATTCGTGAACCATTTTTAATTATAAAAAAAAAAGAAACGAACATTTTGAATCTAATAGTGCAATGAAAAATAAACATATCTAACTAGAACATTTAAATTCTGAATGTATCAGTCCAAAAGGACTGAACATTCATTCAATTTAGGCTGAATAAGTAGTTGCACAAAATAAATAAATTCTTTAATCATGGTGTGTTTTGATTTCTGGATCGCCATCAGCATTAATTTTTTAATGATGGTAATTATTCACTAATATGAAAAACACTAAATTACAATAATTTACAAAAATGAACATTTACATTGAAAATTTGTGCCTATCGTGTGCCAATAAAAAAAAATATTTTTTATTTATATCAATGATTTTTAATATTTTCTGATACTGTTGGTATATTGCAAAAATAAATATTTATTAGAATATAGAAATAGATAAATATATTTTATTAAATGATACGAATTCTTGTTGTGCCTTTTTGCGACTAACGGTGCCTGTTCTGACTCTTTTTATATCGTCGGTCAGGGAGATCTCTCTAATGTAGGTCATAAAAGGCCAATGTCCTCCCAACACGGATTCTCTTGTTGACGAGATGGCAGTGCATTCACAGAGTGCATGGAATACTGTCTCGTCTTCCTTTTTGCAGCCCATACAAAGAGGTACTTCCCACTTTCTCATATAGTAAAGGTGTTTCCTTAGCCAACAGTGTCCAATTTGAATACCTGTCGCCAGGCAAAGATTTGTCCTGGACATGACCAGGTACTTTTTGGCTGTATCCTTGCAGGGATACTCTAGGAACTCCTTAGCAAATTGACAGCTATTTGTTTCATTCCACCGTCTCCTAAACTCTTTGTGTGTGTCCTTTATAATCTCAACAGAAGTGAGAATATTGAGGCCCATTTACTCCTAGCCAACTTGTCAGTTTCTTTATTGCCATTGCTTTATTGCTCTTGTCTCTTAATCCAGCAGTGCTGATCTAGTCGTTATCTATGATTACGAAAGATCAGTAGTGATTGTCTCCTATCTGTGTAGATTCTGATAGTTTTGGTCATTGTGAGCCTGTGGGCAATTTTCTTGGCGACTATGGTAATACCTGCTAGTTCTTTTTGCATCACGGTAGTATACATGTCCATTGCCCACTGATATCGAATACGTAAAGAACGGGATCCCACCTGCACCTTCCTTTTTGATTCATCTGTGAAGATGTTCATTACATCCTCACTGGCAGTCTCCTTATTCCTGATAAGATCTGTGTAGAGTATGTCAAATGCAAACTTGGAAGAAACACTGTCAGTGTCTATCTGTAGAAAGGGCATCTTCCTGACGACCCCATTCTACAGGCGACTCCTAAATTCTCCACATCCTACATCTGGTTTAATATTCTTGAGGCGAAGTGTAGTTCTCGCAATTACTCCTTTTAGATAGATTTTTAAAGATGGCAACCATAACATTACGTCCATTGCTATGGTTGTTGTTCGTATAGCTCCAGTTATGTTCAAACAAGAAATCGACGACGACGGCTCCTTAGGCACGGCATTGATTTCACAATGGCAGTGTATATTCACATGACCATATGTACGACTTTTTAGTCTCCTTCCCAAATGAATATTTCATGTTAATTTTGCATCAAATGCGACTCCAAGGTACTTCACATCTGATGCAAAGTTTCATATTTACAAGAATTGTTGACCTATTAATCTGCGTTAAATATCCTTCTATTCGTTTATTTAAAAATAAAACGTTCTGTTACCATTTATATGAAACATACTTTATCTTAACCAGATTTCCTTATTAAATATTTTTCTGTAGCAAAACCAAATAATACATAGAAACAATTTGAATAAACAGATGCGTTAGTCGAGTCCAATAAAATCCAGCTACTTTGAGCGAACGAACTTTAATTTAATTCACCTTATCAGAAGTGTAACCTAAATATGTATTAATGAAGACAAATACGAATTTGTCAAGAGTTGTGACATAAAATTCAGACCCTTGTTAGTTGGTTCTTGGTCTGATTAATGACTTTGCTACAGGCGGTATAAGATGAGAATGGTATATAATTTTTGATGCTGAATTATTAACCAATTAATTCGGTGTGTCACTCATAGAATAAGATTTTAGGAGGACCAATTCTCTTTACTAAGCAGTTTCAATATGAAACTTCTGTTCCTGACAGAAAAGAGTCATTATAATTTTATCTCTTTGCAACGCCAGCTGTCATTACCACACACGGTTTTGTAATATATTATGGATTACATTGATTTTTACGTTTACGAGTAAGTAATTAATACTAATTTAAATGCAGATATACAGGTGAAATGAAATATTATCCCATCAAATATTTTTATTTCAAATATCTTGTATATTCGATAATTTAAGTACATTTAAGTATCTGGCATACAGAGCGCTCATAGTTGTAGTAAATTTTACTATTAAAACATGGTAAATTGTTGCACAAGCATGTAATATCATCATTTTTTGTACATTTCTTACAAACTTTCTGACCAATGTATTGCAATGAAATAAGTATTGATGGTGATATTTATAAATGATTCAGAATAATTTAATACTGATCTAATAGTTATCAAGAACGTTATGTATTTACAATATCGTTATCAATTCTCGATATGTACTACAACATCCCGGTAGAATTACGATGATATAGGGTTGTCATCATTGACGAATCTTACGACATCTTGACCAGTTTGCATGTCTATAACATCGTCTAGAAGGTATTTTATTGATAAATATGCCATCAAATAAATATTTTAATTATTTTTTCAGTGATTGATTAAATCGCTCTAACAATACAAAGCAACTGCTGAGTTTCCAACTGCAGTCAAGAATTCTCTAATTAAAGTCTTAAAGAGAAGAGATTTATATACAAAGTCTGGAATCCTTCGAAGAATTAGGATCCTCCCATTTTAAGTGCTTAAAACTTGCTATAGGGATAAGCGTCTAATGTTTTACCAACTTTCTGCCGCAGTCAGTTTTACACACTAGACTTCATTATTTACGAGATGTGCTATACAGGATGTGGTGTATAAAAATTAAAGGATAGCTTTCCGACAATATTTGGAATAAAAGTCATATGTTAAAATGTTTAATCCTTACGTATTTTATGTGATAATAATGATAATAATAACGATAACGATAACGGTAACGGTAACGGTAACGGTAACGGTAACGGTAAAGGTAACGGTAACGGTAACGGTAACGGTAACGGTAAAGGTAACGGTAACGGTAACGGTAACGGTAACGGTAACGGTAACGGTAACGGTAACGGTAACGGTAACGGTAACGGTAACGGTAACGGTAACGGTAACGGTAACGGTAACGGTAACGGTACCGGTACCGGTAACGGTAACGGTAACGGTAACGGTAACGGTAACGGTAACGGTAACGGTAACGGTAACGGTAACGGTAACGGTAACGGTAACGGTAACGGTAACGGTAACGGTAACGGTAACGGTAACGGTAACGGTAACGGTAACGGTACGGTAACGGTAACGGTAACGGTAACGGTAACGGTAACGGTAACGGTAACGGTAACGGTAACGATAACGATAACGATAACGATAACGATAACGATAACGATAACGATAACGATAACGATAACGATAACGATAACGATAACGATAACGATAACGATAACGATAACGATAACGATAACGATAACGATAACGATAACGATAACGATAACGATAACGATAACGATAACGATAACGATAACGATAACGATAACGATAACGATAACGATAACGATAACGATAACGATAACGATAACGATAACGATAACGATAACGATAACGATAACGATAACGATAACGATAAGAATACCAATACCAATAACACTAACGGTAGTAGTAGCAGTAGCAGTAGCAACAGCCAAAGCGACAGCAACAGCAACAGCAACGACAACGATAACAACAACAACAACAACACAGTAACAGTAACAGTAAAAATAAAAATAAAAATAATAATAATATTAGTAATAATAATAACTTTTCCTCTCAGACAACATATATGTATAGGAATAGGCAAGTTTACAAAAGATAAGTCACAGAAGAATAATATTCTAAGAATATAAACATTTATTTACTAAATATTGTTTTAACTTAACTTTAAATAAAGATTGAGTGTTTATTTTTCTTATTTCTATTGGCAAACAATTAAACAGTTTTAATCCTATAAAGTTACGAGAATTAACAGTTAAGTTAAGTTTAGCATATGGTACGTGAAAATCTTGTTGTTCCTCGTGTCAACATTTTGAAACATATTATTTAGTATAAATTTACTCTTATTATTAAAAATAAACAAACATATCTCAAAAATATAAAGACTAGGAAGAGTAAGAATCCTAAATTGTTTACATATATTTCTGCAGGAATAAGAAATGGAAACACCGAACATACATCTTAAAATACGTTTCTGAGCTATAAAAACATGGGACGAAAACGTAAAAATATGGGACGAAAACGTAAATTAAACTTTAATTTTTGCAACGAAAAATTGTCCCGAGGACGGTCCTGGATACAGCCAGCGGTTATATTTTATGTAATAAGTTCTTGTGCTGATTAATAAATTAGCTGCATAAACAGATGGGCGTTGTCAAATGGTAACAGTTTTTTGACTTTTTAATGATTATTAAACATAGTACAAATCAACTAAAATAAAGATTTAAACAAGAGTCATTTTTATTTATTTATCTCGGTAGTGGATTATCTTATTAGAGTAGATTATTTGTAGACAGTAGACACAAAGTAATAATAATGGCAACACAACACAACACAATACCTATAATCACTAAAATACCTATAATCACTAAAATAGCGAGGCATAAAATTAAATAATACATTGATGAATTAACATTACCGGCGTTCATATTTTTGCCCTTTTTGCAAATTGTAGTGAGTTTTCATCATCGAAATTTTTTATACCAAATATTGTCAAGAAGCTGTCTTATAATTTTTATACATTATAAACACCATTTTAATGAAATTAAGGGTTAAAAATTATTAAAACGTATAAATGTATAAATCGATAAACAAAAAGTATACTATAAATAATTTAGATGACAACAGTAAAGGATTCAATTTGTTCAAAGCATTTTGGTAAAACAAAAGTTTTTTACTGTATTAGAGAGGTATTTTTAGCTAATCTCCTACAATTCCTATCAATGAAGTCATATGTGTATGTTCTCTTGATTGATAGGAATTGTAGGAGATTTGATTTATATTTTATATTAGCTTAAAATCCCTCTCTAATACAGTAAAAAATGTTACAAAAGCTAATAATAAGGAATATATGGGTAGATATTGTGGGTGTAATTCAACGCTGGTTGGGGCTTTTGTCCACAGAGTAGATAGTTTCACATAATATTATTAATACCTAAAATATATATAAAAACAAAAGTTTCATAATTATTAATTTATACTTGCTTCACCTTGATTGATATTATAAAACTTCTTTTTTAATGACTGTCACTTGTATATAAAATTATTGGTTAAATGGGTACTTCAGTCATAAATAACTACATTAAAACAGCTTTATAATTAGTTTATTTTTCGGACAACGTTGGCAGTGTATATCCGCATGACCACCTTTCGTTTCATTCCCAAAGTTTTATCAACGGCCCTGCGGCACTGCTCATAGGATATGTACGCCTTTTTTACATGCAAATTAAAGAGTGATAGTAGTTGGGGAGGATCAATGATACTATTTAAAATTTTATATGAAAACAAAACTCCAAAATATTTTCGACGCGTTTCCAACAACTGTACATTAAACTTATTGTTTAGCAAATCCTGCAAAATACCACGACATGGATAGACACCATCAGCAGAAAACCACAAGTATTTCACAAAACGTCTTTGGACGGACTCAATATTATTTACAAAGAAGATATAGCCAGGGCTCCAAGCAATACTGGCATACTCTAACTTAGGTCTAACAAAAGCATTAAAATGAGTTTAACTGAATCCGCCCGTAAAAGATACTTGGAGTTTCTTATAACAAAACCGAAAAGATTCTGAAACAATGTTATTAATGTGATAAGAGAACGTTAATTTACTATCAAATACTACTCCAAGGTCATTAAATTGGGAACATCTAATTGTTAATACCTAAAAATATATAAAAAACGATTACATAAAAGGAAAAAATTGTTTTATTAATTAAGTAGTTATCATATTTAATTTAAATTCATTTATAGGTTAAAATCACTTTTGACATTGTCGATATTTAATTCCAAATAATTTTAATTTATTGGTATAATAATTTTTATAGCTAGATATTTGACTCAACTTAAAGGAAACGATCCTAAAAATGCAGAAATAGGTCAGATCTCATCTATTGTGATTGAATTTTCCCACAGTTTCAAAAGTGAACTTAGATATTTATAGAATGTTTTCATTAAACCAGGTCAGTTAATTTAGCAAGATTATTTTTTTAGATAATTATTAAATAGAGCTTTGTCTGTGGAATGTTCATTAGCATACCTAGATGTTTGGTATCAGAGACCATGCATATGACTGCATAGGAATTGTAGGAGGTTTGACATATATTAGCTTAAAATACCTTTCTAATACAGTAAAAAACAACCCTTATTTCTCTCCAAATCTTCGGAATGTAGAGGTGTGCAAAGCACAGCCTAAACATCCGTTCCAGGTGCGGCATTAAAGCATCCAAGCCCCATTCTAAAAGGGCTGGATAAATGCCGTCAATGCCTGGCGATTTGAAGCGTGAAAAGGTTTGCACTGCCCATTTTATTTTATCTTTAATAACAGTCTGGTTGGCAATCTGCCATTCCATGACTGAAGGTTGATTCTCAATTTCATCTGACCATCCTTCCCGTTCCATCAGTGTGGATCCTGGGAAGTGGGTCTGCATCAGCAGCTCCAGACTTTCATTTAGATTGATGATCACCATCTTCTCTAGTTAATAAACCCAAATCATGGTATTTTTCTTATGCAAGGGACCTTAGATAACCTAGCAGCCTGCCAGTAGTCTTCAATCTCCTTGCAGTAGGCTTTCCAAGCATCCCTTTGTCTTTTCCTGACTAGTTTTTTGAAAAATCTCAAGTGGGTTTTGTACAATTCCCAGTCTAAGTCTTGTCTAGTCATTTTTGTCTTATTGAATGGTATCCTAACCTTCTTCCTCAGTTCGCTCAGCTCCCGGTTCCACCAACAAGTGGTTGCACCAGACTTCTGGGTTGGGAGGCAGGATGTTATAAAGGCTCTCTTTATGGCAGATTGTACGATATCCACGAATACCTCAATCCCTCTATTATTTTTAGGCTCCTGATCTCGTACCAGGTTCTCCCGGAGGTTACATAGATATCTATACCTGTCAGTTCCTCGAGGGTTCCGGAACAGTTTTAGAGGCGTCTTATCCAACGATGATCCGACATAGATGCAGTATCTGACACATGCCAGTTCCGGATTACCTTAGATGTACACGCCGTAGTTAAAGTGACGTCTATTAATATCTGACTTCTAGAGTTAACAGCCTTTACTGCTTATAGAAAGGTTGCTAGTGTTAATATAATCATATAAAGAGTTACTTACCTCTTATGTTGTTGTCTTCACTGCCCCATGCTGCATGATGTGAATTAGTGTCACAGGCCATGATAAGTTCCCATTTCTGGGTGCGGAAGTGTGCTACCAGTTTCTCCATCTCCCTTGTTGATGGTGGGGTAGTCGAATTCTCTGGGAGGTAGACTGATGCCATGACAACCACAGTCTGTTTATCCTTGAATACACAGTCCACTTTCACGGCAGTCAGATCAGATGTTGAAAGGTGTTGTAGTGGTTGGGTTTTGATGTGGCGAGGGATGTATATCGCCGTCCTCGATTTGTTTGTATTGGGTGTACTGAAAATATTAGTTTAGTTAAACCCGAAACCCTAGATTTGACTATCCAGAGTTCCTGTATTAGTGCAAGTGTATCCTGCTCCACATCAATCAACCAACTTGAAGCATTATGGTGGCTGTCCTTATCCTCTCGAACCTTCTAGGAGGAGTGGATGCTTTTCTCTGCTTCCTGCGCCAGGGATGGAGTTGAAGAGGCAGCTGCATTCATATGCAATTCCGCCTCTCCAACCTCTATCTCCATCTGCTCCTGCTCCGACGGTCCAGGGGCAGTTGATACCGGCCCAGATTTCGTTTTCACCCTAATAACAAGGGATTGAAAGATGAAGTATATCCTCACCGACCTTGTTTCTAGGGTTCTTAAATCCTCGTCTCCGACACCAAAGACGAGTAGATAGCCACTCAGGTCGGCCTTAACCTCGTGGTGGAACAGGCACCACCTGTTCACACTCATTGTGGGGTTCTGACATGCCAGGCGATGAATTACCACCTCCTTTTCCTCGAGGTCGCTTTCGGCTTCCACGGAGTGGCTTTCGTCAGCCTTGGCAGCTGGTCAGAGCGCATCAAGGCAAGGGCCCTGCCCTCCCAAGATCGCAGCTTTCCTACTACATCTGCTAACCACAGCCGCGTATGTTCGTCTTCGCAGACAACCCTGATGATCTCACCAGAGTATGTCCACGAGCAAAACGCAAGTGTTTTGGCAATAACGTCAGGAGTAGCGGTTGGGTTGGTGGTTCAATTCCTTCTTCAGTGATCTTTTGCGAAGGGTCTCCTTGTGTCACAAGTTGTGGCGAGCGTTGCCCCTCTGCCGCTGGTGATAGCGAGTGTTGCCGCTCTGAAGAAGGTTTGGCTTTTAAATTATCCATGTGGGATTGATTTATATTCATCTACCTGGCTCCCCACCCTCCACGGAGTCTCAATTTGGGGTGTTGCATGGCAGGTAGATATAGCTCCCAGAAACAGGGCAACGACATGAGAGGGTTGTGCATCCCTGAAGGCCAGAGTCAACCGACATCCAGTTCTGCAACCCCCTACGCGCCTCCCTGCCCCAAAAGCTTACCCTACCAGCCCTCTGACCGGACAGCACAGCCGATTGACTGGGACTGGGTTAGCTCCCAGCAGCCCATCTAGCCGAATTCCACACCAAAGTGGCATGTTGCACACGCGGCCTGCTCAGCTGTCAGGTACCCTTCCTCCGACGACACGGGCCGCCAAGCACGGCACAAACATGTGGGAGCTGGACCGCGGGGATGCGTTTGGAAGAGATCCAAGCCAGAGGACCTGTTTATAGCAACCTTTGCCGAAGAACCGAAGCCCTATGGCTTCACCTATCAGCAACCCGGGAACGCGCCTGGTAGGTAATGCAACCCTCAGGGGGAAAATATGTTTCATGTTCAATATTTTAAGGATCGTATAGTCCTCAGAAACATTTTAGGAAAAATCATTATTATTGTTTCATTTTGCTTACTTTAAGAAGGGGAATCTATTCAGAAGTTTTATTATCACATCACTGTTTGTACATAGCAGAGTAAGATAATAATATTATTAGTGTTAAAATCTTCAATCCTAAAATAACATTTTATTGATCTTAATTTTATATTTTAATTTATATCGGACTAAGTTGCATAATGCTCTTAAAAATGAAGTCATTTTCCTTATATTTCAAAGGGAAATTTGCATATTTTTCACCCTCTAGTCATAACTCTGAAGGATTAAATTGCGTTGACGGAGTTGGCGAAGGTGGATTAGTTCTGGTTGAATATTAATTTACTTCAAAGTCAAGATAATTTCTGCTTACTCCGCAAAACCCGACAAACCGAAAGAGAGGTAATAAGTTTTATGGATCTTTTGGAGCCGACTGAAGCTTCCTCTTTATACGTCACTTTATGTTGAGAAATGAGGTTTCGATATTTCACAAAAATCTGTCTACCCATTTCAACTTATACGAACAAATGTCAAAAGGAATAGTGCTGCTACGTCTATATATTTAATTTAAATGTCGCCGACTATTGATAATAATATTTCTATATAGGTTTTGGGGAAACCGATTAAATTATTTATATTTTATTAATATTATTATGGAAAGCGTAGATAATTTGTCACTTCAAACAAATATAAACCAAAAGTGAGTTTCCAAAAGATGTGGACCATTTTAGTGATGCATATATTGGTATCTTGGAAACTATAACAGATAGGAAAATGGGGAAAGTTTTAAATGGTTCTATTGCTATCTTAAAGACGCTTGTAGACCGATCTAAACTCTTCAAGTTTTTTTAGTTATTTTGAAAAAAAGTAAATCTGGTATTTTCGAAAATAGTTTGTAACTTTTTTATTTAGAGGAATTTAAAATCTGAAAACACTGTTTTACAGCAAGTTTTTTCGAGGAATTTCATTGCAATTTGGATTTTCATTGCAAAGTTTCGGTTACGAGAAACCATCATCAACTTTCTTTTTTTTTGAGGTGAACGATTATTTATACCTTTATACGTACTTTATGTATGTCTGTTTAATACAAATTTAAATAAGGATTATTTTTTGCGAACACATCAGCTAAAGATAGAATGATAATAATATTAGTAATTCAAAACAAGAAGGAGCCGAGAGAAGTGGTTGTGCGTCCAACCGGCGAAAAAACTGGCCGGATGTGTAATCGCTTCTCAGGTGGGCTGAATATCTTGCACCACCGTGTTCGTCTCTCTCAAGACCATCGAGTATCCTCAGCGTAGACTGGGGATATGTGATCCGTTGATTACATACTTCTCGTGGTGGCTCTGTTGAAACCCGATGGATGTAGACTAGAAAGTCGTTGAGTCCCCCAAGCTACCGTGGCCATGGCTCAAAGGCACTATGGTATATATGTCGTGAACGGTACCCCCAGGATACCAAGTGAAACTCTGTTGTAGGTAGCCTTGAGTCTATACGCGAGGCTATGTAGAGGTCGACCAGCATTCCCCGATACTCCTGGGATAAAAATGAATTCAAAAACATAAATTAAAGAAAAAAACAACGACAACATTTCTGTCAGACCAGACTTGTTATAGAGAGCTCATGGGCTGACACAAACCGAAAATTTATTATGATTAACAGTAGCAACATTAGGACTATCAAGGACATCTCAACAAGTACCTACATATAGGATTGGCATAATCAATATCACGATTTCAAGTATCATGATTTTTAGGAATCGGTGTATGCTCACAATTCTGAATACCTGCACGGTGCAGGTAGATTGCATCCATTGGAATGTTTTGCTGATAAGGTGAAACACCAGAGGTACCGTTTGTTTACAAGTGAAATACTAGCGATGGACCTTTATTTCATTCATATCGGGTATTTAATTTCCATAATACTTGTTATTGTAGTAACTTCACATCATTATACAGTGTAGTAGGAGCACAGTATATCAATAGTTTTAAATACGCTGTCATTTAAAAATAAGAAAAAAGCATATTTTCACCTGTTATGTTTAATCATATAGTTTTCTAAAATATATATATATATATATATATCTATGACATTACAAACATTATCACACCTCGCAGATTTTTTTTTAAATTAGTAAGACTTGAATTATTAAGGTTTTTCTTCACGATGAAGGTACAATTCACTGTCTTTCAATGGAGATTCATGTTCTCTAATGCATTTTCCCTTCAGAAGTGAAAGAAAATCATTAAACTTAAACATTATAGTTTGACTTTACGCTAACATGAACCGACACTTTCTGGGTGGATGTTTTTTGTACATAATTATCTTATTTTGCCTCCATGAAATGGTAGCATTAAGTCTAACTCTGTAATTGTTCTTTAATATTTTTACGGATACTACTAACAAATAATAATATTAATAATCCTCATTCTAATACCGAGGATTAGCCAAAAAATCGGAGACTTGTATGGAAAAGGGGGCCGGATATTATTATTTAAGTAGGTCGCATTTGCACGTAGGAACGACTTATTTTAAACCACCGTTCAGTGTAAGAATAAGGGAAACGTGGAAAACCTCATTAATTAAGGAGACGGTCAAAAGCCGATCAGTATCAATCTATCACGTTGACCCAAGCCAACGTTCTTCCAACCTATCATACCTGCAAAGAGGGTGCCAATCCTCTCCACAAGTATAGCTGATCTACAGTCTACCGACCCCGGGATCCGAACCCAGGTGGTAGGCAAACACGATTCAAGTACTAATGCCTTGAACCGCTCGACTACTGGTTCTGGTAATACGACTACTTCTAGTAATACGAGTAAATAAATAAATATATACTAGCAACAACTAACAAAAAAGAGATATTTAGCATTTTTAAATCGAAATAGAGTCAACAATCCATCGCAAAAGCCATAAATAAACATCATATCAACTCTTGTCCCGTAAACTCTTCCATTGTTTTCGCTTAGAACTATTAAATTGGCAATCGGGTTGACAATACTTTGACATAGATAATTTTGTTTAAATTACTATGAAATTGACCAAAGTGAGATTAATTCAAGAGCGATTTTCCCAGAAACCGTTAAAGATAACGATTTTTAAAAAGAGTACCTTTTCAACGTAAAACAGTTCGGGAAAACGGAATTTGCTGTCCAATTTGTTAAAAAATCAAAGATGAAAAAGTTACACATGCAAAATACCAAGGATCCCGCCGTACCCACCCCAATGGACCTTGTGGAAATAAATGGATTAGTCCATCGAATTGCTCATCAAAATTTAGCTATGTATACCAAATTTCATTCATTTATCACAGCGCGATTGAGAGATTGCGCGATTGCAAAAACATGATTTCCATTCCTCCCTCTTCAATGGGTCCCGTGCCCTTAGGAAACATTTCCGGACCCATGTTCATATGAACTTTTTTACTTAGTTTTGATCATAGAATCGTCCTGTTCAGGGTTGGCAGCTAATTATGAGACACTCTGTATAACTCATTGATACTATTTGCATTACTCAACTTGTTTAAAATCATATATGCATATACAATTAAAAAATAATATTAATTTGACTTGAGAAAAGTATGCTTACCTGAAGTATATTAGGTGTTGGCCACGTATAATATACAAAGTTTAAACAAACTTGATATGAATCCAAGAGAGACTGATTGCAACTAACTTTAGTTTATTAACTTTTGCTGTTCTTTGACAATATTGGTAATTAATGACATTTTCCATTACAGTGGAAAATGTTAATGTAATATCCACACTGTTTTATACTATGTCGAAAATACTATCTGTCTTGTCTAATTAACTACTTTTCGAAAATTTTCGAAAATCTAAGTATATGCTTGAAAATTTTTCGAAATGTATCCAAATAAAAAACAGCAAATTTTTAATTATTTTCAAGAATTTAAACTACTATAGTTATTAACCAGAAAAAGTTATTTTAATTTGTATGGTAGAAAATTTACAGCTAAAAATATTGTTTACAATTTTGTGACAAAATTTAATATTTTGTTGTTTTGTCTCGAATCAAGAGCTATGTATCGAATTGTAGTACGAACGCCGACTGTGGAACGCTCTAAATATACAATCCTCTGTTGCAAAACACTCAGAGAGGTCGATTATGTTTTTTAAAAATTTATCATGTCCGATAATAAAAACTTTTGACTATCCATCCTGTCCCCCCCCACGGTGAGGTCATCATTTTAAATGACACTTAATTTTTTTTCTGATTTTCCTTGAAATTATGTATACAGCAAATATCTGGTTACATGATGTTGCTTTAATACCTACTTTACGAAATATTTGCGTTGAAAGTTTCAAAATATACAGTTGAATATTGAAGCTGTCATGGAATATTGGACTATGCTTATTCAATTAAATGAACTAACACATAGACACATATACCTAAGTGTCAAAGTAAGTCCCGAAAACAATTTTTAATATTAAATAATAGTATTTTATACAGTTGCAGCAAGTATTCAGACGACTTACTTCATACGAACAAATAAATAATTCAATATATTTTCATCAAAATATTTAAGAAACTGCAAATGAGAATAATAAAACTATATACTGCACCAAATGTTTGCACTAAATATTGCACTAAATTACAAAAATTATTGTTTTTAACGCGTTTTTAACTACCGAAAATTCCATGGTAACTTCGATATTCAATTGTGCATTTTGAAATTTTAAACGCACATATCTCAGAAAATATTAAGATAATACTATGTATCCAAATATTTGTTGTATGCAGAATTTCAAGAAGAATTCGTAATAAAAAATATTGTTGACCTGTCCCAGCGTTTTGCACTTCGGTAAACAGGAAACTGAATATTTCGAGCGCTCCACAGCTGGAATTCGTACTGTATTGAAATTTATTCAAAAATATTTTAGCGTCAAATTTGGGGACTTAAGACTACATATGTAACATACGTGGCACCCTGTAGTAGCTACATTAAAATCTTGAAAATATTATTAAAAAAAAATGTTTCTAAATTTTCAAGTCACCAGAAACAACATAGGCACGACTAAAATATTTTAATAAAAACTATCCATCGCTTTTAATATTAACATTTGAACTAAAACAATTTTGGATAAATCGTAATATTTTGGTGTCCCAAATTCACAGTTGAGATGACTCGAATAAGGATTTGCTGAAATATGTAATATATTTGGGTAATCTCGCCTTAATATATCAAATATCCTGAGCAGATGGTAGGCATATGATCATTTAGCAAAGGACGAGCGCTTGTTACATGGATGGATTCCTTATATTAAAAATAATTGAAATAAAATTTATCTAACTTTATGAAATGTGAAGGTACATTAGATACACCTATTTGAAGTGTATGAGGGAAGACATTAGATCGAGTTTCTTAATGATGCTGTTTCCAATTCTAATTTTTGAATTCAGTTTTGGAAGTTAGTTCTTCTTGGAATATACTATTAAGAATTTATACTATAATGTTAAATTTCTTTATAAATTCAACATGGAATTCATATTAGTAACATCATATGCTGCAATGCAATTTATTTTAGATTTGCGTTTCTTGAAGATGCTACAAAATGGGCCCTGTCTTTGAAATGTTTAAAATATTTTGTATTTTAAGGGTATCCTTAATAAAATAAGACTATCAAGATATTGGAAGCTTTCAAAACATCAATTAAGGTCGCCGTATTTCTCGCCGTAAAATGATCAAATTTGTGGTGTTTTTTAAGTAGGTACTGAAATCTCGAAAAATAAAACACGTAGAGCAAAAGTAATATAAAAAATAAAATCACAGATGTTTTGTTTATCCACTTTTACTATTTAAACTTCTCCTCAAATAATATAATAACTTTTAAAATGCATTTGTATGACACACATTATTTCGCTATTCTAACCCCACATTTTAACAATGTACGTATAAACAAAAGTGAACAATTTTATATGCAGAACTATGTATAACTAACTATAACTATGTATATGTTATAACAATATTTACATCTATAGTTGAATTTTAAAAATTACGTATTTTAAAAGATTTAAGTAGGTACCTAAAAATTTTCTGGATAGCTAGCTTTCTGATTTTTTTACTGTTTTAGAAAGGTATTTTAAGCTAATATAAATCAAATCTCCTACAATTCCTATCAATGAAGTCATATGTATGTTCTCTGATACCAAACATCTAGGTATGCTAATGAACAATTCCACAGACAAAGCTCTATTCAATAATTATCTAAAGAAAATAATCTAATTTACTCACTCTATAAAAATCTAACTTCACTTTTTTGGCAGTGGGAACACGACAAATTCAACCACAATAGATGAGATCTGACCTGAAGAAGCAATCCTAAAAATGCAGAAATAGGTCAGATCTCATCTATTGTGGTTGAATTTGTCGTGTTCCCACTGCCAAAAAAAGTGAAGTTAGATTTTTATAGAGTGAGTAAATTAGATTATTTTCTTTAGATAATTATTGAATAGAGCTTTGTCTGTGGAATTGTTCATTAGCATACCTAGATGTTTGGTATCAGAGAACATACATATGACTTCATTGATAGGAATTGTAGGAGATTTGATTTATATTAGCTTAAAATACCTTTCTAAAACAGTAAAAAAATGTTACAAAAGCTAATAATAAGGAATATATGGGTAGATATTGTGGGTGTAATTCAACGCAGGTTGGGGCTTTTGTCCACTGAGTAGTTAGTTTCACACAATATTATTAATACCTAAAAATATATAAAAACTTTTAGATAAAAGGTGAACATTTTTCAAGTAGGTATTGTCATATTTAATTCATTGACAGGATGTCACTTTTTTGTCATTGTCGATATTTAACTTCTAATAGTTTTAATTTTTATAATAATTTTTATAGTTAGATATTTGATTCAACTTAAAGGAGACCACCTGAAGAAGCAATCGTAAAAATGCAGAAATAGGTCAGATCTCATCTATTGTGGTTGAATTTGTCGTGTTCCCACTGCCAAAAAAGTGAAGTTAGATTTTTATAGAGTGAGTAAATTAGATTATTTTCTTTAGATAATTATTGAATAGAGCTTTGTCTGTGGAATTGTTCATTAGCTTACTTATATGTTTGGTATCAGAGAACATACATATGACTTCATTGATAGGAATTGTAGGGGATTTGATTTATATTAGCTTAAAATACCTTTCTAAAACAGTAAAAAAATGTTACAAAAGCTAATAATAAGGAATATATGGGTAGATATTGTGGGTGTAATTCAACGCAGGTTGGGGCTTTTGTCCACTGAGTAGTTAGTTTCACACAATATTATTAATACCTAAAAATATATAAAAAATAGCTTTCTGATGTTATACAGGGTGATTCAGGTTTAATCTTGATAACTTCACAAATCGATAGAACAGGTTAAAATAATGTTCATTTGTGATATAAACTTATTTCCTAAAACGCATCGTTTCCGATAAAGAGGGCGTTGAAGTAGGAATTTTTTCTAGTTTTTTCTTCATAACTTTTGAACCACTTTCCGATTTAAGTGAAATTCGGAACACAAACACTCCTTATGATCTTACATAAGCTTCTTAAGTTTGAACTATCTTATAAGTGTATTTTCTATGCTATGCTTATTTTATTTCAAAACTACAAAAAAATTATTAATTTCAATAAAACATCTACACACCACTTTAACCTGATTAATTTCGAAAGTTTTTCGTCTCCTGTTTTTTTTTTCGACGTTTGGTCTTGTTTCTGAGATATTCAAAGAAATTGGTGACAGTGTAGCGCACCAGCCGCGTAAATTTCATTTAACGTTATAGCAACCCATGAAAACAAAACTCAATGATTTGTGTAAAGTAACGTTTGTGAAAATCATTGTCAAAAGTATTATTTAAAGAGCATTTTTAGTGCTAAGAAAAAATGCCAAGAACGTTTACAAATGCGGAATATGCCGATATACCTTATGTTTATGGTATCTGTGACGGAAATTCCAACGCGTCAGTTCGAGAGTACCGAACACGCTTCCCTAATAGAAGAAATCTAAATGTACAAGTTTTTGTAGATGTACATCGTCGATTTTGGGAATATGGTTTGCGCCGCTACAATGATCATAATCGTAATGTACCACCAAGAAATCTTAATCTTTTTGATATCGATAGAACTTTAAGCGCACGCCGAGCAGCTCGGCAACTCCATTTATCTCAATCAAAAGTACTGAGAACACTCAAACAAGATCATCGAAGGGCTTTCCATCTCCAACCAGTTCAAGGTTTGTTACCAGGAGATGCTGAAAAACGTTTAAATTTTTGTAAATGGGTTTTAGATTCAACAGAAATTAATCCACAATTTCTGCATAAGGTTTTATGGACCGACGAATATAATTTCACAAAAGCTGGAATTGTGAATTACCACAACATTCAGGTTTGTAGTGAAGTCAATCCTCGATGTGTCAGACAATCTTCATTTCAGCAACAGTTTAGTGTAAATGTGTGGATAGGTGTTTTAAGTAATAACCTATGTGGGCCGCATATTTTGCCTTCTCGTTTAAATAGGGATTTATTTCATGAGTTTCTACAAAACTCTCTCCCCGACGTGTTTGATGATGTCCCCTTAAATTTACGCCAAGGGAACTGGATGCAGTTGGATGGTGCCCCTGCACATTACGGAAGGCAAGTACAGTAGTGGTTGGATGAGAATTAGAGTCTTTTCACACGGGCCACTGTGCAGCGCTGCTGAGTGGACTTATGGTTGATGTTTCGGTGGGAGTCGACGACTACGCGCCACCGTGGCGCTGCTAATTCTGTGGCGCGTCCGTGTGAATAAGTCTATATAAAATAATGTTTCGTCAAAACGGACCACTCAACGGCGATTCCGAGAAGCGCTGCACGGTGGCTCGTGTGAAAAGGCTCTTATCCTCGTCGATGGATTAGACGGCAACCCAACAACCACCCAAATATGTGGATTCCTTGGGAACGACCAGTTGCTTGGCCTCCGCGCTCGCCAGATATGAATCCTCTGGATTATTTCGTTTGGGGCCATCTAAAAGCAATTGTGTATGATACGCCAGTACATACCCGTGAGGAATTGATCCAAAGGATAAGACATGCTTGTGATGACATAAAAAACAATCCTGTCCAAATAGCAGCTACGGTAAATACACTAGTTCGTCGATGCCAAAAATATATTGAGGCTGGAGGAATGCACTTTGGACAATTATTGTAATTTTTTTAGTAGTTGATAAGTTTGTTGTAAATCTTGTAATAAGTAGTTGTTACTAAATTTATGTTTGAGGTTATTGGCATTTATTCTTTACACTAAGAACACTCTTTAAATAATACTTTTGACAATGATTTTCACAAACGTGTTTTTCTTTTTTTTATGAGAGCCTTCCGACAGTGTCCCCGGAAGCACCGCAGCCTATAGACTTATTGTGCATCTCTCGACGAGCACAAACATCCATGGTACTACAGTGGGATTCGAACCTACACCGACATAGCCGATCCAGACTGGTTCCACGAGCAGTCGTCTCTCAGCCACCTCGACTATCGCGGCGCCCAAAACTTCAGTTTACACAAATCACTGAGTTTTGTTTTCATGGGTTGCTATAACGTTAAATGAAATTTACGCGGCTGGTGCGCTACACTGTCACCAATTTCTTTGAATATCTCAGAAACAAGACCAAACGTCGAAAAAAGAACAGAACGAAAAAGTTTCTAAATTAATCAGGTCAAAGTGGTGTGTAGATGTTATATTGAAATTAATTATTTTTTTTTTTTGTAGTTTTGAAATAAAGTAAGACGGGGGGCATACAAAATATACTTCTAAGAGGGGCAGGTAGTTCAAACTTAAGAAGCTTATGTAAGATTATAAGGAGTGTTTGTGTTCCGAATTACACTTAAATCGGATAAGTGGTTCAAAAGTTATGAGGGAAAAACGAGAAAAAAATTCCTACTTCAACACCATCTATCTCGGAAACGATGCGTTTTAGGAAATAAGTTTATATCACAAATGAACATTATTTTAACTTGTTCTATCGATTCCTGAAGTTATCAAGATTAAAACTGAATCACCCTGTATATTGATTTTACTTCGATACCTTTGAATATTCGCAGGTGAGAGAACATTCTTATTATTTGCTAAACTCTATATTATGCAGTTCTTAAATGTCTACAATTACTTGTATTTGTAGAAAACACTATTTCAAGAATACGGCGCCCTTAAATAAAAACTGATGGTTAATTAAAGTCACAAATAAATAATACCTGAAAATGTAATTAGGCAGTCCATTTAAAACGATGGAAAATGCTATAGAAATATGAATAGTAAACTATACGTAAGTTCGTATTCCCAAAGTTAGTTTGGGAAGCATCTATAATTACAAAATTTGAAGTTAAACACCCTGGTCTCTTGTATCTGATTAAGCTTTGTGTTGTTAAACTGTGATTTACCTCATAAAACTTTTCTCATCAACTATTGCTCAACGGCCATCCCAAACACTGTTTAACGGTTAGATACGATGCCCTGCGTGCTCCAATACCAATTCCAGCTTGAACGCTTCCGATGTAATAAATGCTCACGAATTAATCAAACTGGCACTACAGCGAAGACTTCGCTGTTGTCGATGTATCATCCTCCCTAAATTATAAATTATAACTACAGCCTTCTATACTACGTAGTATTGTATTTTATCTACAATGTTGTATTATGAAAATATTTTCTTATGTCGTAGACCTCTGAAATCATAATATATTGTTTGTGAAAGCGTTTCGAAATTGACAAATTTTGATTAGAATTTCGAAATAACACTCTTTTAGGCACTAGTGCCTAAAAGTAAAAATGAAATATTAAAAGCAATGAAAATATTTATTTTTTATAAATTTGAAAGGTACAATAATGTAAATTGTTAAAGTGAATACTAGCGGCATCCAGGTTCTATTCTCTAACAGCAATGCAAGTAGTCAGAAAGAATAAAATGCTAATAGTGGCAATATTGCTAGCTTCTGCTTGTGCGTGAACTTCTTTTAATTTCTTATTTGCTGTATCTTTCTCATCCATGATTCTTTTTGCTATTTCGTTTTTCTGTTCAATGGAATTTTATCGTCAACCTCCATGTCGCTTTAATAGTGTCCGCTACAGAATCTGCTAACATTGTTGCAGAGCTGTGCCGGAAGCAATGGCAAGTGTATTAATTGGCTTTGGAGAGTTCAAGAAATTCCGCTATATTTTTTGGCATTCCAATTGTATTGATTTCAACTGGAAGGGTACAGCATTTATTATTTAGATATGTCAAAAAAATCGCTAATGAGTCGTATTGAGTGCACGAAGTTTTGCATACTTACGAAGTATATCTAATATCATCTATTGATCCCTCAGTAATCGTAAACATTCTTGTTCTCTCAACATGTATTCAGAATTTTTATATATTTTTAGGTATTAATAATATTGTGTGAAACTAACTACTCAGTGGACAAAAGTCCCAACCTGCGTTGAATTACATCCACAATATCTACCCATATATTCCTTATTATTAACTTTTGTAACATTTTTTTACTGTTTTAGAAAGGTATTTTAAGCTAATATAAATCAAATCTCCTACAACTCCTATCAATGAAGTCATATGTATGTTCTCTGATACCAAACATCTAGGTATGCTAATGAACAATTCCACAGACAAAGCTCTATTCAATAATTATTTAAAAAAATCTAATTTACTGACCTGCTAATTAAACACTCTATAAATATCTATCTTCACTTTTTGGCAGTGGGAACACGACAAATTCAACCACAATAGATGTTAAATATCGACAATGACAAAAAGTGAATTGTAGGAGATTTGATTTATATTAGCTTAAAATACCTTTCTAAAACAGCAAAAAAATGTTACAAAATAAGGAATATATGGGTAGATATTGTGGGTGTAATTCAACGCAGGTTGGGGCTTTTGTCCACTGAGTAGTTAGTTTCACACAATATTATTAATACCTAAAAATATATAAAAACTTTTACATAAAAGGCGAACATTTTTCAAGTAGGTATTGTCATATTTAATTCATTGACAGGATGTAACTTTTTGTCATTGTCGATATTTAACTTCAAATAATTTTAATTTTTATAATAATTTTTATAGTTAGATATTTTAATCAACTTAAAGGAGACCACCTGAAGAAGCAATCCTAAAAATGCAGAAATAGGTCAGATCTCATCTATTGTGGTTGAATTTGTCGTGTTCCCACTGCCAAAAAGTGAAGTTAGATATTTATAGAGTGTGTCATTAGCAGGTTGGTAAATTAGATTTTTTTCTTTAGATAATTATTGAATAGAGCTTTGTCTGTGGAATTGTTCATTAGCATACCTAGATGTTTGGTATCAGAGAACATACATATGACTTCATTGATAGGAATTGTAGGAGATTTGATTTATATTAGCTTAAAATACCTTTCTAAAACAGTAAAAAATCCAAAGACTTGTCAGTCATTATTACTCATTTTTAGCGAATTTCTCGCAAAACTTTGTAGGAAATACGGCGAAGCGTGACGTTTGAACTTGACAGAACATTAAACAAGGCATAAACAGTACTTTAGAAGTAGATTGCCTGCAAACTTTTCAAAATGTTTAAAAACACAAATAAAAACATGAAAATATCATTCACTTTCACAAAAAAATCTTATATGAAATTCGTTGCAAAATCAATGTGTCCCGTGCTTAAAACCTCTTTTCGCAACTTGTTACATAAATAGCTATTCTTTATTAGAAAAATATAAGTAAATATAAGATATTATTAAGGATATCAATACTTAGAATTTATTATGCCCTGATCATCCTCAAGGATCTAATTTGGGAGCATTATTATTTAATAGATTTACATATAAATACCATAGCAGATGTATCCTGTTTCCATTAAGTTTATGACCAGAAACCCCTAGAAGACTGGCGGCGATTTCAGAACTATTGAAGTTGTTTATTTAAATGTTGTAGATAATAAATTGCCACTTAATGTCGATAAGTGCAATATTGCGTTTTTTACTCGCAAATTGCCATCTGGATTTTAATTACCTACAAACTGAATAATTTTAGTTTTTATTAGCATTTTGAAACTATTGCGGTCGAAACACTTTGAACTCTTAGAACACTTGATTTCATTGTACAGGGTATCTCGATAACTATAAGAAACATAAGAGAAACTTAAGATGCTGCATTCAAAACTTTCATAGACCTCTTCCTTTTTAAGATACAGGGATAAATTAAAAAATCTGCTTTTAAGAGATTCTTTGCATCTTAGAGAAAAGCTGAGATCAAAATATTGAAAATTGTTTCGGATGGACTTTTTGCATAGAGTTTAGTAGAGTACTTGCAATTTCTCTACAGGGTGTCTCTTTTAAAATATGACTCTACGCATACATTTTTTAAAGTGCAGCACCGTGTATGTTTATATATGCAATTCAACTGCATTATATATATATATATATATATATATAGTATATTATTATTATTATTATAGTTGCCACCTCATATTTTTGAAATTGCAAAAAAAAAAACGTTAAATGGATAAAACTGATTGTTTTGTTGCTGTTCACCACGCATTTCTATATAATTATACAAAATTGGTTCATTAACGCTACCTTAGTTACTTACAATAATTAAGTTATATAACAAATAGTCGATTTTTTCTACTATATCTAACGGATCTATAGCATCATAATTAATAATACTATATAGTAATATGATGTGTGTTAAGAATAGTATTCATTAATATTGAAAAGATAAATGGAAACACAAAATATATACTTTTATTTATTATTTCTATTTTATAATTTGCTAGTTATTCTCATGATTAAGATCTTCACTAGAGGGAAAATGTAAGCAGTTTCTGAATTTTTATTCAATATTGAATAGTTTTCAATAGTTTTTATATGACATTGTCGATTAATTTTTTTCTTATTAATTATTTTGTTATCTTTGTTTTTATTTATTTCCAAATGTTATTGAATTAAAGATATTTATACATTTCTTAATTGGCTGATACAATTATCTTATAAAAATTATTTTTTAAATTATTAAAGAGAATATTATTTTTAAAATTATTAAAGTAGAATAACTTTTTATAATTATATAAAAATGACTCACGATGCACCATGCAACATTAGTTTTATCAAATTAACGTCTTTTGACAATTTTCAAAATATAAAGTAACAAATATTATATATCATTATGAAGGAAAAAAATAATGCAATTGAATGGAATAAAAATATACAGAGCGTTACATACATAAAATGTATGTTTGGGTCATGTTTGAAAAGAGACACACCTGTATGGAAACTTGAAGTACGCCACTGAACTCTATGTAAAAAACTCTATCAGGAGCAATATTCACCATTTCGTTATCTTAGCTAATCTCTGAGATACGAAGAATCCCTTCAGCAGTTATTTTAAATTTCGCTTATATCTCAAAAACGAGAGTCTATAAAAGTTCTGATTACGGCATCTTAACTTTTTCGGAAAAAGTAGTCCCGTGTTGCGAAAACTATATCCTTTTATCTTTTGTAGTTTCTCAGATAACTTGCAATCACAACGAAATTGGAACACCCTGTAATACAGACATGATTTAAATAATGTAAATTTTTCGCCAGTCTTGCCTTTTTACATTATACATTTTTCATATTCACATTTTGTATTGTCCACCACTTTAATCAGTGTAGTGAATTTTCAAAATAAAATATAATTGGTAGAAATATACCTACTTTAGTTTAAACACTTCGAAATGTTTCGTATTATAAAAATTTCTTAAGGAAGGTTAATTTTTGTTAATAGGGAAATACATTGCGACAGAAGCATGGAAACTGTAAATAGCGTTACAGAAATTATTTTAGATATATTTTTATTCTTCATGCCGTGATACGAAAAAAATTAAAAATCGAGGAAGTTTTCTGACATCACGAAAAATTAAATTTAAAATACAGTATGCGCCAAAAGTATGGAATAAATTCAATAAAAACGAAACAATTATTTTTTGGGAAAAATCCTCGAACAGGTCGATTTTTAATTTAAAAAATACATATTTTAGCGTAAAATGCGATTTTCAAATGTCAGAATGTTAGAAAACGTAAATCAGTTAAAATAAAGCAAAAACGTTATCAAGTTTAGTTTTTCGAATTCCATAGTTCTTTTATGGATCACGTAGGTGAAAATCTTTGCAAAGTGTCATTGTGACACCGACTTTCTAATAAGTATTGTAAGCGACATAGAAATTATTATTCAATTTAAAGTATTATGCCACATTTAACTGTTACTCAAAGAATTGAAATTTTAATTCTTATAGGATGCGGGAATATGACTAGAACTCAACAGGAAGTTTGCGATTTATTTAATAAAAAATATCCAGATCGCCCTATCAGCCAATCAACAGTCAGTAAGGTAGAGTCTAAATTTGGAGAAACTGGCAATGTTGTAAATATTCCAAAACCTGGACGTCCAAGCATTCATGAAAATCAGAAACAGAACATTTTGATAAGTACGGTGGATAATCCTCATAATTCTTCACGATTGGTTGCATTAAACAATGACACTAGTCAGAGCACAGTGCTACGTATCTTGAGGAAGGAAAAATATCATCCCCACAAAATTTAACTTGTGCAGGAACTCAATGAAGATGATCCCGATCGCCGCTTATACTTTTGCGAAATTCTAATGGATTTATGTCAAGGAAATAGAAATTTACACCGGCAAATACTTTTTTCAGATGAGGCCACATTTTGTCTGACCGTCAAACTTGCAGATATTGGAGTCGGGAAAATCCTCATTGGATGGCAGAGGCACATACCCAACACCCTCAGAAATTAAATGTGTGGACTGGAATAGTTGACGACAGAATAGTAGGGTCTTTCTTGTTTGAAGGAACCCTTACAGGACAAAGATATTTAGAGTTTCTAGAAAATGACCTTGTTCCAGCCCTTGCAGTAATTTTTCCTAACGATAATGACCCTGTCATTCCTGACGATACCATATGGTTTCAGCAAGACGGTGCACCTCCGCACTATGCGCGCCCTGTACGAGATTTTTTGGACAACTGTTTTCCTGGGAGGTGGATCGGCAGACGCGGACCGATAGAATGGGCTGCAAAATCGCCAGATCTTGCACCTCTTGACTATTTTTTATGGGGATACTTGAAGTCAAAAGTGTACATTAATAAACCACGTAATTTAGAAGAACTTCAAAATCGCATTCGGGACGAAATACGCAGAGTTACCCCAGAAATCATTCATAATGTGCAAGAAGAATTTCTTCACAGACTTGCGCATTGTCAACAAGTTGGTGAATGGCAATTCGAACATTTAATTTAAGTATAAAATTTAATCAATTGTATTTTATTTTACATATCTCAGAATTGTTACTTTTTTTATGGATAAAATTTACATTTTCTAACAATCAATCGTCATTTACTCGAAAACTTTCCTATGTAAAAGGACAAAATTTTAGTACTGTCTGATAGAGAATTAAACGATTTTTCAGAATCAAGGAAAAAAATATGGTGTTGCCATTTAAAAAAAATCGATGACGTCATTACTCGAAAACAAATGATATTTGAAAATCGCATTTTACACTAAAATATGTATTTTTTAAATTAAAAATCGACCTGTTCGAGGATTTTTCCCAAAAAATAATTGTTTCGTTTTTATTGAATTTATTCCATACTTTTGGCGCATACTATATAGATAAACATTTTATTATTTTTGTAAAGTTCTTGTAAATAATTTTAAAATGTAATGCTTATAAATTGCATACATTTTATAAAATCTTATATAAAAGACTTTCACAACAGTTTTTATCGTGATAAAGAGGTTACTAGAACAGTTTTTCATCGCCTTTCTTTGAACGTATTTCGTATAAGAGGCGAGAAAGTTCCTTTGTTCCTTAAATCCAATACTTATTTTCCCTTTACACTCATCGCCTATTCTGTTGCGATTTACACTTTTACTAAAATCCCACACTTATTATTGTAGGTATAGTCGCGTCAAGAATTCAGACGTCTTACGTCACACGACTGACGTTATACATTTGTTTTTATTGTAAACGTAATTTTCGATATTTGGTCGTGTTAAAAACAATAATTTTTTGCAATTTAGTGCATTATATTGGTTCTAGCTAATGGTAACACAAAATTTAATTTAATGCGTGCAATAGATCACAACAGTCAAGTTCATTATGCAAAATTTTGTAAATCAATGTACAACTAGAAATGACACGTCTAACTTCTAATAATGTAACATCAAAGGTATTCAATAATACATCATGACTAAATCCTCTTTCTGGATATGAACCATACTCTTTAAAATAAAGAAATTTCAAGAACTTTCTTTGTACACTCTCAATAGCTGCAATATGACACCTATAAAACGGGAATCATACTATCGAAGCATATTCAATTTTAGATCTAACGTAGGAGTAATAGAGAAGCTTAAAACTTTGTGCATTACGAAAATTTTTACAATTTCTAATTAAGAACCCTAATATCTTTAACGCTGCTGATACGATTAAGGAAATATGTCCATTAAACGACCATTTGCTATCAAAAGTTATTCCCAAATCTCTATTACTATTACAACGAGATAATATTGATGAATTTAATCTGTACTCAAATTAAATAAACTGTTTTTTCAAAGAAATACTCATAATTTTACACTTGCCAGCATTTAAGTATAATTTATTAATGGTACACCAAGTCTCAATTTTAATAAGCTGACCTTGAATAAATTCACAATCATTCACTGATTCCACGCTATGATATATTTTCAAGTCATCTGCAAATAAAGCAAATTTGCAGTCTATAATACTACTAATATCGTTTATAAATAATAAGAACAGTAAAGGCCCCAAAATAGCTCCCTGGGGAACACCTGAAGTTAACGAGAACATTTGCGAGTTATAACCGTTATAAGATACAAACTGAGATCGCCTGGAAAGATAGTTTTTTACTAATTTTATAAGGGAGTCACTAAAACCATACTTAAGTAATTTTGACAGCAATATTCCGTGGTCTATACGGTCAAAGACTTTACAGAAATCTGTGTAGACTACATCAACCTGTCCCTGACAATCTACTACCTGGGCTACATACTGAGAAAACATAATCAAGTTAGCAACAGTCGAACGGCCTTCCACAAATCCATGCTGGTAAGGAGAAATCAAGTGACTCACTGAATTATAGATACGATTATAGATACATATCTCTAAAACTTTAGCAAAATTACTCAGTATTGAGGTAGGTCTGTAATTACTTAATACTGTAGGATCACCTGATTCAAGTACAGGACAAATTCGAGCAATTTTCCATACATTTGGAAAGGTAGACGTTCGAAGCACTAAATTGAATATTGTAAGTAAAGGTTGAACAAAAACGAATCTACAGTCCTTAACCAGGAAACTAGGTATTTGGTCAGAACCCGATGTCATTTCATGTTTCAGTTTATTAATAGCTGTTAATATCTCATTCTCACTAAATTCCGCAATATGCAAAATAGGTATGTTTCCCAAGTCAACAGCAGATAAGTTCGGATCGGAAGAATTTATATATACGCTGCCAAAATAGTTTCTAAATCCATCAACTATTCCTTAAAATTCTCCAAATCAACCAATGACCTTGACATTTTATATTTACGCAGGAAACGATTTTTCAGTTTTATGTTATTAACAATAGCAGCAGTGTACCAGATAGGATATTTATGTCTTGTATTATTGCGGAGCGCTACATAATCGCTAAGCAGAGACTCAATTTTTTCAGAAAATGCTTGACAGGCAGTATTTGCATCAGTAAAAGTTGACAGAAATAACCAATCAGTTAGAAATAAAGCGTTATATAATTCATTAAAATTGGCTCTACGTAAGTTAAACATCCTGCCATTAGGTGCATTAGAGAAGTTTTTTGACTGTTGAGTAAATTCAGATAGTTCAATATGCAGTGATGGGTGATACAAATCTTCAGCAAGGAGTGGAATAATATTTCGCGATACTGAACAATTCATGCTACCAATAACCAAATCCAATACCCTACCATATACATTATTAACCTTAATAAACTGTTGTAAACCAAACAAATTAAGAAAATTACATAAGACTTGACATTTAGAATAATGAGTAGTATTTTGAAAATTGGGGATATTAAAATCTCCTATTATAAGGACTGACTTTTGACTCATCACCATAGTTTCAAGTAATTCAAATAACGTCTCAAACTCCAAAACAGATGTATCAGGTGGAATATACGAATTATATAAAAATAACGAAAAATTGCACAAATGTATCTTACATCCTAATATTTATCAACTCGATATTGATTTTGATAAGCAATTAATACACCACCACCTCTTGTTTTCTTCACAACATCAAAACGTCTGTCACACCGTAATACATTGTAACAGTTACCTTGAAAATATTCTGAGCTCAATATGTCCGCAGAAAGCCAAGTTTCGGATAAACAGATGAAAGAAAATTCACTGTCGCCAACACCAGCCACAAAATCGTCGACCTTGGATCTTGAGCCACGTACATTTTGATAAAACAGAAAGAATTGTAATCCATTGGGTTCAATCAGTTTAAAGACACCATTTTAGGCAAACCTTTAACTGTTTTAATCCTTAAACCTGTTTCACCTTTACTAACTCGCTCATTCAGTGACATGCAGCTATCAACAAACCTACCAAGCTACCGAAGAATATGTATATTGGATGTTTCAAAAAAGTTACAAACTTTGAGGGATAGTAGAGGAGGTTGAGACATGAAAATATAAGATAGGAACGTAACGCAAACTTAACTCAAAATAAAGACCCAGAAACCTTATTCCTGTGGCAAATGAAAAGTTATCTTAAGAAGTTTTTGTTACAAGAAAGAACTTATCGTGTATTTCTCAAATAATCAACAAACATGAAATGAAAATTTGTACAATAAAATCAATGACTCTTTTTCGAATAGGTCTTTCAGTGGAAGCTAAATGAGTCAATTTTGTTTAACTGGGGTAACTGAGACGCATTTTGCATATGGTGAAGGCAGAGGCAATGATCGGGCACGTATTTATCAGTAACGATTTCCAGACCACCATCATCCATCGTATAAAATGTTTGTCACAGTTTACCAAAGGTTTTGGAATCAAGGCGGTTTCACGCGACATGACGGCTCAGGACATGTGCATTCGGTGAAATTTGTAACTGTTTTTTGAAACACAGATTAATAAAGTCAAGCAGCTTAGTATTTTGAGAAATTATAATTTACCTTAACGTGAAATGAAGTGTTTTACTTGATTTTCTACCATTCCAATTAGTATCTACAATATCAATTATCAGTACACAAATGAAATTTGTATATTTATTCCAATTTTGCAAAATGCATTTTAAAATTGATAGTAAATTTGAATAAACTAACTTTTTTGCTATGCGTTCTTAATATGTATTCTGTAAACACATTTACAGAACATATTTTTAAATTTACAGCAATTAATTAACTTTATGTAACATTATTTCTGTTTGTCAAGAAGTTAATTGTATTGCTCAAACTTGTTTCAATGGTAGCGTTTTTCCTTGCTCTTTAAAACAGATTTTCAGGATTGTTTTAAATATTTTCTCTAGGTAAGTGTACAGTTTTGATTCTTCTCGACTATAGTAAAGTTTTTGATACTTTAGTTTAAAGCTAATTGAGTCATATCTTCAAGGTCGTTCACAAATTGTAAGAATATCTGATAAGTTTTCTCAAAGCAGAAGGATTTTTAAAGGAGTTCCTTAAGGCTCTGTCTTAGGTCCATTATTATTTTCAATTTATACTTCACAGCTAATAAAGTTTATTAAATTTTGTTCACTTCATATGTATGCAGATGATACTCAGCTATATTATTCAATTTTCCCGAAGGATCATCAATCTGCTTTACAAAAAAATAATGTTGATTTGAAGAGTCTGTTTGAAATATCTAGTCAACATTCGCTCAATTTAAACCCATTAAAATCAGCTTTGCTTCTATTTAGAAAGAAATCGGATATTGTAAATTTACAGAATTTAATTAACATTGGAATTAATAGTTGTCGCTTAAAATATTCCAACAGTGCTAAAAATCTTGGGCTAATTTTTGATAAAACTTTAAGGTTCAGGGAGCAAGTAAGTAAAATGATTCAGAGAGCCTACGCGGCTTTAAGGATTTTATATCCCCATCGTCACTATTTAAATAATAATACCAAAAAAATACTTTGTGAGGCTCTAGTTTTGTCTCAGTTTGCGTACTGTGCTCCTGTATATGGACCATGCCTAGATTTTGATTCTAGTGCTCGCATCCAACGTGTCCAAAATTCCTGTGTACGTTTTATTTATAGAATACGTAAATATGATCATGTCTCACATAAGTTATCTGAATTACGCTGGTTAAATATGTCCCAAAAAAGAAAACTTTATTCTCTTTGTTTATTTCACAAAATTATTTTATCCAAAACTCCACCTTACTTGTATAATAAAATAACATTTCGAAGTGATGTACATAATGTTAATATTAGATCAAAAGAATTACTTAGCCCCTCCATACATAGAACTACTTTTTTTGAGAGATGTTTTAAATATTGTATTTATAAGTTGTACAATGATGTTCCACCTGGTGCAAAGTCTCTTAATCTTATAAACTTTAAAAGGCATATTAAAGCAGTTCTGCTGAGGAGTAAATAATGTGTAAATATATATATATATATATATATATATATATATATATATATATATATATATATATGTCTTTCATTTTATTATTATTATTATTATTATTGTTATTATTATTATTACTATTATTATTATTATTATTATTATTATTATTATTATTATTATTATTATTATTTGGTCAGAAGAAGGCATAATTTTAGATATTTTCTACATTTCTGATGAAAATTGTAAAATACCTATATTTTTTATAGTGAGAATGAACAAGGGACAGGTTTTATAGAAATAAGGAAACTATATAGGGATCAACGTATTTATCTTTCATAGTAAAGAATGTACCACAAGAATAATATGTCAGACAAAGGCAGATAAGGGTCGGACGAAGACTTTATCGTTCAACAGCAAACTAATCTCTTTTCAACACATTGCCCTTATGGTAAGCTTCTTTGGACATATCACTTACTACTAGAGACAGACGCATCAATCTTTATAACAATGCAAGGAAATGTTACATGTTACACTCAAATATATAAGTATGTTACCTCTTAGGGCCATTATTATTTTTAAAACATTATTTAATAGGCTAGAAATACATCTTAAGTAAAAGCTAAAACTTATATATGTGTTAGATATTAATTGATAGGCACTGGAACATACTTAAAAACTATTCTAAAGAAAATTAAGTTGTACGTAGATGACAAATTTTCAACGAATTTCATAGCTGTTTGTTAAGAAAAATCTGAGGAAGTTAGAAATAGTATCTCTTCACTGTGTCAATTATACAAGATTTTTTCAGGGTGTACAACAGTTTCTAGACTGACAACTAATTTAGAATAAGAAAAAAAACATAATTTTCACCTGCTATATTTTATCATAAAATCCACTGTAAAAATTGCATATTGAAAAAGCTGTATACCCCATTATAAACATTATCATATACCGTAGAATGCTTTTAAAAACTAGTAACACTTGAATTAACGTAAATTATTAAGTATTTTTCACGGTGTATGTAACACAGTGATAAGGTACAGTTAATGATTTTTTCATGTTCTCTAGCGTATTCCCGCCAAAAGTTAAAGGAAATGTTTCAATTTGAACATTATATTTCAGTACTACGCTAATAAGAACCTGGATTTGGAGTGGATTTTTTTTGTGGCTGTTAAACATAGAAAATAACTTTTCTATAGCTCCCAGACTGTGGACATGTCTGTTTGCTTGATTTTATATTAGCTTGTCCTAACTCTTATTATTCAAATAAACATAAATCGAACGAAAAATATAGTGCAAATAATGTCAGCAGATAGTTTGGAGTGTCAACGCCTATAAGATACGCGTATACAATGTTCTCTCTTACTATCTGTCACTGCTGTCCTCCAAAGATATTCGGTCGGTCTGCTCTCCACGTCGCGCTTAAAGATTCCCTCCTACCAACGTATTTCCTCTTGTTTACCAACCTAGGTTATTTCGATGGCGATTCATCGTGCAGTATGATATGCAGATATCGAATTAAGGATTTGAGATGCCTACCGCTAGAAATGGACAATATTATTTAGTTCGTTCGACATATTTACTGACTTACCGAATATTTAAAAAACTTATTGTTTGACATTTGCTCCTTAAAATAACATTTTGTCAATTGATCTCTATTTAGTACTTGCACGAATCATTGCATTTATTTAAAAAAAACAATTTGTGGACAAAATACATCTTATTTTAGTCCACACTTTAAATTTAATTTTTGTTTTCAATACACAAGTTTGATGTATTAAGTGTCAGAGACAGAGAAGATTTGTGCAAAGAAAACCAATTAAAATTGAATATAAAATATTAAATACATTCTACTTGATAAAATTATGATTGTGTTATTTTTTCTCGGTCATCAATTTATTTTGGTGCAATTTTGCAAAAAAATATTTGTATTTAAAAAATATCTGTACAGAACATGTATTTTTATGAAAATTTCTCTATTTCAACAAAATAAATTATTTATTCCATTAATACTGAAAATAAAAACCTTCACCTTCAATATCTTTGAAATACAGGAGAATGCACCAGCCAAAGAGATTTTATAATCATTAAAAGGACTTTTACGTCATAGTGCATTATTCTTTAAAAAATAAAAATCTCTAGATAGCCAATGAATATAAAAGGAAAATAAGTATTAGCTTAAGGAACAAAGAAGCCTTCTTGGCTCTTAAACGAAATACGCTCAAAGAAAGACGATGAAAAATTGCTGGTGTAATCTTTATCACGACAAAGTCGCAGAAAAAGTCCTTTATAAAATCTTTTATTAAATATATACAATTTACGAACTGTATACTGGTTATAAACGGCAAAGAAAAATATTAACTATGATTTTCATTTTATTATCATTCTTACATTCATTTCAGGGTCAGGTATTGTCTTTAAATTATATTGCTTCCAGAAATAAAAAAAGAACAGTTTGCTTGAGAACTTTATTGAAAAAAAATATTCACTAATATTAGAAATGTTTCATTGGTTGTACTTAAAAGTCTTACACTGATGTTTATGTTGCTGTTAAAAATATGTATTTTTACATAACAACATGCGGTTATTTTGTAACGTCGACCATCCAGTGTATAAAAAATACAATCCATTGCTTTCACGTCACTTATTTTAACATTTCTCTCATCGTTATAGAGTAAAGTAATTCTATTCTACCCTAAAAGACACTTATATTTTACAATTATTGATAATTACAAGGGAAAGCATTAGCGTAATCAACATGAACGATCAAGAGCACGTCGTTCAAGCTACATTTATCGAGGGCGTGCAATTTTGGCTTCGGAAATTGAAGGCAAAAAGAGCTGCGTCTTTAGAAGTAATATTCAAATACGTGGGGGAATAGAACGCACCCCTGACTAAGAGAGGCAGCTATCTTTCACTTTAGCTTTGATGTCATGTCACACGGCATTTTACCCCTTCATTTATTTTCAGGATACTGTACTGTAACAAGTACTTTTTTAAAATACAACCAAAATTATAAAGATTGTAAAACCATCGGTTTGGCCTTCATTTCTGTTCTAAATTAATAAGTTAAAATGCTTGGTATCGTCATTGTTCATGCTTTTCTTTGTCACTTTCATAAAAGTATTAGAATCCTGCATTTTTCAATAAATTATTTTAAAATAATTATTAATAATTAGAATAAACGATAAAGCACAATCTATCTTCTGGTTTATTAAAGCTTTTGGGGCCTAAAATGACTCCTATAATTTATAACACGAACTGAAAATACGTTCTGTATATTATAACAATATTTACACGATTGTACAGATAAAAATCAAATACACTTAATCATGGGTGATTTAAATATAGACATAAAAACAGAAAATGATGCTGATGTCAATTGTTATTTAAATATAATGAGCGCATATGGATACAAGTCTTACATTAAGAAGTACACTAGGATTTCTGGTGATTCGAAATAGACCACTGCACTACCTCCTTTAAATATAATGGTACTGTCCTTGAGTCAGATGTTACTGATCATTATTCTATTGTCATCCAAATTATATCACCTAGAAATAATATAAACGATAAGGTAAACAATAATAAATACAATTTTACTTAGACAAAAACAAATTTGTTTTAAACATGAAAAATGAAACATGGGTAGACGTACTATCGTCTAACAAAGTTAATGAGGCGACTGATATCTTGGTAAAGATAAAATATTTGTTAGATATTAGTACAAACAAAATAAGAATGCAACATAGTCATATTAGAGGAAATCCCTGGATGACTGGAGCCTTACTTAAATCACTTGAAATAAAGCAAAAATTATATCGTAAGATGAAAGAGAACCCAACGGAAAATAAAAATATTGAAAATAAAAATATAGAGAAGATTAAAAACCTAAAAGGAGAAATAGTCAGTGAGGAGAAAGAGATAACAGTTAATATATTTAATAAACTCTTTACAAACATAGGAACCGAATTAGCAGATGAAATATTAAAACGAAATGTGAACAAGATCCGGCCTAAAATAAATTTAGCACATTCCTTTTATTTAGAAAATACAACTGAAACTGAAATAGTTAATATTATAAACGAACTCAAAATCAAAAAATCGCCCGGATTAGATGGAAATAGACCAGAACATCTAAAATGTTTGGCTAATGAGGTTACTCTGCCCTTAACTCATATTATAAACTTATCATTTAATAGTGGCATATATCCTGATGCATTCAAGGTTGCTATAGTCACTCCTATATTCAAGGACGGCAGAGGCTCAGTGTGACTTTTAAAACAAAGGTTTATAAGTTACCTAAATAAAAATAAAATTATCTCACCAAAACAATTTGGATTTAAGCAAGGTATTTCTACGCAAGATGCTATCATGACATTGATAAATAAAATTAGTAAAAATATGAATAACGGGTACCCTACCTTATGTGTATTTGTAGATTTGAAAAAAACCTTTGACACGGTTAACCACTGTCAGCTTCTGGACGTCCTAGAGAGAATTGGTTTTAGAGGAACTACCTACAAGTTAATAGAGAGTTATTTCAATGAGAGAAAACAGTGTGTTAAAATAGGTAATACCACAAGTGAATTTCTTCCAGTCAAATATGAAGTACCACAGGGAACCGTTTTGGGACCAATATTTTTTAATTTGTACATTAATGATCTGTTTTATATAGGAAGTGAAGGGACTGTAGTTGGTTTTGCAGATGATACTGCCATTATATATAAAGCAAACAGTTGGGCTAAACTAAAAGAAACAGTAGAAAAAGATTTTACAAAAATTATTCAGTGGTTTCATAGTAAACTACTTATAATAAATGTTAGCAAAACCCACTATATCCCCTTTGCTTCGTACAAATCACACTTACCAAATTTCAGCTCTCTGTAGATAACTCTAGGTGGTAAAATGCAGCACATAAATTGTGTTAATAACCTCAAGTACCTGGGTATATATGTTAACTCGCATCTGAAATGGGAAACGCATATTAATTACGTCGTAAAAAAATTTCCGACAGTTTTGTATAAAATGAGACTTTTAATGAGTTTCTACAGTACAAATCAACTTAAAACTATATATTATTCATTAGTGGAAAGCCATCTAACTTATAGCATTACAGCAAGGGGTGCTGCCTACCATTGTACTATTAACAATTTGCAAATTTTACAAAAACAAATTTTAAAACTTATACTTAAGAAACCTAGAAGATATCCAACTAACAAAATTTTTGAGGAATGTCAAGTATTTTGACGTCAGACAATTGTATTTCTTTAAAACCGTTGTTTTTCAACATATCAATAGACGTGAGTTACAACTTATTGATCATGGGCATTACACTAGGTATAATGTAAACCAAGTATATCATGTAATAAAATTAAATTCAATTAAATATTTTAAGAAACGAATTAATAGATGGATGAAAGACATTCCTAGATTAGACATTGAAAATTTAATTAATCTGATTAACTCATAGATTTTATTTACCTGACCTGTCTTATTTCTGTGGAAACTAATAAAATCAACCTATAAATAAAAAATAAATAAAAGAGGAACAATTATTATACAACACTATATCGACATAAGTCTTCAGCTATTTATTTATATACTCTCACCCTAGTCGTGTTGTTTTTCTCATACACAACTCCTTATGTTCTGACCTGCAACACTGCATATTATGTTTACATTGTTTTGTTTGTATGAGTATATGTTTATTATGTTAGTGATTAGTAGAATCTTACTTGTGAATAACTTCACTGATTCTTCTGGTATCACATATTGTTTATTGTATTCTTACTTTTAGCATTAGTTAAGTTTACCCACGCACAGGTATATCCTTCTGTGGGCCTACTCTCATTTATTTGCTATTTTATTTTTATCTGATAATTATTATTTTCTGTATGTATGGTAAATAAATTATTATTATTATTATTATATACTAATAGTTCATGTTGCGATATATTTAACAAAAAAAATTTTTTTCAGTGACTTCTAAAAGAATCCGTCGCAGCGCAATGTCTAGTACAACGCCAACACCCGAAGACGACGACGAGGATTTGGAGGAAGAGGATTCCTCAGAAATTGACGATGACGGTAAAATATACAAGAATCCTAGAAATTCTCCGTCCACATTGTGCCCTAGAGACGAGGAACAAGCGACTTTGCTGGTGAGTTCAACATTTTCATCCTTAAACGAAATAAATGGGTTTATCGATTTTATAAAAATGGAACACAAACCCCTGTGGCCTATGCGACCACGTTTGTGATGCAGTTTTCTAAATTAAATTTAAAATTAAGTTTAAATGAACAGGGTATTTTATAATTCTGTAAAATAATACTTATTTTAGATATTGTACAGAATATAAAAAATAAATATATACCTACATAAGAAGAAAAATTGGTTATTGATGTTCATGGAGTTGTTTATAAGACTGGTAATAAAGTTCGCTGTATGATTGTAGTATAGGTATTGCAGATATGTCCGTGTTTTGTAGAAAATTCCTATGTGTAAGTATAATTATTATTCTTCGCATCTCGCCGTGTCCCATTTTTCATAATGTAGTATACAATAATACACCGAAGCGGTAAAAGTTTATCAAAGTGACAGAATCAGCATGCATTACTTAAACATATACCGGGGCCATGTCATTACAATGTACCTGTAGCGGACAAGTAGTGGACTGTGTGCGTATTTAAAAATAGTATACAGAGTGAACCTTAAATAAGTACAAATATTTTAACCAGCAGTATAGTTCACTGTGTAGAACACATAATTAATAGTTTTTTTACAAAAAAATCAGAAATAAAAAAGTGAAATTTTAAATAAATTTTGTAATTTTTCTGTAGAAAACTTGTTGACGACCGCTGACTTTCATACATTTATGAGTCATAGCACTGCAGATTGAACGTGTGGTTCACAGTGTTGCCAGTGTTACACAAATGTCTTTGCTTTTCTTGATATTAAACGCATACGTCAAGCTGCTATTTTATTATTTAATATTGTGTGTACCTTTATTTTTAAAATTTGTTTCACTGATTAGAGTGCGAAGTCACTTTATAGTTCTGGATTCGAAATGATTAATACTGACTCATTTGGGGTTATGTGGCGAAAATGAAATTTAATATGCTGTGTGAAAATCATAGTTTTTCGTTATTCTTTATAAAATAACTTAAGGAAATTGTGTCTTGTGTCTCGTTTTAACAGTGTACAATGACATTTAACTTGTGAAATGTGGATTACTGAGTAAATAGTTAATTTTTTAACAAACAGGTAAGCTTATGTGCACGTTTATGTATAATTTTTGAACATTGTACATAGTAATATCACGTAATATCTTCCTAAATACTTTATGGTAGTATGTATTTAACTTGCGGAAATTAATTTTTAATGGTTTATAGTAAGGTCAGTTAAGCAGTTAAAATTTATGTTAATAATACTGCGTATCATACTACATACCCAACTTTACTGTACTTATGCTTCAAACAAGTATTTTTAAAATAGAATTTAACCGTATTACTTTACTATTACGTTAAAGGACACTTAATATTTATATTAGAGGAGATATGGCAACCTCGCAATAAATCATATGGTTCATTAGGTTGGTTATGAAGCGGTCCTCAAAATGTGTGTATTTTTTTAAAAAATGAATATCTCCGTAAATATTAGAAATTTTTAAAAATGACTTTCACTAGACTGATCTATATGGCACCACCAGCAGTTAAAATATTTGTACTTATTTAAGGTTCACCCTGTATAGGAATTTGTGACAGTGAAAGTGATATATCATATTATAGAAGACAGTATTGTGAGTGTTTTATGTATTCCGTATTTTCAACGAAGTATTAGAAGATTCTGGATCATCTGGTGGAAGTAATGAAGAGTGTATAGTATAACAAAATACGTTGAAAGCAAAACATATGCAGACGCGATGAGTAATGCCCAAAATAAGGTAACCTTACATTTCAATATTTCAGGTTCAATAAATAAAAAATTGATGCTCTCCAAGATGCATAGATACTATATTAGAAACATGACGCAATAAATAACTAAATGCAGTTACAATACATCGATGTATTTGCAGATGCAGCCGACAAAGTAACAGATACAAAAAATAACTACATTTTTAGACACCACCCAATCAGTTGTATTCAAAATAATAATTGAGATCGTACTATAGTGAAAAAGAAATACCACAACAAATAACAAAATGCAGCTACATAATAGATCGATGATTTGTAGATGCAGTCGATAAGTAACGTGCAAGAAAATAACCCTTTCAGATGTATTACAACCAGTTGCGTTTAAAGCACTGTTTAAAAAAATGTTGCATTAGCAGATGGATACCATAGGAAAAAAATAATGCAGCAAAAAGCTAATATACAATTCTATAAATCGATGCAATTGCAGGTGAATACGATTAGTAACCACATATAAGGTAACTTTGCAATCCAATTAGTTTAATTGAAAGCAACTAACATATTGTAACGCATGCACTAGCAGGTTCATGCTATATTGAAAAAAAAATCACAGTAAATAACTAAATACAGTTACAACATAGTACACTGTATTTACAGAGACAGTCAACAAGTAACATGAAATTCAACAGCAGCTCTAATAAAGATTATCACCTACAAAAATAAAGAAATATTAAATACAAAATTAAATGAGATTTTTTTAGTTTTCGGCGTTTTTGTTATTTTTAAACTATTAACTATAAACATGCTTATATCGCACAATAAAAATTGAAACATCTACATTATGGAATGGAACACGGTAGAGAATCGACTTATCTGTAAGGAAGATTGATGCAAATTATTTGAGCATCTCCGCCATGTCCCATTACAAACCCGACTCTTGGATCTGCATGATTTGATTCCCTCCCAAATGTGCTATATAATATGATGAAAATTGTAATAACATGACCCAGTTCCGTAGTAAGGTTCACAGTTTTTTATCTGTAACTTTAAAAAACCGGTGTATTATTGCATATTACATTATGAAATGGGACACAGCGATGCTCATATAATTCAGATCCATCTTCGATAAATCATACAATTCTTTAACAGAAAACAAAATACTGCATTTTTATATTTATCACTACAATTTTAAACTATTTGTTTGCAATTACCTTCATTATTGGAGCAATTCTCAAAGAGTCAACACGTTTTCATTAATAGTTACATAAATTTTAGATGACAACGGTTCTTGGTTAATCATTACCACTATCAACTTTCAATATTCTTTCCACAATATTTTCTTTATTCAATCGTGAGTCTTTAATGTAGCCTTCCGCCACAGTGCTCGATCTCCACTCTGGTCGCCACCGCCGTCAACTAAAAGGGTGGCAGACGTTCGTTGTAATGCGTGTCCACTGTATTACTCTTTGTTGTTCAGCCACGTTTTGCCACGTCTTGCGAGACGGTACTGATTTTATGAATACCGACCACCATTCGATGACACTCTCCATATACAAATCTGAGAAATAATCGACATTCTACCAAAAACGTAAAGCAGCATATTTTCGGTAAAAACTTAAATAATTGTCACCCAGCACAGTAAAAGAACTTGATCTCTTGGTTTTGATCTTCAAATTTTTATAATTAAGGCGGATTTCACATTTTCGACATTATTAATTGTTAAATTAACTAATACATCAGAACAGCATGCGCCTGCAACCCCCAATGTTAGGACGACCTATAAAGAAGCTTTTTTAAAAATTTTGTTCTTTTATTTTTAAAGCTTTTATCTACATATCCCTCATTTTATCTCTTTAGACAAACACGTAACTTTGAATATTTACTTATATAAATTCCCTTCTTTATATTCAACGTTGACCGCAACATTGAATATTGCGACCAAAGCATTGACGGCTTTAATTTATTTGCTAAGCTTGAGAAATACGCCATCAATACATCTTCTGAATATAATGTTTTTTCCTTTGCATCAATCCATAAAACGTTGGTAGACACATTCATAAATTTTTCGAGATTTCTTTGGAAGAAGATTTAAAGAAACCTCTTTCGCACAGTCTACTATCTTCTCAAATACACCTAAATTTTCATTAGATTCTATTTTTACAAACTTTTCAGCAAATTGAACCACAAATAATCACAAATGAACTCAGGTATGGCGACTAATTTTTGACAAAGTATCCATGACCTACATCGATATATCTTACTTACCTACTTTGCTATATTATTCAAATTTGGTTTGAACAATTTCAAAGTATAAATTAATAATTAAATGGGGGATTTCATTTGAAGGAAAAACAGCATGTTTTATTCAGATAAAAAGTGTCTTTTTTGTCACAAATTTACTTCCAATCGGCTACGCTACGCTTTGCCTCGCAAATAAAAAATTTGCTCACCATAAAAGTGGCACTTTTAATTCTAATATATATATAGTTTTTCGATTTATATTGTGTACTGAGAGACGGCATAATTTAATTGATTAAAGAGTCATAGATATATGTATATTATATTAGAAGCAATTCATTTTTCTGTAAATTTGCATAATAATTCCACGCACAAACCAGTAGCCACAATCTCGCAGATTAGGACACCATTGACTAAAATTTAAAAATTGTTTTTTTTTATGTGCGGTCAGTAGTCGCGCGGTTTAAGGCGTCAGTAGTTGAATCGATGTGACTAGACGCTGTAGGTTCGAGTCCCGCAGCCGGTAGACCATATATCAGCTACATTCGTGGAGAGGATTGGCACTCTCTCTGCGGGTATGGTAGGTGGAAGAATGTTAGCTTGGGTCAATGTGGGAGATTGATACCGGTCGACATTTGACTACCTCCCTAATTAATGAGGTTTTCCAAGTTTCCTTTATTCCTGCACTGAATGATGGTCAGGCCCTACCAACGTAAGTCATTCCTGGGCGTAAATGCGGATTGATTAATAATAATATGCTACTCCCTCTCCCGTGCAAGTCTTCGACTTAGTAGTATTTAATTTTAAACCATTTTTTGAACGGTTTTGAATGAGGTTTAAGAGAAATATAAAAATACTTTAAAGATCTTAAGGAGCTGTATTTTATGTAAATTTTTCTCCTAGTTTCAAAGGTAGAATGTGCTGGTAAAATATTGTAAGATAATTTCAACACATTCTGTACCGTATAGTGAAATCCTAGCATTTATAAGATTTGTTCGGGCATGACGTTTTTCATTGTACTTTTGTTGAAGTATTTGCTCAATGGGCTGATCATTAAAATAATGGTCATGGGATAAGTGGTGAGGAAAATTGATTGTGATAATAAAACACTAAGGTTAGTATTCTATTTCTATCTTTTCCACAGATTAACATATTAAATCTAGAGTTTGCATGATGTAGGTAGCTATCAAGCCATTTATTTGTCAATAAATTTCTGATGATAATTTAATTTACTAATATAATCCAGCGTCAACAGTTTTATTTTCTTTTTTGGAGATATAGATTGTCATCCGTTTTTATATTGCCTTCTATTACATCTTTTCTTTCATGAACATTCAAATCATTTCTTCGGTAAATGTTAATTTTTAAATTTATAATAATTTAAAAAAAAAATTTTTATAACTACTTACTTTTTATTATATTGGACAGTCTATACGCTTTAAAAATCAACACTTTGAGGTTGGACTAACTAAAAACATTTTTATCGTTTTTTTTGGTAGCCTTTGTACTTTTACGTTACTTTAAAGGTTATAAAAAATCCATGTTTACAGAGTGATGTGCATTAGGGGATTAAACCTGTTAAAAACTTTAAGTTCGAACATTGGAAATGTTTAAAGAATTAGTAGTGGTGCGCTAGATATATAGGGAGGAAGTGGAGTCAAAATATTCAAAATATAACAAATGTTCTGTTGCGACTTCTGGCCGCTAATGTGTTCTAATTAATGTGTTTTTGGTGACATTGTGTAGCCTTACTTACACCTTCCTCTGTCGAACAGAATATTTCCGGGTGTTCCATGATTATAGAAGTGGCAAAGGGCAGGAAAATGGTCTCTATTTTGGCTTGTTTTATTAGACTGTTGACGTTATAAGCAAACGTGAAAATGAAAGCACATAGACTAGGGGTTGAATTTGTATGTAAGGCGGCAAATCAGTATATGATTTTTAGAGAACGAGAAAATTTGTGGTAATGACTTGGTAGAGTATTGTTGATATGTCGATGCGGATGTGCAGTTGCAGCACCATTGCGACTTTGGGGGTAGAGTAGGTAGTGGAAATATGCACAGGATGGTGTCTATTGTTTTATCGTTTTCGAGCAGCAAGATAATTCTCAAATTTTGGAGAAATTGTCCGTCGAATTACCAACCGAACTTCGCCTGCTAACATCTGCCGGACGAAGATGTGCTGAACGATGAGAGTGTACAAAAATAAATCGAATTAATTATGAAACTGGAAAACGTCACTATGTTCACTATGTATATTATTCACTTTCTAAAAATGTTTTATTATAATACACCTTTCCGACTTAAATCAATGTTTGGCACTATATCTGAAGAGTACATTTGTAAAATAAAAGTTGGTCACAAAAATTTATCTAAGGGTGAAAAGAATTGAGAATACCGGGTGTTTCAGGAGGAATGGTCAATACTTTAGTATATACAGATTTGGAAAGTGAGGATCTTGATGGTGAATTGTGTTTTACCGCTTGCGCGTATTTGTGTCATGCTACACGCATAGTTCCACCACAGCGTGCTTCTACTGTTCTCATCAGGCAGTGTTGCCAGGTGGGAAAAATTGAGTGCATGAGAATAATTTCAAAGAAGCATGAGGTTTGGAGAAAAGAGCATGAGATGGCTTAATTTATCAAAAAACACCTCTTGACACAGCTTAATTTTTAATTACTTTTGTAATGCCATTTTTATTTCATTAAAAAGCATTATGTTCTGCTATTTTATCATAATATTACATTGTAAGTAGGTACTTACAGGTACTTACTTAAAAGTTATTAACCACGTAACCTTTCTAATTTATTTTATTGTTAGGCCGGGCGAACGTTGAGGCGCAGTTGACGTGACGCAAGGTGACTCACGGGTCGTAAAATCTGTTGTTTCCAGAAAATGTAGGTACCCTTATGGAATAGAGTTAAGAATCACTACAATACAGCGTGAATACAGCACACACACCGCATATCCGTAGACTGTCATACCCGTTTATGTATTCATTGCTAATTATTAAGAGAGCAGTCTACAATAAAGGACATTTCAAGTACCCAAATATTGTAGATACCTACCTCTATCTATTCAATTTTGCCCTCGATTTTGCCTTTATTTCTCGTTAGGTCTTTGTTTTGGTAGATTTCAAAGAGTAATTTTAATAATTTTATTAATTTTGTGTCTATTAAAAAGCATGAGATTTTGTAATCAAAATATGAGAGCATGAGATTTCCTCGGAATGCATGAGATCTCATGCAAAAGCATGAGACCTGGCAACACTGGCATCAGGTGACCGGACAGTTAGATTTGCAATGGCGAATTGGCGTTGGCGATACGGAACCGATTACCGTAGTAGTGGGGAATGCTAAACCAATGCAAGTCGCCGAGCCTCTTATACTTCGTACCTTCCCTGGGATGAAGCGGAAATTTCTACTTTCTCTGTAAAGATCCGCAATTTTCGATTCTGTATATAGTAGTCATGAATAAGAAAGTTTATATGAATATCTGTCCAAATCCCGATGGTTACTGAGGTATAGCCAGTGGAAAAACGCCATATTAGCGTATTCAACGCGAAAAAACTGTGACATTTCAAACAAATCAATACTGTTTATTTTTTGGTGCAGCCTTCGACAATTTATCTATTTTGCACTGAACGCAACTGACATTAAAATTACTGTATTACTGTCAGTAACCACTGACATTTGGACACATATTCATATGCACTTTTTTTGTTCACAATGAACGAAACCATAATATGCTAAATTATTGACCATTTCTTCAAAAACACTCGATATATATTAAAACATATTTGTTGGTGAAAACTTTTTTTTACGTATTTTTGGCCTAAAATAAATTCTATTTATTCCGATTTGAAGATATAAGTTACACTTTTTTGCATATTATTCCGAGTAGTAAAGTTAGGCATCAAGTTTAAAAATCCGTAATTTTCCGTGTCTTCATAAATTTACATAAATATTGACTGCTCTTGAAATTCAATTAAACAATCAATATTACTCTTTATTAATTAACTCGCATATTTATCTTAATATTTCCCAATGGGGCAGTTTATCAAATGACCTTTAACGAAATTAAGTTTGGTTGCTAAGATATGATACCTTTGTTGCCGTTGTAAAAAGATTTAATTAAATCCAGTTTAAAAATCTGCCAAACCAACGCGAAACATTCGTAGTCCCAGCGAATTTTTCGCGTCCAAACGCTACCATGAAATTTAATGGATATGCCTATACTGTAGTTTTGTAGGCGACAGAAGGCGCGATATTTTCGTCACAGTTTCAGCATACTATTATGCTTAAATAATATACTTATTAAATTCCATAGGTAGCTTTTCGATGCGAATAATTCGCCGCGATTGCAAATGTTTCGTGTTGGTTTGGAAGATTCTTAAAACTTCTCTTTATTTATGAAAGAAATTTGACTCTAAAATATCAATTAATTGAAAATTAGGGCACATGATCAAAATTAACAGGCGAACTAAAGTTCTACAAAGTATTTTAATTACATTTTAGATGAAGAAGTATGTTAGCAATTATAATCAATAAAGAAAATTATTTTACAGGGTCAACAGTGTCTAAGAAAATGTTCGTCTGATGAAGACTGCAAAAGTAAGAAGAAAAAGTGCCTTTGTGATGGAGCTTGTGGATTATCATGTATTAAACCAGGTAACTGCAATTAACAATACCTACCGCACATATCTTTTTTTATTAATATTTGTACTCTGTTGTTTTCTATTCACAGGAAAAAAAATATACACGATAGAATATTAGTAGATTTTACATACCATGTTTCTATAGCGCATATCTCACAATTATTTAACCAGCATTCTGCTGCGAGCGGCAAATAACACCGTCCGTACATCAATATTTTTTCATGTATTTGATTATGTAGAGATTGAAATTATAACGAGAGCTCAAATAAAAACAAAGTGAAATTGGTTCTGAAAATTTGGACGTAGAGCCACAGATAAAATTTATCTGTGGTAGAGCGTAGTTTGATGGAATAAGGTACGTAAATATGTAAATAAAGTTACTGACTGCGACGATATAGTGCATTGACAAATGAGGTTAGGTTGGTCGCTACCACAGTATACTAAGCAATCAGTAGGGAAACTCAGCTTTTCCGCGTCTTCCAAAAATCCGCCATCTTGTTGGCGACTGACAGTTATTACTATAATTTCTGTGTGTCAGTTAGGTTTTTGAATTTTTGGCATTATTACATGGTTATCCACTCGTTATCGTTGTTGTTCCTGCTTTGTATGTCGTGTTGAGTGTTTAGTTATTTGTGTTTCTATATTAGTGATTATTTATTAGTGGAACTATACCCAGTAAATAATAAATAAACTATGGGAGGAAATAAATGTGTTGTAAAAAACTAACGCATAACGCAGCTCTGGGCGTAAAAGGCCTGTAAACAGTTTTATATATGGGAGACCAAGTTAGACGTGATAGCTTAATTGAGAAAATCCTAAAGAAGAATTAAAAGATGAAAAAGGGCAAAGAATTTAACTCCAAATAGAAAAGAGACTGCTTTCATACATGAATGAAAGAAACCACTCCATACACCTAATAGAGCAGGGGGTTTTTGATTATGTTACCTATATATATATATATATATATATATATATATATATATATATTTTGTAAACCTCAAAATAAATTGTACCTAATATTCATGTTTTAATTTCATTTCGTACTTTCCTAAAAAAAATGAGTAAAAATATAAAAATTACACTGGGCTTAAATTTGATAATCTGCGAACAAAATAAGGCAAAAGTACTACAAAATATAAAATAAAACTACTAGTTGACCTAGTTTCTATGTTTTCGCAAATTTTTTAAATAAATTTAAATTCATACTGGTTTTATAATCAAATTCAAATTATATCTGCTAGAAACCTAAATTAAAACAAAATGTGACCAAAATCTCAATTTACATGAAACTACACTGGATTACAACAGTTAATTAAGAATTAATGCAAAAGTATTAAAATTACGAACAACTTTGGTTATGTTTACGCCAAATTATTAGTTATTTTTTCGTATGTTCTCTGGGATCCGCCATATTCTTGGCGAATTTTTCTAGAGTGGGGGTATTTAAAAACTGCCAGACGTATTTCATTCATAAATTGTCTAAGATTCCGTACTGATTTGCTTATACTGTGGTCGCTACACTGCCCTACGGCCAAATTTTCAGAGCCAACTTGACGCTCGTTATATTCTTCATAAACACCGAAATATAATAATAATAATAAGTAAATATATCGTAAAATAATAGTATGAAAAAAATATGTATTTAATATTCTCTATCTTTAGTACCCCGGCCTGTATTGAATTGCGCTCCGAATATCTATATAGTAAACAGTTAGGAAAATTGGTTATTAGTAACTACTACACATATACTAGATTCTAAATTTCGATTTTTCATCAGTATATTATAGATCAGAGGACCGATAAATGATCAAGTTATTTCTGATCAAGTGCTATATATGGTTCGACTACAGAAGAAATACATCATACATCATAAAAAGTGTGTTGTCACGACTGCTACTCAATGCCTTTGCTTTTAATATGATCCAACTGGTAGTGAACAAAATAGTCGTAATTACTAAAGCTTGCAATTCGTTCGCAGATCTCAGGTCCGGGCTTGGCGACCAATTTAATCTTATTGATGCCAGCTAATCAACAAAAACATCCCATTTATTTACCAGCAGGGGCTCGAGTTTAGTGGAACACATTACCTCACAAAATGACACAAATTCTCATGAGAAAATGCAAATCTATATTTTTGACCATTCTCATTGTAGTTATTTCCCATAAAAAATTGGAGAATTATTTCACATGGTTTTTGCTGAAGGAATATAAAGCTTCAATAATAATTGTAAATATACATATAGATTATAGACGCAGGATTTTTTAGGTGGAATGAATTTCCACTTCATTCGAAAATCGGAACCCAGGAGTATTGTTTTTATTTAGACATGTTTAGACTTTCAGCAGGTTACTACTCGCAAAACAAAACACTTGCAATGGAAATTGGGAGACGTAGTTAGAAGCAATGTAATTTTACTACGTTCATTTTGACGGCATAAAAGTAATCTACAGCGACTACACTCAGGTGATGCTACTTCTATTTCATATGATCGACGAATATTTAACGATCCTAAAATTCGCGAAAATTTAGCATACATACATTTTAATTATTTACAGATACCTTCAGTTATTCACCGTTTTGAAGCAACTGTGGCAGTATCGGTATATTTAATAAATATCGCAGTAAATAATGTTTTTTATTCGCGACAGCTTATTTTTCAGTTATAAGGACCTAGTGCTAAATGTGGAGAAAAAAATTGATACCGTTTTGCAGAACAATCCAGGATTTCTTGACTTTATGCCGTATAGTAGATCCTTTTGATGGCAAAGAAGTAAATTTTTCTAAACCCATCCTAAATGTGTCATCCTTGAAAAATTATATATATTTTAAATATGCCAGTGACGTCTTGAACGTTTTCGATGCCGAAATGGATTGTTAGCGACAAACGACACAACCTAACACCTGCATATTTATAGCAGTTGTTGGTTATTCAATTTAATTCCAGTACTACAAGCGAATAGTTATGTGGTTTTTTGTAAACTAATAAACTTTATATGAATAATGTTGAATATTATAAATTACCAGTACAAGGTAAGATCACAGCATAGGTAGACCAGCAGTTTCACTCCGTTGTCGGCACTTTGAACTGCTTTCAGTTTTCTGCGGTAACCTCGAAATGTGAGTGCGATAGCGCATCCGATGGAATTTACAGAATCGGTGATCAGGACCGGAATAAGAATTTTTTATTTGCGCATGAAAGCGTAGTTATTCCACATGAAAGTTTACGTTATACCTATCCACATTATGTAATAATTCATTATACCGTTATAAATGGGTAATTCAACATGTATTATACATACATATACTATCATTTACTGCTAGTAACATACAATGTGAAAATTCGATTTACTTCTTTGGACTCTTAAAAAAAAAGAGTTTAAAATATATATTACTGCTCTACAAAACATTTTTATTTATTTACTTACTTTTTTTGTTTTAGTGATAATTACATTTTTTTGGGATTTTTTTAAATTTAAAATTTGACGTTTGAAGTTTAGTGGACAAATATTTTATTATGATTTTTTTTTTGTCTTAAATGATCTACGTAAACCAGAAGACAAGTATTTTTCAGAACAGAAAAATTATGTTTACTTAACTTTGCAAATTGTTAAATTGGAGATAAAAGTGCAGTAAAATGTAAATTTAGAAAAAAAATATTTTTTATTATTTTGTTTTGAGAGTTACTCTCATTATAGTGACTACAAGAAATATGATCATCTACATAATTTGAAGATGAGCCGTCTTGTGCAGGAAACGTTGGAACGGCCTCTTTGCGTAATCTATTGCGCGAATCGTTAGAAAACATTATTTTAAAAATGTATTTGACATAGTTTCTATGAACTATTAGTAATCCTGAGCAGCTTTTCTAATAAATCTTCTCTATTAGAAGCCTGTGCACAGAATTTTGCTCTAAAATAAAAATTTGTATTTGTGAAAAATATAAATATGTATATTTTAAAATTCACTTTCATGAGAAGTATTTATTCCAATATTATGCTTAAGAAATAAGTTAATAGGTAAAATATCATTTATGGTTTGTACAGTATATTATAGATTATTTATTACTTATTTATGTCTTTAGGAAATTTAAAAAAACTTAAATTACTATTTATAGATGATATATTTAAACATCTAACTACTGCACAGCGACTCGTTCCTCGATTTGGACTCAAAATATTGCTTTAATACGGCTCTGTATAACCGATGTTCACACTCCCATAGTTGGATGTAAACTGAGGTCTCTGCAGCTTGAAATGGATGCGCGAGCTGCTATGCGCGACTTATTATTTCGGCCCGAGTGTTTCTACTGGTCTCCCTATACTGTGGTAAGATATTGATTTTACCTTTTTGTAGGTATATGTTTGCACCTCGGTTTCTACAGACATTGACATAGCGTCCTAAGTGCTCCCCTGATAATGACGTCATCTGCGAACGAATTAATTACCAATTTTCTATTGTCTAGTACGTTGGGTTGTATTGAGTCCTAGGTATAGAGTATATTATATATTTTCCGCACTCAGCTAAAGGTAAACTTTCGAACAACGCGGCAGACAGCAACAGCAGATGGCAACGGCACTTATTGTAACGACAGACCGCAATAGTTCTCACTTCGCACTATTACTTTATATGGAATCATTTGCCGTGGTGGCATATAATTCATAAGGCCATATATCTATAAAATAATAGTGGGAACTGCAAAATGTTACGGTATACCGTTACGACAAATAGTCTATCTTTAGTTTCCATACAATATGCGTTAAAATTAGTTAGATCAGATAAGTCAAAGTAAGGATTCACGTTTAGCCATAAAATTTGACAACTGTAGGACATCTAGATGCAGAAGGCATTACAATTGACGCTCTTAGATCTGACAAATTATGTATTTATCATTATTTTTCACTACGTTTATTATTCTTCCTACCTAATAAAATAGTTTAATAGCCTTTTTTGGCACAGGGCTTTAGTTCTGACGGTGTCGATCGTAATATCTCCTGAATCCTAATGGTCTACAAACCTCAAAAGTTTGGTGGTTGTACATTATCTTAATAGTGCATGTAACTCAATACTGGTCAGGGCATAGTTCTTTCAGCTCATTTAGTTGATAAACTAGTTTTTACTGTTTCAAAAAAAGGAAAATGTATAATTGATTCTAAGTGCATACAATTACGTTATTTCTTTACATGGTCACGACAGTTTTGAAATAGTGGAATAAGCTTTTACCAACTCTTCGTATAACATTCCGTTGCTATTAGTAAACAAGAGAGAAGTACCAGCACTACCTAATGCCATACAGAGTAATTCTTACCCTATACGCATAAACTTGTGAAATTATATATATACAAATAATGAAAAAAAAGTAAAATATTTTGTTTCGGTATGTATACAGAAATTTATCAAATCCGCGTTACTTGGCGAACACGCTTTCAACAACGATTTTGTGTGAATTGTAAACGGAGCATTTATTGGCCCTTCCGTTCTGGAAAATCGGTTCTCTTTATTTACAATTTTTGTGTAATAATTTACCGGTACCCTTCGAAGAAGTTAATCTCCAACACAACATATGAATCATGTGTTTTTCGAACGATGTATAGGCCGACGTGGTCCAATTGGGTGATCCCTTCGATCGCCTGACCTAAATCCACTTAACTTTTATTTTTGGAGTCACATAAAAGCTATCGTGTATGTTACCAAAGTTAACACTAAATAAGAGTTATGAAATTGCATACATGCTGTCGCTGAGGCAATTCGAATACAGCCTGGTTTGGGCCGTGCGTGGAGAGACTTATAGATTCGGCGAGCTTAACTGTGTATTGAAAATCACGGAAATAACTTCGAAGAGTTACTATGATAAATTAAATGTCAATGAAGAAAAGCTTCGACTAATGGCGCATGGACAAGAACACTTCATCTTTAAAAGAAGAGATATTTTTAGCCTATTTCTGCGATATTGCAAAATGTAATGGTCGATATTGGAAAATATCTCAAGCTAATGACATATTTGAAGAAATGAAATGTTGGTTACAAGCTAAAAAAATCAAAGGTATTAGTAAGAAAGGAAATATAAAATTTTCTCTTAAATTTACCGGAGAACGTATATATTATGACCAAAGTTGCCACGATATTTGGAATTGCCGGTGCCTCTCGCAGCGAAGAATTAACAAATATGATGATCCAAGATATAGAAGACAAAGAGAATGTGTTTATTACTACCATACCAAACACGAAAATCAATGTTTCAAGAAAATTTATGGCGAACAACGAAGAAACGATGTCGATATCTATCGAAGTTATGCTATTTTGGGTCCTAAAGATACTCCTCACGATCGGGTTTTCGCATTCTATAAAGGGAATAAATGCCATCTAACATCGCTGGTTACTTAGTTCTCCCAAATCCCGAAGCATATACAGAACCTTGTTTTTGGCCCTCTTCTGCCACATTATTAGTTAACTCCGAGTCTAATATTAGAAACATAAAGCGGCATGGTAAGTGGAAGTTCACAGCCGTAGCTGAGTTATGCAATGATTGTTTAGATAACAAAAAGAAAAAGCCCACATCATTCTCAAAGCATCAAATCCCTTATCAGAACTCCAAGAGAACCGTGCTGAAGCACGTAGTACATCAACAGTAACGTGTTCTGTGACTGAAGAACATCATCTAGCTTCAGTTAAACATTAGTTGATCTTTATTAACCAAATTAGCAAATCTGAAGATTATAAAAATTGTTCAAATTGTCGGCTCGAATTCAGCGAACTAAGAATGAGATTTTGATAATTTCTTGTCTGGTGAGCTGCCTCCTGAATTTTTTGATGAAGTAACTGCTGACGGGTAGTGATTTCAAGATGGTAGTTCTATAAACTGTTTCGCATGATCGTAGGAAAAATATCGTTTGGTCAATTACAATTAGAGTGCGGAAAAGTATCATTTCCCGAACTTATTAGGTAAACAACTATTTTTCATTGTTAATTATTATTTGTCCTCAACTATAATGTCCCAAGTTTATACGTATAGGGTAAGAATCACCCTGTTCAACCAAGCAATCATTATGAAACTATATAGGTATTGCAAACGTGTTGAATTCAGATACATGAAAAGTGAAAATTTTGAAACAATCCTTTTGTATTTTACATTTCAGCCTAGTGTCACATTTGTATGCAGCTCTGAAATAACAGATTACAATTGCTGAAGCTATTAACACACGATGACATTTTCGACCATTTACATATGGTTATATTGCGCCCTATCTATTATCCGGCACGTACAAATAAAACGGCAGTAATTGAATTGCGTGACGTTATTTCCAGATCGTGAATGCCTCGAGCCGGAACAGATTGCCTTTGGGAGCGTCACGGCGAGCGGTAAACTGTTTGGAGCCAGAGCGACGTATTCCTGCCAGCACGGGTACCACGTCGTGGGCCTGCAGAGCCGCTCCTGCCAGGCGGACGGGAAATGGGCAGGCAGTGCCCCTGCCTGTAAACAAAACAGTAAGTAAAGTATGGAATAAAACTGCGTAAATGTATGCGTTTCAGAAAAACGTATCATAAATCTTAAAAGAACAAAAACTAAGTGGAATTTTAAAGAGAATGTGTACCTTTGGGGTACAAAAATGTGCACATTCAGTCCAAGTATATATCCCATTTTGGTCATAATAATATTTACGTTATTTCAAGGTTAAATGTTGGAGTATGCTTCTATTATATGGTATCCTATATGTAACGTACATCGGCAAAGATTGGAGTCAGTTCAGAGGAAATGTTTAAAGTTTCTAGCTTTTTCACAAGATGATTTATATCCACCCATAGGATTTGAGCATGCCAGTCTTTTAAAACGTTGCGGGTTAAATTCACTGGATGTGCGTCATGATGTTGCACTAGTTGGTTATCTTCACAACTTATTGAACAGCAAAGTTGATTGCTCTGAACTTTTAAGTCAAATTCGTTTTTTGGTTTCACGTGGCAATTCCAGACAACAGACAATTTGTTACTGTGGCATTTGTAGAACTAATGCATTAGCAAATTCGTCATTGTTTTTTATGTGTAGTTTATTTAATAGAATTAGATCTAAATGTGATATTTATAATGATAGTTCAAACTTATTTGTAGTTATATTTCACACTTAGGATAACCTTGTTTGCTTGATTATGTGTGTCTTCTATTTATTAACTATAATTTATTTTATTGATTGATGTTATGTTTTATTTTCCTTCTTATTGTACTTTTATTTATTCCTGTAATTGGAATTGTATTCTGTTCGAATAACTAACTAAATAAATATTTAATCACCTTAAATATTTGTAGTACGTATCCTCCTGTTAACAAATAATTTTGCGATGTTATGTGTAACACGTTATGTAGAATTTGCAGAGTTTCTTAAAGACGAGGAATTAGGTGCCGGTATAGTTTAACGTGTTAATGTGTTAATAGTGAAATTGGACAGTTTATTAAATTTACATTTAATTTGCGGTTTTATAAATGCTCATGAAAAGTATGTTACAAAATTTAAATAAAAACTAACGAAGAATTAGTACTCCATTTGCTTTGCCTGGTGAAGAATTTAAAACCAATATTTAGATTTAGGAAAGGTTCAGTGCGGCAATTTATTGAGAAACACACATGTCAGTAGCTGCTTTCTGTAAGTTCCTTGAATGCCATTATGCAGGTAACAATCATGTGTATTCCCCGCTTAAATGTTTGTTGATAATTCGATTACTGTTTTTAATTTTAATATGATATAAATATGATAATGAATTTAATTATGATAAAACTAAAGCTGTTTGAACAGCTTATTCAGTTTTTATGTGGTGCCTTCTTTGCTGAATTGGTGGAAACATCATATACCTATCTCTCTCAGTTACGAACTGATTTTAACAGTAGTACAAAAGGTAAGTGTACGAGGTGCATACAATATCCTTTCTACGTTCATGCAAAAACCAAAAAATTATATTTAGATGACACTAGGTCTACGAAAATGTGACGTCGATTTGAACGTTTATGTTTGTCATGATGATAAAACTCTGTTGTAGAATGACAGATGAATGCAATAAATATTTTATTGCACTAGTGCAATAAAGAACCACTTTCTCCAATAAATATAGTTCTATAAAGTTTTATTTTTTACATGAACGTAGAAAAATAATATTGTTGCAAATACTAAAACCAATTCATCTATCAAAAAATAAAATTAGAAAGCAGTTTTATCTTTAGCTCTGCCGGAATACTTTTTGTCTCTGAGGAGCTACCAAAAATAGTCTTAACTGGTTAATAAATTGCCGTATTACCTATTAAATCTGAATATTATTATTCAATTCTTCATCAGGCAAATCAAATGGATTATTTATTTTTTTATCTTTCTTCGTTGGATGTTTTGTTTTAAATTTCACTTAGTATCGATGTGCACTAACTTACTTTCGATTACTGCATTTATAAAACCGCGAATTAAATATAAATTTAATAAACCGTCCATTTTTACAATTCAAATAATACATACCTATAGCGACACCTAATTCCTTATCTTTAAGAAACTCTGTTACAATTGTACATAACGTGTTAGAAATAACATCACCGTTATTTCTTACCAGTTACAGTACACATAGATATATTTGTTTATAAGTCTATGGGTATACATACTACAATAATTAAAGGTGATGAAATATAACATTTAACCTTGAAATAATGTAAATGTTATTATGACCAAAATGGGATACATAATTGGGCTGATTGTGTCGTATAATATAAATATTATAGGTTATACAGAGTGTCTCAGGTATTACTGCTATTCTTGGAAGGGGTGATTCTATAGTCAAAATAAATTAAATTTATCCAATATATTTATATCCGTTCACCGTCTCCGATATACAGAGTGTAAAAGATTTCGAAATTTTTATTATAATTTTTATTTACTTGAAAACTCTTCATGATAAAACAACAACAACCCTAAGTTGTATTGGGGTATCTTTTGTATAATTATTTACTATATCACCAGTGGCATAGAAACCTAAAATAAAAATAGTACCCCACTGCTTTCATTATGACTGTATAATCATCTCTTCCGAGGATGCCAGTAATACCTGAGTCACCCATAGGGTGAGTTAAAATTAATGTGTCTTCTCATGAGCAATATTTCTCTGAAAAAAGTATGAAAAAATGGATACAGATTGCCCGGAAAGTAAATTTCGCTCGTGTGTGTACAGGATGTCCCAATTTCGTTGTAACTGTAAGGTATCTCGAAAACTACAAGAGATAAAAGGAAAATTTTCGTAACACTGGACTACTTTTTCGAAAAACGTAAGTTGTCGTCAGCAGAACTTTCATCCAGAGCAAAATTTAAGTTCAGTGACGTACTTGTAATTTTTCCATCTCTTTTAAAATATGATCCAAATATAAATTTTATAAAAATGGAACACTTCATAGTTTTATACCATTCAATTGCATTTTTTTTCTTCATAATAATATGTAATAGTTGCTACTTTATATTTTGGAAATTGTCAAAAAACGTTCAATTGGTAAAACTGATGTTGCCAGGTGCACAGTTGGCCATACATTTTTATATATAATTACCTATACAAAATTGGTCCATGAATAATTTACTTTAATAATTCTAAAATTAATTTTAACAAGAAAATTATATTACCCAAAAAAGAAGTTTATAATTATCTTTAATTGAATAAAATTTGAAAATAATGAATAAGAAGAAAATTAATCGTTAATGTCGTTTAAAAAACTGTTTAAATTTTCTCTCTGGCGAATATTATATATATAATCATGCCAGCAAATTATAAAATAGGAATAAACAGAAGTATATATTTTTCTGTTGTTTTTTTTCGATGTTATTAAATATTACTGTTAACACACATCGTACATATAATATTACTAATTGTGCCGCTAAAGATCCGCTAGAAATAACCATAAACAACTTTTTATTATACAGAGTGTTAAAAAAGAGTGTAAAATATTTCAGGAGGTAATAGCATGAACCAAAATAAGAAGAAAAGTCTTAATAAACATGGGTCCGCAAAGTAACGATTGCGGAAATATGGACCAGTATTCGTTTTTCAAATATTTTATTTTATTAAGAATAAACCGACAAAGGAAGCTTTTAACAAACAAAAAACAAAGTTACAGAAGATGTTCAAAGTGCCCTCCGTCTATTTCCAAGCAGGTACGACATCTTCGTCTCAACGATATTCGAACTCTTTCGGAAACACCCTCCTTGGTTTGAATTTCTTGACACTTTTGATTAATCCGTAGCTGCAGCTCTTCCAGGCTATTTACAGGAGTACCATACACTAATGTCAAATATTCCCAAACAAAGAAATCTAGGTTCAGATCAGGCGATCTTGGAGGCCATAAAACAGGTCCGGCCCTTCCTACCCATCTATGTGGAAAAGTTTGGTGTAAATGCTCTCTAACGGCCATGAAAAAATGAGCTGGAGCACCATCATGTTGGAACCACATTTGTTGCCTCTGATTCAAAGGAATGTCTTCCAAAAACTTATACAGTGTGTTCTGCAGAAAGTTGAGGTAAGCAGCGCCTGTTAATCGGTTTGGTAAAACAACAGGACCTAGAAACCTGTCACCTACAGTACCCATCCAAATGTTTAATAAAAAACGTGCCTGATGTCCAGATTCTATTAGAGCATGAGGATTTTTGTCGGCCCAAATATGCGTATTGTGAAAATTAAACACTCCATTTCTTGTGAACCCGACCTCATCAGTAAAAAGAATATTTGCAAGAAAAGGAGGGTCTTCAGCATCATGACGTAGAAACCAGCGGCAAAAAACCAAACGTGCTTGATGATCATTTATCAAGCTATCTGAAATTAAATTTTAAATGATAAGGAAGCAATAAGAAAAAGAGTTACATAAAAAAACAAATCCAGCTTACCCTTACAATGGTAAGGGAAAAGTAATAAATTATTGACTGAGTGCTTCTTGATATCAGAAATTGTCTACTTAATTTCATTTCGGTCTTCTGTCACTTTCTTGGTATTTCAGAAAAAAATTAAAAACTACTTTTTTGGCATCCCCTTTAAGGGGTTGTATCTTTACAGGGGATTTTTAAATGTGATTTTTTTATATGAAAGACCCATCCTTTGAACTTTTTCATATTTACTTATTTACACCTTGTATATTGTCATGAAATTTTATATAACTAGCAAAAATAGATCATACTAAAGTTGAAAATATTATAATAGCATTCTAATAATTTTTTCAGTTGTGAAAATATTACCTACATTTTGGAGTAATCTCAGCTTCCTGAGAAAAAAATCTTTATTTTAAATACGTTCAGTTTAAATTTAAAGATATTCATTTCTGAAAAAGTGTAGTATTATTTTGTTTCTCTTTTAAGTATTAGTGCCGACGTATGATCAGCCTGAGAGAACAGTAAAAACTGTTGAAACGGCGGAAATGAATTTCTGGAGATTAGCCCGGGGGAAATCAAAATTAGATGGAGTTAGAGATGATAGGAAAATGAAAAATAATGGAAGTGAAACATTATGTATTAATAGGAAAATGACAGGATTTTATTAGATGATATATTATCATTTGTTATATATTTTATACATTCGCCTCAAAACAAAGGTTTTTAGTCTAAATTAGTATCATATTTTGTTTAAATTATCACAGCTTAACCAGTTCTCCGTCACACATAAACTTAGACAAAAAAATTACACAGCACCACAAATAAAGTGATATGTCCAACGGACTAAACCTATATATTCTTATGTATTTTTACACGCTGAATCCGAATCAGGAATTCATTTAAGTCGATCGCCTTAAGTTCAAGGTCATTCCAAGGTTAAAGTAAAAGATATATATGCGTGTGAACCAGACTATCGTACATTTATGATTTTGGGGTCGCTTAATCTGAATCCGGGCTTCATTTAACTCCATCAGGTCACTTTCATAATTATTTCAAGGTCAAATCGAAAGAAAATAGGCAAGTAAACCAGACCATCGCACATTTATGTTTTTGAGGTCGGTAGATCTGAATTAGTGACTTATTTAACCCCACCAGATCAGCTTTGGTTATTTTAATGTTAAGATCATGCTAAGATCAAATTCGTTTAACACAATCGAGTTAACCTGGCAAACTCTAATACCCAATAATGCCTGTATAAACATGTAACCGTTGCAAAGAAACGCTAAAAATCACAACACTTGTGAATAAGGAATTTTATGCAGTAACAGTCGTCGTAATTTTGAGTGTTTTCAGTCTTTTAGGTTTGTAACTGCTATTCATTCTCTTCATTTACGATATCTACATCTCTATCATTTGCTTTCTGATATATCCCTTGGGAGCATCCAGCAGTAGCAGTATGGGAAGAGTAAGTCCGGTTTTCAAGAAATATGATGGCAGTCTTTTGGAAAATTAGAGACCCTTTGCTGTTTGTTCAGCATTCTCCAAGGTATTTGAACATGCTTTTCTACATAGACTGTTATCGTTTATTAATAAAAATAATATAATATCTACCAATCAACATGGTTTCCTAAGCAGTAAGTCTACTACTACTGCTTTCCATTCATATTATTGTCGTATTATTAAGTAGATAGAGGCTGGAGAATGTTCTGTTGGGATCTTTTGTGATCCCAACAGGACATTTGACATGTGTAAGTCACGATATACTGCTAGACAAGTTGGAGAGACATGGAACCCGTGGATTCGTTTAATGTGGGTGTCATTTTTTATTCGAAATCGCAATCAATATGTTTCTATTAACAATGTATCTTCCGAAATAAAACAAGTTGGTGTAGGAGTACCTCAAGGATCGGTGTTGGGCCTTGTTCTGTTTGTGCTAAATATTAACCATCTAGACAAGTTGTCAGATTCCTTTACTTTTTATGCTGATGATACATCCGTTGTGGTGTCTGATAAATCCGATAATCATTTATCCGACACTTGTAGTGCTTGAATATCAAGTATGAGCAAATGGTTTAGCCAAAATTCGTTGCTCCTCAATACTAACAAGACTCAGGTTATCCGATTTCATAACAGATGAAAGTCTTGTAGTAAGATTGATGTTAGTATTAATGATACTCATATTACTAACACGGATGTTATTAAATTTTTAGGAATAAACCTAGACAGGTGTCTAACATGGAATAATCAATGTGATAAGTTGGTAATGAAGTTAAACGCAGTATCATATCAATTTCGAAATATAAGAACCGTTTTAAATGTAGATCAGTTGCTAAATCTGTATTACGCGCAGGTTGAGTCGCGTTTGCGGTATGGTGTTTGTTTCTGGGGGCCATTCTTGCCATTCACATAAAGTTTTTGTTGCCCAAAAATGGGTAATAAGGTGCATGTTTGGAATGTCACCCAGGGAGTCATGTAGTCAAGTATTTATCCGGTACGGTCTTTTGACAGTGCCTGTTGTGTTTTTATATGAAATATGTCTTTATATTTTTATTAATAGAAGTAAGTTTGTATGTAGAATTTAGATTCACACGGTTAATACACGGCAAGCTGACCATTTTAATATACCTTTCAGTAGATGTAACATATATTTTAATTCACCTAATTGTTTTGGTCTAAGAATGGTTTGCCAAATGAAATTAAAATTTGCGCGTCTTTTTATAGTTTTAAAAAGCGATTGAAAATATATTTGGTGGATAAATGTTTCTATGCTGTGGACGAATATTTTATTATCTGATCAATTGATATTAGGTACACAATTAATCTATTAATCAAATAGATTTTTGTCTAATTCTATACAATAATTTAATTTTTTTGATATGTGTTTGTATATATTGTCTCGCTATATTTCTGTATGTGCATGTTTATATACTTTTATGGTTTTCCTACATTGTATATTTTGACTTGTCCTATACATTGTATAAATGTCTTAAAGGATAAATAAATATTTATTATTATAGTCATCCAGCCTATATTTATCCCATCTGCCTTGATAACGCGGCTTTGTATTCTTCAGGTCCTGATGAAATCTTTCACCTTGTCCTTTACTGAAAGCACCAAGATTTTGTGGGACGTAGTCAATATGGGAACAAATTAAATGTAATTTCAGATTAATCAAGCAACTCTCTTTATATAGTTTTCCAATATTTCCGCTACTTTTTCTTTGTAATTTAGACTTTTATGGTTCTGCAGGAAATTCTCCGTAACCCATTTGAAACTCAACCATGCCGTTTTATCGTCTTTTCTCATTTGGATGATAAAAGTGTCATGTCTCATCATTTAAAGAATCTGGGATCCACTGAAAATTCCTTCTCGCAGTTTTGCATCTGAAATATTGAGAGCAACTTTTTGTCATATGTATAGAATCCACCTTCGTTATTAAGAGCTTTCACTCCTAATTTAATGTCAAGAGTTGGAATTGGGACTTAAGGAGGAGCAATAATTAATGCTTCTATATTGATGTCCTTAGTTTCTGGCTGAAATAAAGCTCTTCTTGGCCATTATTTTACTAAGATCTACTGGAATGGAGGGTATACATTAGTGTTACTCTTCTAGGCTTCTCTTTGAAGAATCAATGGACAATGTCCGTTTATAAGGCTTGTACCATCCAGCTTTGAGTTTGTTCATTAACCTCTTAATATCAGTAGGCTAGAAGACAGTGGATCATTTTCCGAAAAATATTCCAAGAGTTCACTGATTCAGTGACGATAAATGGAAGATATGATTCTACTCCAATTTTAAGCAATATCTTTCAACCACGATGTAAAAACTCTGTGATCTAAGAAATATAAATATATGATGATTTTGCCAATTTGCATATCTATCTTTTGATTTGACCTTGGAATGGCCTTGAAGCTGATTTGATAGAGTCAAACGCATTCCGGATGCAGATTAAGCGACCCTAGAAACATAAATGTACAACAGTTTAGTCCACTTGTATATTTTGCTTGCAATAATCTTGAATTTAGGTTTAGGTTTAAATAAACCTTAGATTCAGATTCAGCGATCCCGATAACATAAACGTACGATAATCTGGTCCACTTGCATATTTATATTTTGCTTTGGCTTTGGAATGACCTTGAACCTAGGGCGATGGACCTCAGATTCGGATCCAGCGAGCGAAAATACATATGAATATGTAGGTCTCAGATCACTGTTTTTTATTGTGTTGTGTTATTAACACGTATTGGCATGATCAAATCACCGATGCACCCCTTTAAAAGTAGTGTATATATTGAGGTGGAAAACTTTATGTTGTGGCCAACTGAACATCGCATATGTATCTTGTAGATTAAAATACTTAATTTTTAAACAAAGTATCCATTTTTAAAATTTGTAAGTTTTTTCATAATAATACATTAGAAACATCATTTTTTAATTAGTCATTATTTTATAGGTACTTACTTTACTGCAAAGGTTTTAAGATAAATTAACCAAACAATTATATAGATAAGTTAGTAATCAATAATTATTTAAAATAAAAATAAAATATAATCTAGCACTGCTAATGAAATATATATAACAACTGAAGTTATATAATTTTGAAAAATTCACTTCTGACACAAGTTAGTAAATATGGCTGCGTACAGCGAATGGTCGGACCGGTCAAAGCCGTTCAATGAGCAAATATTTCGTTGATTGGGAATATTGGTCACGTTTTAAAATGTGTTTTCACAAGATCGTTCAGCAAGAAATCTTAGAACCAGTAGTCTACTATATCACACAAATATTGTGTTCTATGATCGACAACGATTATCTATTAAATAAAATAAAAACGAAGGAAAATGAGCGAACAGTTATGACGTATGACATTATTTTCTAATTGATCATCTGTTAATATCCAACCAATCTTTATTTACTCACTAAAGTGTCAAATTTTGGCGTTAAAACGTGCTTTATAATAAAGGCAAGAATTTGGATCGTTACGGTATTAATGCAGATTTTTTTATGTAATTCAAGGTTTTTCAAGCTTATCTTCAGACGATGAAGTGATAATTTATTTAAGACCTAAAATTTTCAGAGTAAGATAGCAGTTGTTTTATAAAATATGAACTTTATTACCAAGAATAGCTCATCTAATCTGTTTACCAACTAACAAGACTATATTTTGAAATCTGTTAAATCTCATGGATTTGGTTCCACATTCATATTCATATCGAAATACAAAAAATATTTATGTATACTAATATTATAAAAGCTATAAAGTTATGTTTACTTTATTCTGAGAGTTGACAATTAGATGACTTTCCTGGTTAAAATTCCCACATTTAGGTAATGTTACAATTGGCTTTCGACATTACCAACACTGATAGTCTACTTTAATCAAAGGTTACTTTTAACTAGGTACTTTATGGAACAGAACGATATTTAAAGCTAGCTTTAACGTAAAGTAGATACACTTTGTATAAAGGGTCCTTTTATTTCCTTTGTTATGGAATTGCCTGTAAATAAATACTATATGTTATCTATATCAAGAAATTAAATATAACTAAATTTGATACATTAGAAATATATGGTGTATCAATATTCCACGAAGATAGATAGAGTGTAGGTAGGTATGCATAAAGCTAACATAGATTGTCTATGTCAAAATATACTTCTTTAACTAATTTTATCTCTATCCAAGGTCGTCTTCTATAGTAGATAAATAAAGCCTAAGTTCTAACTAACCTTTAAAAAAACTGTAGGTATGCATAAAGCTAACATAGATTGTCTATGTCAAAATATACTTCTTTAACTAATCTTGTCTCTATCCGAGGCCGTTTCCTTTAGCAGATAAAGAACGCCTTAGATACAAATAACCTTAAAAAAACTGTAGTAATATTTTACTAAGGTATGTTTAGCTAAATCCTATTATTTTGATGTCTATAAACTATGGTTACTTTATGCCCTATTCATTAGGGACTCTCCTGTATACATATATCTCCATATGCATGGAATATTGAGACACCCTGTTTGTAAGTAAGTAATATCCTATTTTGCATTTATTTCAGTTTACTGTTTATCACCTCCTACAATTGACCATGCCAGGCACAACGCTCTAGCGGAACAAACGACGTTTGATTTGGATTTTACTCTTCAATACTATTGCCACACTGGATATGTAACAAATGGATTTCCTAGAGCCAAATGCCTGGCTATAGATGGACAGGCTTCTTGGTATGGACCGGACATCTCTTGCGAACGTAAGTTTAAATGTAAATGATTGAGTTCATGCGATGTGTTGAATTACAAATGTAGTGCACGAACATTCCCTATCTTTTTTAGAAATAGATATAATTTTGTTTAATTTTTAAAGGATAACGTTACCTTTTGGAACCACTATAACTTCATTACAGGGTGTCCGGAAGCCTCGCACAGAAAATTTAGATGGTGATACTACTCGAAAAAATAATGTGACAAGTTCATGTAACATTTTCTCGAAAAAGCAATATTAATGGAGCTACGTAACCTCAAAGTTATTTTTTTTTAATTTATTATTTGATCAGCACGGAAATTGTTCTACCAAGATTAAAATAAATTAGTTACATGTCTATTTTCTCATAAAGTGTTGCGTTTCTGCTTTTATCTGAATCCACGATATACTCAGAACAAATGAGAAGCATATAAAGTTTGATATTACCGTCAAAGCAATATGACAGCTATCATTCAATTGTTTTTAAAGTATACTTTGCTTAATCGTAAAAGAAATGAGATTCATCGTTATGTTCAAAAAATTTAAATATCGATATTCTCGCAAACTGTCGTCAACATCAACTTGACTTTTTGACTTCAAACACATTTTTAGATAAGCTTTCATTTAAGGAATGCCATAAAAATCTTAATAAAATTAAAGGCAAAAACGTTATGATCATTTCTTCGTTCAGCACGTGCCATTTCTGCCCTTTAGGGAGCTGTAATTTTAGAAATATTTTAGCTGAAACTGCGTCTCTATAAAAGTAATGAGTGTGTCAAACTTTAAAAAATCGTTAAAGTATTAAAAAAGTTGTAGCCAAAAAACGAGTTAAAAAAATATCTTTGAGGTTACGTAACTCCGTTAACATTAACTTTTTGAAAAAATATTACATGACCTTGTCACATTATTTTTTCGAGTAGTATCACCCTCTAAATTATCTGCGCGAAGTTTCCGGACACCCTGTATACAATCCATAGCATTTTTAATTTTCAAAATATGCGTCATCAAAGTTCGTTGGCAATTTGGCCAGTAACAGAAATAAAGTGCACACCCTCAGCCTTAGCTTGGATTTTTTGCCCATGCTTCCAAACTGAGAACTTTGCTCAGTCGCGGCTAAGCTTTTGCTGAATCACCACTGAAGCTACGGGACATTTTGGAAGACCACCATTATCCGAAGAACGGTTCCGACCGTAGTAGTCGTAATACCAACAACAGGAGCCGAAATCAATATGTGGGTGAGCCCAGTGATACCAACAGCGGGTTTGACCCAACAGAGCCAAGTCCGAGAACAACAGGGCAAAGAATCCAAGCTGAATCTAAGGACGTGTAGTTTAATTCTGTCACTGGCAGCGATCAGTTACCGAGGTCATGGCATAATAATTCGGAAAATCACTTTATATCAAATCAACTTCCATCCTGTAAGTCGGTAACCTTGAAACTTTAGACTGAGATAACTTGAGTTAAATCGCTGTATTTTGGCTCGAAGAATACAGTCCTGAAATTTGGACTATTTTTTACTGGACATCCTGTACTTATCTATTACTCCAAATATGAATATAAGGCTTATTGATCATTTTATTTATTGCCAAATCAGTTCATGCAAATTCAGAATTATTTCAATTTGCTCTTCTTTATTGTCATCGTCGTATTGTTATGCGTCATCGTCCACTGCCATTGCCTAATATTTTATTTACATTTATCCATCAATATTAATTTGCAATTTGAAGAAATATGAGGAGTAATTATATTATACAAAATTAAATCTCGAGACAAATATTTAAATAGGATTATCCATTTTTATCTCAAAAGCTATCATCACTTCTATTATCGGTAAACCAAACACATAATCATTAAAAAAATATTATAAATTAATTAATTTTATGTTACGGCAAAGGTGTGATCTGGTTAACCTCAAGAACAGAAGTTAGCTAACGCTTTATTTAAATTTGTAGTTGGACTCTGAATTTACTTTATCACGAATAATAAATTATCTTATGTAAACATTGAAAAAATGACTTTATTTATTATATAATCAGTAATATCTTCAGTTATTTCCCACGTTTTCTTGTTCTTCGATGTGGCAATTGCGGATATCATCACTTAAATATCCCGTGCTTAAATTATTTCCCAAGCAATAAAAGATAATTAAAATACATATTAAGTATTTTCAAACAATATGTCAATCTATACACAAACGTCAAAAAATTTCAAGTGTAATCACATGCAGCTTACTTGAAGGAAGATGAAAATTTGGTGAATTATTATAGTAACGTGACAAGCTTATAATTGGTTGATTGGTGTGAAATTTGGACTCCGTAATGAATAGGCGACATTCAAAATGGTGAGTTTATAAGAGCGATATATTAAAACAGCGACATTCAAAATAGTTTTATGTCAAATCAATTATAGACAAAATAATTATAAATCAAAATATCTAGATTTTACTTAAATAGAAAAACAAAATAATTACAACAACAACAAGAAACAAGGACACATGAACATATTTATACACCTTGCTACAGCTTTGAAATGATCTTTTATATTTGAAAATAAGTAGTTTGACATCAGCAATTTTAAATTTTATTTTTTTTTGTTGATTGAACATTCCATTCGGGTACAAGACTTGATGCTAATAACATTTTGTATTTTATTCTAACGTCTTCGTTTTCTTTGTATAAACATGCCAAACCAGTTTGTTGGATACGTAGCCACAAAGGTTGAGAAAGATGGAAATGACATTCATGTGTATTTGCTTTAAGAAAAACAATTTTTATTACATTAATACATGCTGTTTCGAAGTCATGCAAAATGCTCATAAGTTTTACGTTGGAATTTAGTTGTAAAAGTTTTTTAAAAATGTATTCATAGGATTCTTTTCTTTTAATTTCCAACAATATACTGCCTTGTTCTCTAATAACGCATGTAAAGTAAATACCTGTAAAAAATATTTTGCAGCCACTTCAAAGGTTCCATCCATTGCCCAATGGCAAAACTTCTCTATCAATGACATACTTGAATTTGTTCCGAATATGATAATTCTCTTACAAAATTGTCTTTCAAATCATGCAATAAAAATGGATTATTGCCATTCGTTTTTTTGATACTTGTCAGGAATTACATCTGCAGCTGAAGTAAAGGTGATTTGTTGAATTCGATTGAATAATGATTCTTGATTTAAGATTAGTATCATTTGCCATTGATTTTACCTTATTCTTACAAATATTAACTGCTTCTTGTGAATGATTTGGGCCATGATTATGAGCAATTGTGATTCGTTTATCACCATTTATTTTCAGAATTAGTCTGCCCTTACAACCACGATTTGTGCAGTTTGTAAAACATGTATCCCTCCTATATACAGGGTGTCTGGAAATATTGAGCAAAAAAATTCAGGGGATAATTCTAGACCAAAAATAAATGCTATCATTGTATAATATACAATGATGCTACCTCTTTCTATAACATTTTTTCCAAAATGATTATTAGCAGAGTTACAGGGTGTTAAAGTAAAAATTTTATTTACATAAAATTTGGAAATAAGGGATTTTTGCGGACAAGAAATTCTAATGAAATGTTTCTAATTTTGACGTCATTAGTAGAAGGCGCCACTTGTGGCACACCATGTTTCTTTTAAATAGCAGAACTTTTTTGCATCTTAATGTATCCATCTGACTATCGAAACAATCGATTTTCCTACCTGTTTTATTTGAAAAAGGTATACCTTGGTGAAGTCGGTAGGCGTAAACATTTTTGAAATAATCCCATTTGAAATGCTCAGTGCACCGAGTAAAAACTGTTTTGATTTCAGATAAAGTGCCTTTTCTGCTGAAAATACAGTAAAATGTTACTTGAAAAAGATCTTCAGAATCATAAATTATGGAGAAGTGCAAAATTTCAAGAAGATCGGCGAGGTTTAATGAAATCATTTTTCAACAAAGTACAAAGATTTTATCAGGTCGATTTATTTAAAATTTTGCACATCTCCATAATTTACCGTTCTGAAAAATTTTTTTAAGTAACACTTTGCTGGATTTTTAGTAGAAAAGGCACTTTAACTGAAACGATAACAGTTTTCAATCGGTGCACTGAATATTTCAAAAAAGATTATTTCGAAAATTGTTACTCCTAACGACTTCAATAAGGTATACATACCATTTTCAGATATAACAGGCAGGAGAATCGATTGTTTCAATAGTCAGATGAATACAATAAGCAGCCAAAAAATTATGTCACTTAAAAGAAACATGATGTGCCATAAGTGACCCCCTCTACTAGTGACGTCAAAATTAGAAACATACTTGAATTTGTTGTCCGCAAAAACCCCCGATTTACAAATTTTGTAAATATTTGGATTTCTTAAGAAGTTATTTACAAATATCGAAAATAACATTTCAATTTTAACACCCTGTAATTCCGTTAATAATCAGTTTTGGAAAAAATGTTATAGAAAGAGGTAGAATTTATTTTCGGTATAGAATTATCCCCTGATTTTTTTGCTCATCGTTCCGGACACCCTGTATGTCGCTATTTTAATATGTCGCTTTTTAAATATCACTTTTTTTATATATCGTTCTTTTACATATCGCTGTATTGAAACTGCTGTTTTAATAATCGCTATTTTGAATGTCACGTATTCGATACGAAGCCAACATTTTTATTTGAACAATCATATTAATTGCTTGTCGTTCTAATTGTGCAGGTATGATTTGATATTTTGAAAGCGCACAATCATAATGTTAATAGTTCTAATTACTGTCGTTTTCATAGCTATCTAGGCAAAAATATGATATCACTTAATCTTCGTTTATACACAAAGTAAGATAGATAGGTATAGGAAAGTGTAATACACATCAACAGAGAATGTAATTCTGCACTACAAAATGTAAAAATATAAATGGCGTTAACATTATTCGGCATTTGATTCACACACGTATGAAATGCAGCCACTTATAAGACATCATTGGAAAGGTTAGATTCAGTTATTCCTTGTATAAAAATTAATTTTTTAACTTCCATAGCATTCGATTTAGATAATTTCAAACAAAGCGATGAAACATGATTATTTTTCGAAATACTAATTATCTTGAAAACGACAAGGATTACGTATACGAAAGTCTCATTGAAATAACGTGGAAAATTTCAATTAAAATAACGAAGTTTATGATGACTTCTGGTATAACCAGATAATGAATATATTTTCATTGAATAAGTCACACTCGACACAGGGCGTCAAATTTTCACAACCATGAAAACTTCTAGCGGTTCATCGACATTGCCGAGTATCAGCGTGTATTCTAATGTTGCTGAATGTAATAAATAGGTTAGATGCTTAAAGTAAACAGTTATTATTATTTTTTTGTTACTGATTACTTCCAAATTTATATTGAACCACCTGCCTTATCGTACTAGCGTCCGCACTGTTTCAAAAGCAGCTTGGTATAGTAAGAACATACATTTTCAGCTTAAATTAAAATATGTATTTATCTGAATTTATGTTTAATTATAGCCTCAAACACATATTTATATATAAGTATTAAAAATTGGTACACGTACAGTTTACTAACCAACAAAAGTAAATTTTAAACAGAAAATATGCAGAGAATTATTGAAAGTTCAGCTATTGCGGAATAGTTCAGCTTCGTGTTTCACGTTGTTGAATCGCCCGTAGAATGCAATCCCCCTGTTCCTACATTTCCCAGATAAGTGGTATAATTCCTACATTTAAATGGGAACGCTCCGAATCAGGGAAGAGGAAGAATGTAATTTACTACCATATTTTTCATATTTTCAGCCCGATCGTGTGGCGCTCCAACCGACATTTCTCATGGTTGGCACGCGGGGGAATGCTACACCTACGGCTGTCGAATAACTTATCATTGTGCTGAAGGATATGAACTTGTCGGCAAAAATGAGCGCTATTGTCAAGCTGACGGTACTTGGACCCCGAAGGAATTGCCGACTTGTGTTCGTAAGTACTTTATTTGCCCTACTTTAAATAGATTCTCCCCTTTGGTAGCTATTTTGCTTGATAGGTCATTTTTGGATAGAGCATATAAATAAGCATTTAGGCTTCGTGCCAATGTAAATATTCATACATCATACAGTTTACAGAATAATAATTACAGACAAAACTAAATCATTTCGAATGTCTTATTATAATTTTGTCTTAATAAATTTTTATATTAATTTAATTTAAATTAACTATAAAAATGTTCATAAATTACCAGTAAATGATATTTACAGAATTTAACAACAATTAATCTGGTGTTTTGAGTGCCGTGTTCATATTGTTACTACTTTCGTTCTCTGTATTAGAACAAAATTTACGCTTAAAAATACTAGTTCATATTAATCCATTACATTGTACAATATTTTTGGCATTGTCATTATTAGGTTTATGTGGAAGAATAACGCAGATTTAAATATTAAAATAACTTTAATATCAGTATGAACACTTTATAAATACTATATGTTATATTATTCTGAGTCTACTATATGACTGTATTTAAGTGTAGTTGAATGGTGAGTCATGAGTAGTAAATAGAAAGAGATATACTTATATATACCACTTTTCTCCCTGCATCATTAATATTTAAGAACAACAAACATAGGCTCCATGAGGGAGAGAAGAACAACAAACATAGGCTCCATGAGGGAGAGAAGAACTTCGGACTATAAACAAATCATGCATGTGTAGAGACTAGTCGAGTATTTTATTTTTGTATATATCTAATAGTCATTCCTCTAATGAAATTATTCCTATAAACTTTTTTCTACCAAAACTGTGTTTAAACTTAAAAAAAAATAATTGTTGCTTAAAAATACAAATATAATTCAATGCTGTGGTCGAATTTCCAAAACACTCAAGTGATGTTAAAACTTTGGAGTTTTTGATAGTACTTCCCAATACACCTCGTCACTAACTGACATAATTGAATATTTATAAACTGAGTGAATTTTCACTTTTACTTGGTTCAATAATAATTATTGTTAGCCCAAGTTTAATGCGAATGCTGGCTATGAAATGTTTTAAATATACAATCCCCTGTTTACTTAAGTATAAAACACACGACAAGCCGATTTTGTTTTTTAAATGTTCATGATTTCTGATAATGCAAACTTTTTTACTACCCACGTCTTCCCCCTCAAGGTGGTGTCGTCAAATATTTTAAATGGCACCCAAATTATTTATTAGTTATCTTTGAAATTCCTAAGTACAGCAAATATCTGATTAACAAGGTATTAATAATAATAATAATAATAATAATAATAATAATAATAATAATAATAATAATAATAATAATAATAATAATAATAATAATAATAATAATAATAATAATAATAATAATAATAATAATAATAATAATAATAATAATAATAATAATAATAATAATAATAATAATAATAATAATAATAATAATAATAATAATAATAATAATAATAATAATAATAATAATAATAATAATAATAATAATAATAATAATAATAATAATAATAATAATAATAATAATAATAATAATAATAATAATAATAATAATAATAATAATAATAATAATAATAATAATAATAATAATAATAATAATAATAATAATAATAATAATAATAATAATAATAATAATAATAATAATAATAATAATAATAATAATAATAATAATAATAATAATAATAATAATAATAATAATAATAATAATAATAATAATAATAATAATAATAATAATAATAATAATAATAATAATAATAATAATAATAATAATAATAATAATAATAATAATAATAATAATAATAATAATAATAATAATAATAATAATAATAATAATAATAATAATAATAATAATAATAATAATAATAATAATAATAATAATAATAATAATAATAATAATAATAATAATAATAATAATAATAATAATAATAATAATAATAATAATAATAATAATAATAATAATAATAATAATAATAATAATAATAATAATAATAATAATAATAATAATAATAATAATAATAATAATAATAATAATAATAATAATAATAATAATAATAATAATAATAATAATAATAATAATAATAATAATAATAATAATAATAATAATAATAATAATAATAATAATAATAATAATAATAATAATAATAATAATAATAATAATAATAATAATAATAATAATAATAATAATAATAATAATAATAATAATAATAATAATAATAATAATAATAATAATAATAATAATAATAATAATAATAATAATAATAATAATAATAATAATAATAATAATAATAATAATAATAATAATAATAATAATAATAATAATAATAATAATAATAATAATAATAATAATAATAATAATAATAATAATAATAATAATAATAATAATAATAATAATAATAATAATAATAATAATAATAATAATAATAATAATAATAATAATAATAATAATAATAATAATAATAATAATAATAATAATAATAATAATAATAATAATAATAATAATAATAATAATAATAATAATAATAATAATAATAATAATAATAATAATAATAATAATAATAATAATAATAATAATAATAATAATAATAATAATAATAATAATAATAATAATAATAATAATAATAATAATAATAATAATAATAATAATAATAATAATAATAATAATAATAATAATAATAATAATAATAATAATAATAATAATAATAATAATAATAATAATAATAATAATAATAATAATAATAATAATAATAATAATAATAATAATAATAATAATAATAATAATAATAATAATAATAATAATAATAATAATAATAATAATAATAATAATAATAATAATAATAATAATAATAATAATAATAATAATAATAATAATAATAATAATAATAATAATAATAATAATAATAATAATAATAATAATAATAATAATAATAATAATAATAATAATAATAATAATAATAATAATAATAATAATAATAATAATAATAATAATAATAATAATAATAATAATAATAATAATAATAATAATAATAATAATAATAATAATAATAATAATAATAATAATAATAATAATAATAATAATAATAATAATAATAATAATAATAATAATAATAATAATAATAATAATAATAATAATAATAATAATAATAATAATAATAATAATAATAATAATAATAATAATAATAATAATAATAATAATAATAATAATAATAATAATAATAATAATAATAATAATAATAATAATAATAATAATAATAATAATAATAATAATAATAATAATAATAATAATAATAATAATAATAATAATAATAATAATAATAATAATAATAATAATAATAATAATAATAATAATAATAATAATAATAATAATAATAATAATAATAATAATAATAATAATAATAATAATAATAATAATAATAATAATAATAATAATAATAATAATAATAATAATAATAATAATAATAATAATAATAATAATAATAATAATAATAATAATAATAATAATAATAATAATAATAATAATAATAATAATAATAATAATAATAATAATAATAATAATAATAATAATAATAATAATAATAATAATAATAATAATAATAATAATAATAATAATAATAATAATAATAATAATAATAATAATAATAATAATAATAATAATAATAATAATAATAATAATAATAATAATAATAATAATAATAATAATAATAATAATAATAATAATAATAATAATAATAATAATAATAATAATAATAATAATAATAATAATAATAATAATAATAATAATAATAATAATAATAATAATAATAATAATAATAATAATAATAATAATAATAATAATAATAATAATAATAATAATAATAATAATAATAATAATAATAATAATAATAATAATAATAATAATAATAATAATAATAATAATATCTCTACCCCTCATTCTAATCACAGGGATTAGCCCAGAAGTCGGAGACTTGTGCGGGAGAGGGGGCGGCATATTATTATTAAGCAGACCGCATTTGCGCCCAGGAACGACTTACGTTGGTAGGCCCTAACCACTATTCAGTGCAGGAATGAGGGAAACCTGGAAAACCTCATTAATTAGGGGGGTAGTCAAATATCAACCGGTATCAATCTCTCACATTGACCCAAGCCAACATTCTTCCACCCTATCATACCCGCAGAGAGGGCGCCAAACCTCTCCACGAATATAGCTTATATACGGTCTACCGGCAGCTGGGCTCGAACCAACACCGATCTAGTCACCTCGATTCAAGTACTGACGCCTTAAACTGCGCGACCACTGACCAACCCAATTGCCTTAATACATTACAAGATTGGGTGTTTATAGTTTCAAAATGCATATCGAAGCTGCCATCGAAAATAATTGTAAATATTAAATAGTCTTTTATAGTTAACAGTTTTATGACATAATTTATTTCGATTTCCTGTTAGAAATTATGCATATAAATCAAATTTTTCCAAGACGTTGGATTGGCAGACGACGGAGAACAATTGAATGACCAGCTCGATCACCTGATATTACCCATTTAAATTTCAATTTTTATATTTTAATTGTTTCATTATTATAATTTACTGTTGTTTCTGTTTCTTTTTAATTCCATTTTGTTGAACTGTTATTTAAACATTTAGTAGGGTATACAACAACATTCTATTTAAAACAGACAAACATTCCATGAAAAGTTCTATATGCAAATGCGCATTTTAAAATTTTAAACGCCCACATTTTGTATGAAGTTGTTACCATGTAACCATTGCCGGACACAATGAGCATCTTGCACTTAAGTAAACTAAGGATTGTACATTTAGAACGTCCCACAGCCGGCGTACGCACTGTATATTAAATATCTTCAGGTATCCTGTATCTCAATCTGCCTAAGGGCATATGTCTAATTTAATATCTACTATTAATATTCAAACAACAACAAACAACAGTCTTTTTCTGAAATTCCTAGCTCAGTACTAAGCTCGTGATGTTTCCCTTGATGTTAATGGCGACACACACTAGACCAGCACTTGCAAGGACCGTCACCTGCAACGACCGTCACTGCAAGTCGTGTCGGTGGTCTGCAATGTCTATGCTTGACCACGCTAGTCCAACGTAACTTCTGTTCCAAAATGTTAGAAATATTCGACCAGTTAAGTTGTGAATGTGTTGCTAAACTGTCGGACACTATCTCTTTTCAACAACCTTTATTCTTTTGGTGCTGTAGGCGAGGACGATCCAAGAGATCGATTTTTTCTGGCAATCGGAAATACTGAAAAAAAAATTGTTGATCAGTTCAGAAAATAAATGATGAAATTCATCATAAATCTCTCTTTGTGTGTAGGTTTATCCAGATAGTATTAAAAACTTACCTAAGCAATGCTCTATCAGTTCTAAGGAAAAGTTCGTGGAAGAGATGGAGGTCTAGGACTTCCACGACCTATTGCAGCAGTGAGTGAGTGAGTGAGTGAGTGAGTGAGTGAGTGAGTGAGTGAGTGAATGAATGAATGAATGAATGAATGAATGAATGAATGAGTGAATGAAAGAATGAATGAATGAATGAATGAATGAATGAATGAATGAATGAATGAAGGACGGAAGGAATGAATGAAGGAATGAATGAATGAATAAATGAATGAATGAAGGAAACAAACAAACAAACAAATAAACCAACGAACGAACGAACGAACGAACAAAGAAACAAATAAATAAAAATTTAAATCACAAATTAAATCTATTAATAATCTATTAAAAGAGATCGATTTTTTCTGGCAATCGGAAATACTGAAAAAAAAATTGTTGATCAGTTCAGAAAATAAATGATGAAATTCATCATAAATCTCTCTTTGTGTGTAGGTTTATCCAGGTAGTATTAAAAACTTACCTAAGCAATGCTCTTTCAGTTCTAAGGAAAAGTTCGTGGAAGAGATGGAGGTCTAGGACTTCCACGACATATTGCAGCAGTGAGTGAGTGAGTGAGTGAGTGAGTGAGTGAGTGAGTAAGTGAGTGAATGAATGAATGAATGAATGAATGAATGAATGAAAGAATGAATGAATGAATGAATGAATGAATGAATGAATAAATGAATGAATGAAGGAAACAAACAAACAAACAAATAAACCAACGAACGAACGAACGAACGAACGAACAAAGAAACAAATAAATAAAAATTTAAATCACAAATTAAATCTATTAATAATTAATAACAATAGCGGCAAAAGCAGTTAAATTTGCTGTATAAAATCGGCGTTAAAATGTTACTTCTTTCCTTCCTTGAGTATTTCTTCCATTTTTTGTCCGGTCGCAGATTGCCGCTTTATCAGGTTTTACAGTGGACCAGTTTTCCGTGTCGTCCAGAAGTATATTTTTAAATCATTTTTGAAGTGCCCTTTTTGATTTTTTCTATACAAAATTGTATTTCTAAGAGTCTCCTGTACACAATTTTTTTTGGATAAGTTCTGAATCACCCTGTACAGGAAGTCATTCTATCCATAAAAAAATAGTACAGCTTCTTATAACATTGTTGTGTTTTATGCATTGTTTTATTGTTCTATATTAAAACGAAAAATGTTTTAACCATAGAATCCGAAAATATAAAAGTCGGAAAATGATGAAACGTCGTAGTGAGAGAAAAACCTGAGGTCATTAATAAAATATTTTAAATTAATAGTTTTCTTGCGGTCGGCGACTTATTAACATATTTTTAATGTTTTTCTGCACATCGTGCATTTTAGCCAATATTGGAAAACAAAAGGTATTCGGTATCATGACATTTACATTTCAAATATATTTCTCGAAAAAATAACGTTAGCGGGTATTAATTGCAGTAAAACAAAAGCTGAATAAAGCGGTTAGCGAGGATATGTGAAGATTTGAGTGTGCTTGAAGCGCGCGTACTAAATCTGTCAACAAAAATTAATGTGTGGCGTGAATATTTCTCCATGCTCAACGAAAAATTATTTCAGTACACATCTGGACAAAGTGTTTTCTATTTAGGCCTAAGTACTTCATTGTAGTAGGATGTTATAATATAGAATACAATATGAATATTTATTATAATTTTGATAGTTTGATAGAGAGGTTTATTTTAATTAATTTAATTTATATTTCAAGGAAGAACAATTTTCTACTGTATCTACATTTTGGGTTTCAAAACTTTAGATACATATTTTCTTTGTTTAAAATATGAAATTATTTGAAAAAGTATGATTTTAGTATTTAGTATAGCAATCATATACTTACGTATATGATAAAAAATCATCGGGAAAATTCCTTTTTACAACACAGTATATTTGCCAAAAATAATTTCCGAGTTGACAATTCTACTTGATTAAACTATGAAAAGACGATTCAGGATGACAGCAACTCAATTTTCCACACAGTTGATACTGACAATTTGATTTATAACAACAACACTGTACACCAAGGCTTACTATATGTAATGTCACGACGGATATGTCAACGAACACGTGTCTAGAAAAGTAACCAACATTGTCATAGTTCCTCTACATTTTGTTAGCATGGAAAGACAAAGAAGAAGATATATTTAATAAATCATATATTAACTTGGTAAATGTATAATTATATTTGTCCACGTCTATATCATAATATATACATTATTTGTTTACTTCTTCAAATATAATAATGCATATAATTCACTAACAAAAGTGATTAGTCATTATTTACATGTGATTAATGATTATTCACACTTCTGTCACCAAATTTAAATTCTTGGGTGTGACAGCATCGGGAATGGACTAACAATACTCCGGTGTTAGCAAGTTAACTCGAACCTCTTGTGTGAAAGCCAAACACTCTATCTACAGTAGAAGTTTACTAATTCAATTTTATTTGCTTTTAAATTTATCAAGTGAATGACGGATGTCAAATCTGAAAGTAAGTCATGTTCATCTCGCGACAAGAATTCAGATGACTTACGTCATACGAACAAATGAATAATTCGTTATATTTCCATCAAAATATTTAAGAAACTGCAACTGAGTAATAAAACTATATACTACCCTAAAAGTTTGCATTATATATTACACTAAATTGCAAAAAAATATTGTTTTTAACGCGACCAAACATCGAGAATTATGTTGACAATAAAAACAAATGTGTAACGTCAGCCGTGACGTAAAACGTCTGAATTCTTGACGCGAGTATAAAATATTGTATATACTCGCGACAAGAATTCAGACGACTTACGTCATATGAACAAATGAATAATTCATTATATTTTCATTAAAATATTTAAGAAACTGCAACTGATATTAATAAAACTATATACTACATTAAAAGTTTGCATTATATATTGCATTAAATTGCAATAAATGATTGTTTTTAACGCGACCAAATATCGAAAATTACGTTGACAATAAAAACAAATGTGTAACGTCAGCTGTAAGACGTCTGAATTCTTGACGCGAGTATAACTTTTTCAGGAAATATTTGTAGACAAAGTATAGTATTCTACTTGTATATAATGGCTGTAATTCTCTCGGGTGATTACGACCTCCACCCTCGTCAATTACAGTCATCAATATATGTTGAATAATATACTATTAAATTATAATTACAATATATTATCAAATACATGCAAAAAAACGCGACAATATTTGAGTTCCCATAATTTTTTTATTTTTAGTTAAATTTTTACAATTTTTTTAGGAAAGTGTTTAGGAATCACTAATTTCAATTTGTATAACCTGTTTTTTGTTAAATGCTGTCGTATAACCCTAATTTTAAAACATGTGTGAAATAAATTCTTTCAAAATACAAATTTTTGTTCAGAACCATTCCTTTCCACATTTTGTTTCTCGGTGCATGTCTTTAGGTTCATTTTTAAGAGCGAATTGAACTTGTCACCAATAGTTTACTTTAAGAAATGTTATCCAACGTTTTAGACAAACTGGCAGAAATAAGCGTAGAGCAGGTTGTAGCAGAAAACGAAGAACTACTGCTACTGATGACAGATTTTTTCAAATACGATCTTTGCGGGATCGTCATTTAACATCAGTGCAGTCAAGAAATTAACTCCAAGAGGTCTGATGTTAGTGTATGGACAGTTAGCCGAAGATTGAAAGACTTCGGTTTGATAGTTTACTGTCATCGTCACTGAGTCGCTAAACTGCAATTTGCCACTGAACATTTACACAGCTTAGAGCGATGGGACAATGTTCTTTTTATGGATTAATCCAGATTCTGCTTAATTCTCTAGATGGGCAGAAAAAAGTATGGAGAAGGAATGGAGGAAAATGTACTGAGTGCACGTTCAGTCCTCGTCTGAGCTATGGAAGAGGTTCAGTAATGGTATGGGCAGGAATATGTTATTGGTCATCGATGGATCATTGACGACCCACCGATATATTAAGCAGCAAATAAGTTGTAGGGAGAGGGGGGATACTTGAGTATAAGGGATACTTGATTACTTTCTAATATCTCTCAAACACTGTTGTAAATCTTTTATTAACACGTCAAATGTGAAAATAGTGCATATTTGACACCATAGTATGATATCGACATCAATTCCCAAGTGGCCATTTTGGTGGTTTATGACTGTGTTTGTTTTGACAGTAAAAGGTAAATATTTGAAAAAGGAAAGTTTGTGATAGCATTATTGAAAGGTGGTAAAAGACTAACATCAGTTTATCGATATGCCTGTGTTATTGACGAAACAAATGAAGAGGATGGTGAATGTAGGGCAGTATCCATGAAGTGTATGGATAATCCTCACATGAATTTTTCATTAGTAGACACAGACACACAGTTAGCTTTGTAAAATATAAAGAGGTAATTGGAATAACGTTGGACCAGTCATTTGCATGAGAGGTTAAATATTATACATTTCCAACGCCTTTAGATGTTTTTGAAAAATGTTAAGTAATAAAAAAACTCTTTTTACTGTTTAAGTACATTCTTGTCTGCTAATATTTAAATATCCTTAGGTACCTAACTGTGTTTATCGAGGTGTTTATATTAAAATTTGAATAAATGTCATTGTTTATTTAAATGATAAAGTATCCCCAGGTCCCTGATCATGTATCCCCCTATCGGGGATACTTGATCAGAATGCATTGATGCCTTGAAGTCATATTTTAGGTGTGTAATTTTGATTTATATTAAACTTTATTTACATAATATTCATAGCAAAAGAGCAGTTCACACAGTCCATCTAATAGGCTTGTCTTAATGATTTAAAGTTTTTTATTCTAATCAAAAAGTAAAACTATGCTCAAGTATCCCCCCTCTCCCCTACCCTTTAGTAGATTTATCGGCGACGAGTTTGGATAATGCGCGGCCACGTACATCAATGTGTGCTACACCTCGCGGAAGTTAGTATTAACAAAATGAACTGTCCAGCATGTTCATCTGATCTCAACCCCATAGAGCATGATGGGTAGGCGAGTCAGAGATCGTGAAATAGCCCCGACTACGATAAGTGAACTTCATTTAGCACTTAAGGAGGAATGACAAAATATACAGAAAATACAAGAGAGCTAGAGGTGATAATAGAAAATATTATTTAGGTACTAAGGTACATTTGTTGTAAAAAATACGTTTATTTATGTTAGTTAAGTTACAGTTCAATTGGTTTGTTTTGAAGGTTGATTTTGAATTTAAGTTTGCATAAATAAATTTTCTTATATTTTTATGTAATTTGACTTTATTAATAATTTCAGACACATATATTTAGTTTGATTTTGCAATTTCGCAAAAACGTTACTTGACGTGTCCGTGTAAAAACCTCTATTTAAGATTCACCTCGTATATTTTGATAGTTGATTGAATTACAAATTACGGTCGAGAACGTGTGATCAGTTTTTCCATTGAATTTCATTTACTCGGTATATACCACGTGACCTGCTAAAATAAGTAATTCAAAATCAAGAGTGGAAGCAGATGATTTATACTTCTCTGTTCTTGACGCGGTTACATAAAGACAAAGTATCCAATTACTGATCACAGTATCAAATGTGTTGGAAATAATATTGTATACTTCTCACAACTAATAAACTGTTATTTGTATCCAAAGATATTATACGATGTAATAACCGAATTAGTTTCATCTAAATATATATTTAATAATAATAATAATAATAATAATAATAATAATAATAATAATAATAATAATAATAATAATAATATCTCTACCCCTCATTCTAATCACAGGGATTAGCCCAGAAGTCGGAGACTTGTGCGGGAGAGGGGGCGGCATATTATTATTAAGCAGGCCGCATTTGCGCCCAGGAACGACTTACGTTGGCAAGCCCTAACCACTATTCAGTGCAGGAATGAGGGAAACCTGGAAAACCTCATTAATTAGGGGGGTAGTCAAATATTAACTGGTATCAATCTCTCACATTGACCCAAGCAAACATTCTTCCACCCTACCATACCCGCAGAGAGGGTGCCAATCCTCTCCACGAATATAGCTTATATACGGTCTACCGGCAGCTGGGCGCGAACCCACGCCGATCTAGCCACCTCGATTCAAGTACTGATGCCTTAAACCGCGCGACCACTGACCGACCCTTTTACATTCGAATATTTGAAAATTAGATTTAAACTAATATTATATCTACATAATGTTGGATTACTTATAAAATTAGGAAACCTAAGTGATCTGATAAGTAATCTATTCACGATACCCGCCCAGACAATCACTGAAAATTGTTGACAAAAATGGGTGTTTAATTTCATGCAGGTTTTCTATATACCAGATTTGCGAGTTATGAATGCAGTTATACCCTTATAAAATAAAATCCTATGGTTGTAGTTGTTGGGCCTTTCTGACATGATTAGGGATATTTTATTGGAAAGTACGCCATATAATGAGAACATTTTTCTTGAAATACTATTGAACGAGGATTTCCCTCAATGGTGTGCATATTTTTGTCGACTTGTAAAATACGATGGCTTCGTTCACATACACCGTGATGCTTGGTAATTGTCTTGTGTGTCAGGTTTTCTAATTTGTTTAGAAAATATGAAAAAATAGTAGAACAGAAGTAAAATCACATATTTTTATTCCTTTTCTTAAATTTATTAACACAACATTTAATATAACTTAGATAAAGACGATTACTATTTCTATCTAAAATAAATAGATTTTTTAATAAATATTACCGTTTTCATAAAATCAATTAAGAGTCAAGCAATTGAAAAATTCAATTAAGAAACCACAACTTTTAATTACTTCTTCGGAAGACAGACTCTGAGTTCTCACTCGAATGTTATTAATAAAAAATCTGAACATACTAGAAAAGGAAGAGATGTATAAATCTTCTAATAAGGTAACTTACTATAAAAAGTTAAACTCAGTAATTCTTGTTACCTTTGGAGTAGCTTCTACTCCTAGATCGTTCATAAACATTAATATTTATATATACTGAAACAACTTATTGTTACTAAATGTAATATTTTATTACAGTTTCATAAAAAGTTTGTTTAAATAACGTTTACTGTACTGTACTGTACGAGATTGATGGTTCTTTTAGATTTGAAATACACTTATAATATATGCTTTAACTCTTCATTAATCATTTACTTTGAAAGAATTTTGTAGAAATACATAATGTTCTCGAGTGGTTGGGTTCAGGCATATGCAGAAGTTTTTACGTTTTTTTTTTAATTTATGGAAATAAAGTAACGCATTAGAACTTACTCATTTTAATATTTGTTCAAATGAATCTTCTACACCAATTTTTCAGAACGTACTAGTTACTTCCTTCTTACTAAAACAATTTTACAGGATTATATTGAAATGTTTGAGCAAACTTTAACGATATGTGCGCAATATAAACTAATAAAATAAGTCTCTATAAATACATGTTCAGGGACATTTAACATTTCAAAATTAATTAATTAATTATTAGATACCGTAGGAAATGCTTATACTTAGACACAAAACATGTTTCATTCATGTAAACAATAGGGGAAGGGATGTTACTTGGTAAACTTGTAGATTTCCAGTAACAAGATATAATATAAAACGTGCAAATTTCGACATCTTTGGAAGCTTTCTTGTATACATCAAAAAGAGAGACAAAAAGTAGTTAATGAATCACATCTTTGACATTTGAGAAAAACTTTGACGTAAAACTAAAAAGTTTTTAAAACAAAATACGTACGGCAATAAATTTTTCATTTATAAAAATTATCGCAAATAAAATAAATAATTAAAAATTGCTGTAGTATACCAATCTACAACTGAAGTCCGTCACCTCATTCTTACAAAAGTTAAAATAAATAGGTAGTAATAAAGAGAAAATTATAGTTCAATTCGCATACCTATTATAAAAGCAATGATGAAGTTTTTACAGAAGCCCACCTACCTTCTTAATTTAATAATTATGTTCCTGATTGCTTTTACATTTATAAGTTTTGTTATACCTACCTTTATTTTGACGTTCTCTAGAACGTTTCAGTCTATATTCTATTCAGTTCAAAATGCATTTTCGTAGATAAAGCAAACTTTGAGAACTCTAAAATATACATGGCATCGTCTCGAGTTTAGTAAATATTGAGAAGTTGGACGCGAATATCAGAAATATCAAAGTAGAGATATTTGACAGTTGTGCATTGTTTGAATTATACAGTATGCGCCAAAAGTATGGAATAAATTCAATAAAAACGAAACAATTATTTTTTGGGAAAAATCCTCGAATAGGTCGATTTTTAATTAAAAAAATACATATTTTAGCGTAAAATGCGATTTACAAATGTCATTTGTTTTCGAGTAATGACGTCATCGATTTTTTTTAAATGGCAACACCATATTTTTTCCTTGATTCTGAAAGATCGTTTAATTCTCTATCAGGCAGTACTAAAATTTTGCCCTCTTACATAGGAAAGCTTTCGAGTAAATGACGATTAAATTTTAGAAAACGTAAATTTTATCCATAAAAAAGTAACAATTCTGAGGTATGTAAAATAAAATACAATTGATTAAATTTTATACTTAAATTAAATGTTCGAATTGCCATCCACCAACTTCTTGACAATGCGCAAGTCTGTGAAGAAATTCTTCTTGCACATTATTTACGTTTACGATTTACGTTTTCTAAAAACTTTCCTATGTAAGAGGGCAAAATTTTAGTACTGTCTGATAGAGAATTAAACGATTTCAGAATCAAGGAAAAAAATATGGTGTTGCCATTTAAAAAAAATTGATGACGTCATTACTCGAAAACAAATGACATTTGAAAATCATATTTTATGCTAAAATATGTATTTTTTAAATTAAAAATCGACCTGTTCCAGGATTTTTCCCAAAAAATAATTGTTTCGTTTTTATTGAATTTATTCCATACTTTTGGCGCATACTGTATATGCTGTGTGTAATCAAGTAGTGACTAAAGTTTTGTTTTGATGCGATTTTTTTAGAGGCAAAAGTCACCGTAGAGGTTGCATTGGTCAGAAGTGAGATGTAATACAAAAAAGGTATTTTGAATGCCAGTGATCAAGAGTGACTAAAATGAAGAAAACATTGAAACAGTTAGTAGGAATGATAAAACAAATGAAGGAAGACAAAAAATAAATGAACAACAACCAGTATGAAATGAAGAACAGCAGAACGAAATGAAGCAGGACTTCAGTCAATAAGTAATTAAGAACAGTCAAGAGAAAAAGAACAGTTTAAAAATAAACCGTTGAACAAGAAATTAATCTATTGAGAAATGAGGTGCAAGAAAAAGTCAAGGTCATAGAAGAAAATACTAGAGAGTTCTAATCCAAATCGCAGAAGAAATTATAATTAAGTTGGAATATTAGGTTACAAATATAAAGTCACAGTTGTCTATGAAGGAGTCCATTAATACTGAAAATAATTTTCTCTCACCCTCAAGAATTAAGTCGCCAACGTTTGATTAAAGAGTATCATGGAGCACTTATCTTAAACAGTTCAAGGCAGCCGTCTTGGCAAACAGCTGATCAGAAGGAGAAAATGCGACCTCACTAATAGTGTGATTTTAAGAACCCTACTCGAGAATAAACAAAAGGATTATCAAACGTTGAAAAAATGAGGTATGGCTAAGCTCATCTAACAAGCGTTTACCAAGCACAACTAAAAGGCAGAAGACAGCGCTACCAAGAACATCTGTGACAATTTGAGGCAAATATAGCACGTATGGTGAAGCTAGTCTCCCCACCGCATCGGTTAGTAGTGAGCAGTTTCATCGATCGTCTACGATATTTTGAGATTGGCCTAGCATAAGGTTAGCCAGACATAAAAATATATTCGCTCTAGTCCTGGTGCTGGAAATTGAAGCTGCTCGACAAGTATCTATAAGCAGTCAAGATAAAATAAGGCAAATTAGGCTTCAGACTGGAAAACAACAAGGAGTTCAAAATAATGTAGGAGGATTTGTAAAGAGCCTACAAGATTTATTGGATAACTATCATAACGGACAGAACCATGATTTCACTATATACAGAAGGCGAAGACCTATTCAGTGTTGGAATTGCAGAACAAAGAAGAAGAATATTGCGTCTTAGGAATCAATGCCAATGCCAACAAAAGAGTCCAGCCAGAACTGAGTTGCAATATTAAAAAATAGAAGAACCAATTATTAAAATTAAAACATGAAATAGAAAATGAGAGGAAAGCAAGAATTGATCTGAATAATCAGAACAAAACTACAAGTTACTAATGCCGAACTCTAAACCATATTAAATTAATACAGGACCATATGAACCAAAAAGAAGCTCAACGGATTAAAGAAAAAGAGCAATTGTCGAAAAACTTGAAACATATAGACCAGTTGCTGCGAAAGTTAAACACCGTCAAAAACAAATTGGAGCCCGGTTGAAAGAAATAGAAAGAGAATAATTATCAGTGTAAGAACAATTACAAAACATCATATCATAGTAACTTTAACAACTGGACTGTATTAAGTAAGAGATAAAGACAAAGTTTTATGCCAAAGAAGACAGATCCCAGATGAAAAGAATAATATAACTCTTGCTAAAGAACAAAGAAGCTCCAAGCTTTGGCGATACCTTCGCGTGGAAAATTAAAAACCTGGGTAAACCTAACTGGAATAAAATTACAGACAAATCTTTATCTTTGAAACATTGCTGGACCTAATATGATTTCTTAGTAATACAGGATGGCGCATTAGAAAGAGTATTGGTAAAGAAAGCATGTATCAAATTGGAAAACCTCGGAAAAAAGATCTAGAAGTTCTTGAAGTACTTCATAGTGGGGTCGGTGGTGGATGGAATACATAGGAAGAATGATGTCGACATTAGTACTTGTACTTTAAATAAAGAAGATTATGTAGTGGAGTAATCTGACAATCAGCTCTAAGAAGGGAACTGTAACTGTTACCTACTTTTTTAGCTTTTTAATTATGTTCCTGATTGCTTTAACATTTTTGTAATACCTTTATTTTGACAGCTATATTCAATTCGACACCTGTTCTCGTAGACAGAGGAAACTTCTAGAACGCTAAAAATATATATAATCGGATCGGCTTCGCCTCGACTTTAGTTTATATTGAGAAGTCGAACGTGAATGTCAGAAACATCAAATTATAGAAATTCGACAGTTTTGCATTGTTTAAAGTATATTTGTTGTGTAATTAGGTAGTGATAATAAAGTTATCGTTGAGGTTACAATAAACAATTAAGATTGAGATTGATTAAGATTTAAGATTGTAACACCTTCATAAGTATTTTCTTAAGGGATTTTATATTTGACGGCGTTTGAAAAAAAATTACATTACAATTAAGCGATGAACTTATTCTATTACCCTCGGGCGCTTATAAGGTTCCTGGATTTCGAAATTATACTTTGACGTCCGATTATGTTGTTCCAAAAATACGTTCTCGAACTTTTATAGGTAACATTTTTTTGGCAAAAATAAATAAGTTACCCTGAGTGATAATTTTCAGTAGAAAAAATTGTACATTAAATTTTACAATCTAGGGACTCAACGTCTCTCCCTTGTATACGTCACTGACATCAACAGTACATCTTAAGTAAAGTTAACTAACAACTTAACAGTTTTTTTCATCGTTAAGATAGTTTAAAAGGATTAAAGTTTTCAAGTAGATTAGTGTGTCTCCTAGCACAGGTCAGCTTAATAACAGTTTTGAAGTTAAACAATTTGTGTAATTTATCTCTCTAAGTAACAAAATATACCTACTACTTAGCTGTTTAGATAATCTTAAAACAAAATTTCCCATAAAGAATGTTATAAACATTTTTGTAGAGATTAACTTTTTCTGCAATTTTTTATTTCAGTTCTTCTGTGTATTTCGAATAAAATGACAGCTCTGTGTTAGGTCCTATTGCTCTTCTGTAATTTTCATACTGCTGAGTAATGTACATCTTTGTCTATACAAAATATTATAATTTAATAACAATCTAAACTCAATGCATACAAATACTTGCAAAGCATTTGTAAACATTTGTTTAGAAGTATTTTAAATAATGGTGTCCTTACTGTTAGTATACAGATGATGCTTGACAGAAACAGAAGATAGGAAATGTAATTTTTAAAACAGTCTTGGAAAACATACAAAATTGACACGATGATGAAATCTAAAATCTATATCAGAAGGAAAGGGAACTAAACGAATCATAATCGTACAAGAACAGGTGGAATTTAACGACTACAAGATCTGAAGAAAGCAGGTGGAAAGGAACAACGAAGCAATTGCGAACAATGTTGTATCTGAGATATTGCCCTTCATCAATGCAGTTCAGCTTAAGAACAAGATGGAAAAAGAAGGAAGGACAAAGGACACGAATAAAGAGAATGACAAGTAGAAACTTAACCTATCCCTATTTGCAGCTTCGTGTCACAAGCTTCAGTTTCGAGGCCAAGAGTAACAGTCGCTACGAAAGAAAGTCCATCAACTACTGTGTCAACTTAACGGATCATAATCGTACAAAAGCAGGTAAAATTTAACGGCAATAGAATCAGGAGAAAACAGCTGGAAGGAACAACCTTAAATTTATATTTATTGTAACTAACTTCAAAATACATAAAATTAATCTAATAAACCTAACAACAAAACTCATATACATGTACTCCAAGGCCATGTCGTTAAGAAGACTAAATAGATATTTTTCGAATAAATTTCAGATAATCGAAGTTATACATTCGATTTTGCAATACGAATGGTTAAAAAAGAACGATACTAGAAACAATATCCTCGACTCGGATATGGATTTCCAAATTCTCATAAGTACATATTGTGAACACTGTTTAACTCATTTCCTATGATGACAATTTTATTTATAACTATACATCAGGTGTTGCAACCATCCACAAAATCTAACCGTAACGGATAATCTGCAGGTACTCATGTTAAGATACATGATAGACATACCTTTGAGTCGCGTATAATATGCACCATACTCCAATGAGTTATCTAATTTGATGTGAATGCCTGTTACATTCGTCTCTGTTTACTATTCTAAACGAATATTCCAATTTTTTTTTTCACACTCTCGGTAAAGAACCGAGGCAAGGTAGCAGCAGTTGGTACATGTTCGAAAAGTGTTCTCCATATAAGACAAAAGTTACTAAAACATTTGCTCTTGATTTGTCTAAATTAAAACAATATTCATTTGAACACTTGCAAGACTGATGTAAACAATACTATTATTAAAACAGAGTACTGTGAAAATAAGGTCACGAAAACAACCACAGTAATATAAAATAGAAAGATATTTGTCCAATCATATCATTCGTCGTAGCTACCAGTGATCTTAAATATATTATTTTCTCGAAATTTGTAAATATTTTATCATATTCAAAGTTCAATGTTGCAGGTGGCCCTAAAGTTTGGACAAGCGTTCATGAATTCCTTGATATTATACACTGAATAACCTTCAAATAATTTACGTAAAAACGAACCTTATTGTCATTACATACACACCAAATATATTTCAAATAATTCACAACTGTCAAATGAATCTTTAGTTTGACGTTTGTCTGTCGAGTTCGACTTCTCGAAATAGACTGTGGAGACGAAGCTGATCCACTTATTTTTGAGTTCTCAAAGTTTCCACAGCAAGAAAGCATCTGGAATCAAATTGAACACAGCCTGGAATGTTCTAGAAAAGGTCAAAATAAAAATATTACAAAAAATATATATTTAAAAGTAAGCAGGAACATAATAATTAACAAACTAAAAATGTAGGTGCAAAATTCCGTATCATTATACTAGACATTATGCCCTATCAGTAGTTCCTTACAGTCGTTTTACAGCCCTAAAATTTTGGCTCAAGTCGCAAGTATCTTGTCTTAAGCATGCGGAGTGAAGATAAAATCTGACGAAATCGCGATCAGCAGCAGTTGTTTTCAAGTTTAAGAAACTTTTCGATTTGGACCAAAAAGTTCGACAATTTTCTTGAACAAGTCTGGTGAATTTAGTAATGACATCCAAACCAAGAATCTCTAGGCAGAATTGTTGGTGATATTTTCCGTATTCTTTCGTGTTTTTAATAGAAAGTCAAAAGGGTGAATATAGATGGATTATCACAATAATTTTTGTATCTGTATTTTGTGAAACGAAGGCCTATCTAAAACCCCTAGAGTACTATCTCTTTCAGACGTTGGCTGCATTAACTCAATTTAATATACATAATACTTATTAGAATTTGTTCTATTCCAATATTTCGCAATTTTATGCCTTTTTCTTAAAAAAAATTCTTGACATGCATGTATAATTGGGTACAATCGTTTGCAATAATAATGCCACTCTTTACAATTAATTTTGCGGTTTCTTGTGAATTTTTGACGCATTTGTAATAAAATCAATTTTTAACATTAATTCTTAGTTGTTTCACTCACCAATAGCGATTTATTGAAATTTCTACTCAGAACTTCCAGAAGTTCAAAAACTGTTTTGAAGGAGTGTCATTATTATTGCAAAAATATGTACATATCAGCAGTGTTGACAATCGGTGGATAATTATACTAATTTCGTACTTTTTTGTCTTTATTATTGTGGATAATTTTCTAACTCTAAGGGAAATCGTATAATTTTTATATATTTTGAGCTTATCAAGAAAAATAATTTTTGTACATTATTTGTTAAATAAATATTTAGGAATTCGAACCACAGGATGAATAGCGAAATTATTTTAGACTATACTGGTTTTATAAATGTATATGTATAAAATATTTGCATACTTTTGAATTCTAACATTAACGATTAGAATAAATCGACTACAGGTTCAAAATTAAATCTATATGCTGACGTTAATAAGGTCTTCTCAAAACCGTTAAGAATTAATTTGCACAAGAGGGTTTAATATTGTGTATAGGAACTAACAATAATAATTATTAAATAAATAATTGTTATAGCTAATTTAATTTACGCTTCCTCTTCTATTTACATTTTGGTGTGTAAAAGCGTATACTTTAAACCTGACCAAAGTATAATTTTACGATTTGATGTTGGCAACGCAGCATATTACAGCTGAGAGGATGTCACTGTGATACCAACTGCTAATGTTAAAGCGTTCCCTTGTTTTTGCCATTATTGCATTCAGGGCAGTGATGAGACATAAAGTATTAGCAATTTATCAAAATCCTTGATGATAGTTCGAGATTAATGTTGATGCTTCAAAAAGTCGTTTCTTGCTGATCATTTATAGTCTTACTTCTGACTAGGAATGTTATTTTTAAAGCATTTTTCATGGTGACATTTTTTATTCCATTATGTTAATGGGATAATGGATAAGTCTGCATTAATTGCTTGAAATAGTTAGATAGTTAATTTACTAAAGACGCCTTCTTAAAAATTACATAAAACTTATGAAAATATTCCAGAATGTGTAGTAACTTATGTTTTAATAAGTTGTCCTTTTGATGGTTGATGATTCGTCTAAATATAACGAGCACAACAATGCAGGTAATATTGTATTCTCCTGTATTTTGTATTAAAGCTATGCTTTTTGGATTTATCGTCTTAATAAAAAATCCGTTTTTTTTAAATGGGAAGTCGAAAAATGTAAATATTAATATATGGGTGTTTTTAAATGAGGCCACAGATTCCATTGGTGAAAATAAATCGATTTAATCTAACATACCTATATCCCAAGTCGCATAATAAAAAAGCGTGTTAAAAAGATACACAGTGTCAAAGTTAAAGTTTCATTTTCGATATTTGTAGATAACTTCTTAAAAATCTAAATATTTACATAAAATTTGTAAATCAGGGGTTATTGCAGGCGAGAAATTCAAATTTGTTTCTAATTTTGGCGTTACTAGTAGAGGGCGCCACTTATGGCACATCATGTTTCTTTAAATTACAGAACGTTTTTGCTGCTTAGTGTATCCACCTGACTGTTGAAACAATTCGATTCTCCTACCTATTATGTCTAAAAAAGGTATGCCTTCTTGGGGACGTTAGGAGTAACAGTTTTCGAAATAATCCTATTTGAAATATCCAGTGCACCGATTGAAAACTGTTATCGTTAAGGTAAAGTGGTTTTTCTACTGAACATACAGCAAAATGTTACTTCAAAAAGTTATTCAGAACGGTAAATTATGGGGACGTGCAAAATTTCAAAACGATCGGCCTTCTTTGATAAAATCTTTGTGCTTTGTGTTGAAAAATGGTTTCATCAAACCTTGCCGATCTTCTTCATAATTTGCAATTCTAAATAACTGTTTCAAGTAACGTGCTGTATTTTCAGCAGAAAAGTCTCTCTACCTGAAACCCAAACAGTTTTTATTCGGTGCACTGAGCATTTCAGGATTATTTCAAAAATGGTTACTCCTACCGACCTCAGTAAGGTATACCTTTTTCAAATAAAACAAGTAGGAGAATTGATTGTTTCGATAGTCAGATGGCTACACTAAGCTACAGAAAAATTCTGCCATTTAAAAAAGCATGGTGTGCCATAAGTGGCGCCTTCTACTAGTGGCGTCAAAATTAGAAACAAATTTGAATTTATCGCCCGCAAAAAAAACCCGATTTACAAATTTTATATAAATATATGGATTTCTTAAGAAGTTATTTACAAATATCGTAAATAAAATTTTAACTTTGACACCCTGTATCTGTTTTATTAAGCGACTTGGGATATAGGTATGTTAGGTTAAATCGATTTATTTTCACTTAAGGAATGTGTGGTCTCAATTTTGCTACTTCATTTAAAAACACCCTGTATAATATTTCCCCATCAAACATCGGCTTTCTTCGCCAATACAGGAATTTCCACCAAAAAAGTTTTTAAAACTTATTTATTTCGCATTATATTAATAACAAAAAAGAAATTCAAATGTTGCTAACTTTTTTCAAGACACTCAATTGAGATCAAGTTGGAGAATATCCGTAACCGTAGAAAATCATAAGCATATTTTTCTGATAATGTTCGTAAATAGATACTTTAATTTTTCCTTTTTTTACGATTATAATAAATATTCAATGACCTTTTCAGTGGTAGTGCAATCGGAATAACTTTATTGATCACAAAAACAATACCTTCACCAAAACTCATTAACATATTCTTCACAAATCAAGTCTGCTTAATTACAAAAAAGATGATATCTATTAATTGGTCTGATATATTTTTGCCTTTAGGTATCTTTCAGGTGTTTTCTAGAATATGGTACATACAAATCTGTACGTTAATTGACGGTGAAGATACTAAGCTCACATTAGATACCTCTTAACCACCCTCTTGACTTTTGGAAATTCGATCACAGCTTTTCTTTACTATAGCGATATTTCTAAGAAAATAAGTTTTCTTAAGCCGATAGCAACCGAGTTGCAGAGTATTAAAATTAAAATTTTATTTTCAATTTTTTTTTGGTACAACCAAGTAATTGATGTATTTAATCGAAATTTGGAGTTCCGAGGTTTATTCACATGAGAAATTCAAATTTCTTCTTAATTTTGACATACATTAGAGCGCTACTTATGCCGCCTCTTTGAACTTTTATAGTTCAAAAAATGTTTACTACACACTGCATCTTATTTTCTGATAGCAATCATTTTCTATCGCTTTTACATGAAAATATATACTTTTTTTATTGTCGTTAGGAATTGGTGTTTCCGAGAAATTTGCATTTAAAAAAATCATTGTGAGTTAAACTGTAGGTATATGCATTTTATCAAACTAAAGATAGAAACAGAAATAATGAAAAACGCTTTCAAAATTGTTTATATTAAACTTATCCTTTAATCAGGGTTACAATTTAGATTAATGTTGTAAGTTTCTACAGAGTTTTTCATTTGTAATGCCTCGTCACAACAATTTTTCTAATATCGAGATCCAGAGAAAATTTTTGTGGCATGCGTGCTAGTACACACAGTTGTATTCCAGCAGTATTCAACAAAGTTTTAAAAATATCATTCATTGATTAGGATAGGCTGAAGAATTTCATTCCAGGAGTCACATAAGGCGTCCCAAAATTATTAATGTTGATGAAGAATATGAAATTTTAGTTCGTATTGCTAAGATTATGGAATATTTAAAAAGGTTTATAAAACGTAGGGCGTTTGACAAGCAATTGAAATGAAATACTTACGAAGAATAAAGGGTATAACAAGGGAAGACAAAATAAGAAATGTTAAGGTTAGAGAAGATTAAAAAATACAGTCCATATTATAATTTATTGAGAAAAGGCAGCTAAGTTGGTGGGGGCACTTACAAAGGATGGATAGTGCAAGACCGGTTAAGAAAGTATGGCAAGCAAGGACACAACATAAAAGGAAAAGAGGACGACCAAAAACAACATGGGATCAAGTAATTAGAAAAATAATACAGAAAAGAGGAAAGATGTGGACAGAAGCAAAAGAACTGACAAGAAATAGACAAGAGAAAATTTGTGCATGGTTAAGAAAAATTACTACTCACACCACAATGTGGTAAAAGAGTATTATATATATAAAACGTATGGAAGCAGACGAAAATTTGAAAAATTAATTAAATAATTGACGGTTATAATGTGCTGTTTATGTTTACAATTTTGCTTTTGATGTTAAAAAAAATTTTATATTTTGATTTTTTTAATGAAAATAGGTATCTTGAACATGGCAATTTCTAGAGACATTAGCATTGGCTTTTTGATCTGTGGAAAGTATGATGGAAAAATAAATGTTGCTATCAAAAAATAAGATACACAAGATACACTGAGTAGTAAAAAATTTGTCAACTATAGATTTTCAAAGGGTAAGTGGCGTCCTCTGCAATATATATCAAAATTAAGAGAAAATTTAAATTCTCATTCTCATGTCAAGAAACCCTGGGATACCAAATTTCGATTAAATATGTTACTTCAAAGGTTATTTAAAAACAAAATCAGGAAACAAATTTGAATATGTTTCTGGAAAAATTATAATTGATGACGTCATTAGTCATTTCTGTCAAATTCCAAATTTAATACTTCGATTGAAAATGGAGCTTACCGCATCCCATTTAACACCACGTGTCGCAAATTTTATTTTAAGTTATCCTCGCAGTAGGCCCATACTATCCAGTTTGAGACACGCTGTACATAATGCTTACGCTGACTGGAATTTTACTACACGAGATTGAAGATTGCAGTCAATTGTCACACTTAGTATACTATTATTGTACTGGATTTATAAAGAAAAACAATGTTTTAACGTTTTATGCAGAAGTGGTATCAAAATCTTATCTTCCAATATATCTATCAACAGGTGACATATTTGTAACCAAAATAACTTTTATCAAATTAAGTCAGACATTAACTTGAGACCTCTTGTATCTCGAAATGCAGTGGTTTCAGATCCATAGCCTTTTGGTCTACAACGAGGGGCGTTTCGCTGTCCAGATTTTGTACACCAAAATTCCTTCCTTGCGGAAAATGCACCAACATGCCTCCGAAATGCCACAAATTACCTCAATATGCTAAAAAATGTTCGAAATACCCCCGAAATGCCCTAAATGCCACCGAAATGTTACCGGAATACCAGAAATACCACAAAATACCTCTAAATATCAGGAAATACCTCGAAAAGCCTTATGTTTTTAGTTAGCATTTTCTGTTCTAATTGTATTATTTATCATTTTTATACAGGGTATCCGTTAAAAAATAGGCCAAACCTTACCATTAGATTCTACGACGAAAATTAATTGGGAAAAGTTATACAGTGTTGCTCATTGAAGCTTAGTTTTCCAGATACAGGGTGTTGAAGTTGAAAAATAAAAACGATTTTTAGGCATATCTATCTCGGCGTTGCATTAAGGTATTTTTGTCTAATTGGGTATGAGGAGCTCTAATGGCAACTTACTTCATTTGCTGCGACTTCACGTCAATATGAAAAAAAAACAGTGGCGTGCAAACTATATTTTCGAGATTCTTTTCTAAAAAATAAATGCGCCACTGCATAAAGCGGCCAAATAAATAATGTTTTTAAAATTTTCAATGATTTTTCAACAAAAAAGGTATATTTGTTGAATATCGCTGAGAGACACCGTTTTTGAAAAAATAAACTGCGTTTAAAGTAGGCAAGGATGTGCAGTTCGTGGATTACGTAACTCCATTAACTTGCAACTTGTGTTATAGAAACATATTTTTTTGATAATTAAATAGCATTGACAAACATTATACTGTTTACATAATATATTTCAAGCATTACAGTTGTAAAATATATCACATAATTAAGAAAACTAAAATAAAAATATAAATATTTTTTGTATGGCATAAGTAAATAATACAATATAACAAGAAAAACTATGAAAAAACATTAATTAAACATTAATAATGTTTAAGATTATTTTCGATTATTTGACTAAAGACATGTTCGATATCTTTCTAAGAAATTTCTCCAAACAGTGAAAAATGATGGGTTCATGTTTTTCATAGCATTTGCAGCTGAAACTATTCTTTACCATAGTTCATTTCTGTTGTTGATAGAGGCAGCACTATAAACCATGGCCTTAATATAAGCCCAGAAAAAAAATCAATCGGATTTAGATCCGAACAACGTGGCGGCCATGGATGTTCATTTTCTTTTTCTATCCATCGATGACGAAATATGTTATCTAAATGCTTTCTTACTATTATAAGATAATTAGCAGGGGCACCATCATGTAAATACCACATGAGCACTAATGTTCAAAGGAATTTCTTCTAGTAGTTCAATTAAATTAGATTGTAAAAAGTGCAGATAATGTTAGCCGTTTAAAGATAGATGCCCGAAGTTTATATTGCCCAAGAATCTGATCGTCAAATATTCCTAACCTGATATTGAACTTAAACTCATACTGAAAGCGTCGTATAATGCTTTCATTTGGATTTTTTCGGCTCATATATGAAAAAAATTCCTTAACATATCTCCGAGATATGTCTGGTAATCGTTTTTATTTTTTCAACTTCAACATCTCGAAAACTAAGCGTTTATGCAACATTGTAGGTATATGAGTTTTACCCATTAATTTTTGTCGTAGAATCTAGTGGATTTGGCCAATTCTTTATATATTCTAAGCCGGTGCTGTTAAATACATATCTGAATTATATACTTCAATTTAGTGCAAATTTTCGAATTCGGCATTCAAAATTTCGTTACATTATCTCGAATCGCTGCCATTGAATATAAACCACTTTCAGGACTGACCCTAGAAGGCTCTAGCTCTCTGAGAGTCCGTTTGTCGATCTATGTTTATATAAGTTTTCTTCATATTTATTGTCTGAATCGCCTGAAATATTTGCTCATAATTTCCGGAAACCCATATAATATGCATGTATGCACCTAGATATTTTGAAAAGTCTTCTGGTTTGCAATAAATCTCCTTTGTCAAGTTATCGACTCACACTATACAAAAATACACTGGACCCAATTTGCCTATTTACATCCGTTTTTAACTCTTATACAATGTGTACAACTAAAGAAGTCGTGAGTCGAAGTGAATTAGGTTAGGTCTCGGGTTAGATTAAACTCAAAGCCGTTGAAAGTTTACAAAAAATAAAAATAGTTATCTATTATAATTAAATAAGTAGTTACTTACTTATATGTTTTTTTATTTTGAACCAAAGAAATGACACTAAGGTACAATTTTCAACATCCATGAGCCTAGTTGGTCAGCCTGACGCCTTAATATCGAATTATACAATCCATCTCAACGAGCACCTCGTGGACAAACTATTATGTCACACACAATACAAAAATTCTTTAAAAAATGCTCTTAAATGCCTCTAAAACACCCCCAAAATGCCTCGAAATTCCAGAAAATACCTCGAAATGCCCTTAAATGCCCATAAATACCAGAAAATTCCTCAAAATGCCCTAAAATACCTCAGGATTCAAGAAAATGTCTCAAAATACCTGCAATGTGTACACCAAAATGCCTCTGCGAAACACCCCTCGGTCTACAATGACGTCATGAAGTTATGACATGAAAACACCCTATGTTAAGATTTATTATAAGAACATATTAATTAATTTGTCCCTCCCAGATATTAATATTTTAAAGAAATGTTGTATTTTCGGTCGTTGTTGTGTAGTGGTTACAGCGGTACAGTGTCCACCACCGGAAAATCCCCGACATGGAAAGGCAATCTACACGTCTTGTAACTACAATTCTGTAGTGAGCTATGAATGCAAATACGGTTATACACTGGTTGGAGAGAGCACGAGGCGCTGCGGAGCTGACAAGAAATGGTCTGGCACTCAACCAGTTTGTAAAGGTAAGCAAATTATTATTCTTGAGTAATCTCATATTTTTGATATGTTAGAATTATGGATGTTTAATAATAAGTAACAAGTTTTACATTTCTTATTCGGAAAACATTAAGTGTAGTTTTGTTGGATGAAAGCAAACTGATTGATGTACAATTTTGCCTCTGATTTATAAGCTCCGATACGTAGATTTTTCATTTCTTTTATAATAGCATTATTTTAAGATATTTCAATGAGATTTTAATACAGTATGCTTCTGTCTTGCCTAAAAATCTCTCAGAGTACCTCAAATGGTATTTTGTTCTGGGCCTCGATTTTCGAATCTCTGCTGACAAATATCATACAAATTGTCGCAAGATTAAGAAAATATGTATCCTCGAAACGTCATAGAAAATAATGTCACCATTCGCTAATTATGTCGTGTAGTAAGATTTGGCAACGATGTTAAATCCATGGTGGTTTAGACAGTTGTCGAAAAGTATTTGTTTACACACTTTTTATTTCATAATGTCATTTTATGGAATTAGATTGCTTTGCAGCTACAAAAGAAAACGCTTTTTGAGCTGTTACAAAACTTTCTTCAGGTAAATTCACTTGTACAATAAATTTTTATATTCTTATATTACTTACATCTATTCATATACATATTATTTAAATCCATCCTAAGCTTTTATATTAAGTACATAAACATTTTGCACTTACGTTTACCTACGTAACATACCTAAGGTAAAATAAAACGAGATATTCCTAATTAAATGGAGTTTTTATTTATATAAAACTCGCACAGGTAAGCGCGGTGCAATGTGATTAATAACCTGTGCTGCATTCTTCTACCAGTAAGTAAATCTAGATTTATACATCCAACATTGAATTCAATAGGTTCCATAATGCCTAAATGAAATTCCACCCCATCCATCTAAATTGTTTTGTACACAAATATCATGCAAAACAACAAAACATATTTGTATCATTTTCATTGAGATGTAACACCCAAATTTATATTCCACAGGAATTTGATAGCTGTAGGTGACATAGTAGTTTAAAGCAATTAATACCTAAAATACAGTTACAAGATTAGTGCTTTTAGCTGTAGGTACTGCTGACATCAGACAATATTGACTGAACTGAAACCACTCCTTGCAAGTTCTATTAAAAATTTTAGAATGCGACATTCGAGAATATCAGTTTGAAAATTTTAATAGAGATTCTGAGAAAGTCTTATGCGACATGCACCGATAGAGATTCGAGAATCAGGTCCCTGGTCATGTTTTTGTCGATTCGATCGAACTTTACTTTCTTGTCGTTACAATTATGCTGTACCTGTAGTTAAACCTCTGCTGGCTGATACTTATTTGCAGTTCTATAAAATATTTGTTACTATTTAAGGGTACCTTACATCTATTTAAGCCAGTGTTAGTGCGGACAGGCACAGAGTTATACATTAAGGTTAGGATACAGTTCAATGAAAATTATTGAAGTCAAACTATTGAGGCAAACGTGTCTTATTGAAATGATCCTTTTTAATCTGAAAGTTGAGAACTTGCTTTACTCCTACAGAGTATAAAAAATAAACTCGTATTTTGTCAGTACAGTGACGTTTTTTAGGTAAAAAATTACGAAAATATCATCTACCCATTTTATCAAATTGAAAGATAAGGATGTAAAACAAGTTATGTCATCATTGAAATAGGGTGGTTAGTATTTGTATATGTATTTATAGGAGCTTACATTGATTTTTTTCACTTTGGTGTCTTATTTTAATAGTTTTAATTTGAATTTTCCATTTATTTTTTTTTTTGAACCGCGCATTCTTAGGTATTATATTAAATTTTTCCTATCTTCCCTTAAAATTAATGATATATCACTGAATCACCTTATAGGTATATGGTCTACTGAACTCTTCAGTCTTAAAAAGTATTCATCTGCGCACATTATTTTTAAGTAGGTACACTTCATAAACGGCATAGAAAATAACAAAAAAATTTTTTGACATTATTCTGACTTATGAAGTGTATCTAAAATTTTGAGATTAACTCAGATGATGGCTTTTTAGTCGAAACGCTCAGATCTATATTTTGAGATTAAACGACTTACCTGTAAGGAAGTTCAATCCTCAATTATACGAGCTGTTGCGTCCTTACTAGATCACCCTGTAGTTGTGTTCCTAACACGACTCTGTGCGCGCTAATTCCAAGCAGAAAAAGTGTCCTTATTCGTCCTCGTACCGACCCGCTCCCACCGGCACGATCTCCTCATTATGTTTAGTCGCTGAGCAATTATATCTCTATCGAGGGCTATATTCTGAGCAAGTGTGGGGGGTGGGTGGTGATCTAGTAAGGACGCAACAGCTCGTATAATTGAGGATTGAACTTCCTTACAGGTAAGTCGTTTAATCTCAAATTATACTTCCCTGTTGCGTCCTTACTAGATCACCCTGTAGATGTTTACAGATTCAGCGATCTATATTGTTGTGCGGTAGATAAAAATATGGAAAAAAGGGGACGTTTTACTATTTTTTATTAATGAAAGTTAAATAATACATTATACAACAAATATAATACAAGTAATATAACAAATTTATCACATTTAGAACACATCAATCATATGATTACAAAATTTTGTTTATCCCCAAATTTTAAGTGTCCCATATAAATCGTATGGTAATGAACTTATATCTACAGCATGAATACAATACAAAAAAACGAACAATGTATAAAAGAAATATTAGCAATTTTATATGTCAATGTTTTTTGCCACACACTCTCCCGTTTTCACTGGTCTATTGTAAAATTTTGTGAAAACATTGGACTTCGCAGACCAGCCTGCAGCTTCTCTAATCTTTTCCACACTGGTTCCGGCTTTAAAGGCAGCTGATGTAGCCGCATGTCGTGTGCTGTGTCCTTTAAATATATCTGTGTCTATGCCACACATTTTCAAACTCTCCTTTATCCATCTACTTACTGTCTGTGTCGTAGCTGTGTGGTGTGGCTTTCTATGGGTTAATATTAGATATTGGTTACTATTTCGTAACATTTTTGTTTTTTGTATGTAAAATAGCAGGGTGGTTGCGACACATATTTCGGGTTTCTCCTGTAAAAAGGGTAGGATGATGGGTGGCTGGGTTTTGTTAGGTCCTGATGTTTTAAGAATTTCAGTTATTGTAATTTCGATCCTGTCTTTGTAATTTATAATATCCGAAAGTTTAATTTTTACGAAAGTCTGTGCTCTTTGAGCTGAGGCTAATGCTAATAGTACTATTAACTTCTTTGTTAACACTTCTAAAGAGAGTTGTTGAAGTGGGAACATTTTCTCCATATGTACCAATACTGACTGTGGATCCCACGTTTCAGTGTACCTGGGGAACACTGGACGAATTTTGAACACCCCCTTTGTAAACAGATTTATTAGGCGAGACTCTTTTTCGCTCCATGAGTATATTAAGGCTAGTGCTGATTTATGGCAGTTAATTGTGCCATATTTGGCTCCAGATTCAAATTCTTTATTTAGAAATTCCATAATTTGTTTGGTATTTGCTGCTATTACCTTATCTATGGATCCATCGCAGAATTCCCACCATTTTTTTAGTGTGGTGTTGTATTGTTTCTATGTGTTTATGCTTAAGGATGCCAGAAGCACGTCCACTGCTGATTCTGGTGTTCCATGTTTCAAAAACGCCTGCTTGATAATATGGCTGCCCCCAGGGAAAGGCTTTTCCACAATGGGTGTGGCTTTCTGAAAGGAGACAGGAGTAAATTATAATCTGGATCTAACTTAACTATATCTGAGATTAGCATCTCTTTAATTTTGGGGAACCATGGTTGTGTTTCCCATAGAGGGAATACAACAATGCCCTTCGCTTTGTCCCATTCTATTTTTTGTAAAACCTTTGGCAGAAGTGGGAAAGGTGGAAATGCATAGAAATTTAGATTTTTCCAGGATATTGTGAAAGCGTCCGAGGTTAAGCATTCGGGGTCTTTTTTCCAAGATATAAATTTTTTACATTTTGCATTTTGTCTGGAGGCAAATAAGTCGATCTCTGGCTTTCCTAGAGATTTAGTAATTATTTTGAAAAATTTTGCATAGAGGCAATATTCCGTTTCAATGTTTGTTAACCTAGACTGTTCGTCTGCAATTTTATTTTCTTTTGATGTTATATAAGAACAGAAGATAAAGATTTGTTGATTTTCACACAATATCCAGATTTGGTTTTTTTTCCTCCCATTTTATTTACATAGGCTAATGCTGTTGTATTGTCCACTCTAATTAAAACATCACAGTTTGAAAGGGTTTTAGCAAAAACTTTAAGTCCATACAAGACTGCGAGGAGTTCCAAGTGGTTAATATGAAGGGAGCTCTCTCGGGGTTTCCAGAACCCATGAGCGACCTCCCCCCCGCTTGTTGCCCCCCATCCTAGTGGCGAGGCATCTGTATAAATTTCTATTTTATAATTTTTCGGTTTAAAACAACTTTTTGCTGAAGGTAAATTTAATACCCACCAGTTATAGTCTTCTTGTAATGATTTTGGTAACTGCATTATTGTGTCAAAATTGGCCCTACCTTTTCTCAAAGCCAATGTTTTTTCCCTTTCAAACTGTTTAGTGTGTAGCCAACCATATGGGACCGCCGGGCATGCCGCTATCAAAGAACCTATTAACCTTGCAAAATCTCTAATCTTAATAGTCTTTTGCTGTTTTTGTTTTTCGATTTTTGTTATCAATTCTTTTCTCTTTCCCTCAGGTAACCCCAGTGTCAGTTCTTTGCTGTTAAAAACGAACCCTAAATAATTTACAATGTGAGAAGGTGTTAACTGACTTTTTTCATAATTTATGTAAAATCCGACAGATGTTAATAATTTGACTGTAAGATTTATATTTTCTAGGCATTCATTTTTTGTCTTAGCTATTAATAATAGGTCGTCTAAATAAATCACCGACAAAACCCCTTGTGATCGCAATCTATTCATTATTGGTTTGAAAATTTTGGTGAATACAAATGGTGCACTGCTGAGGCCAAAACATAGGCAATTAAATTCATATAATTTTCCGTTAAACTCAAACCGGAGGTATTTCTTGTGATTTTTATGAACTGGAATTAAGAAATATGCATCTTTCAAATCAATTGTGGCTAAGAAGGAATTTTTGGATATTAAGCTTTTTGCGGTTCTATGATCTTCTAATTTGAAATGTGGTGTCGTTATAAATTTGTTGAGGTTTTTAAGATTTAAAATGAATCTGTATGTGCCATTTGGTTTTTTGCGTAAAAAATAAGATGATAAAAATTCACCCTTTTTATGTTTGCATATTGAAATAGCCCCAATGTGCATTAGTTTATTGAAGTTGGCTATTAATTCGATATTTGTTTTCTGTTTAACTTTGGGTATTGCCTTTTGATGTGGTTTGCTAGAAAATGGGATTTTATATCCCGTGACCCAGCTTAATATATTATTTTCTGCGGTAAGCTTTTGCCACATCGGATAAAAAGTTTTTATTCGGCCAGCATATTTACTTACTTGGTTTACTTGAATCGGTGGTGTTGTTTTTTCGCCCCCTTTTCTTCGACCTTGTTCTGATATTTCTTGTTGTATTTGAAGTTGGTGGCTGGTTTGTTGTATGTTCTGGGGTACGTTGGCTTCTTCTCTCTGACTTTCATGCGAGCTTTTGGTCTCGGGCGCTGGTAGTTTAAATTTGTTTGGGCTTTGATTTCCTTAGCAACATTGTTGACTACTTTTGCCGATTTGCAATGTTCTCCAAAATCTTCTCCATAAAGTTTTGTACTAATTTTTGCTGTTGCAGCTACTTTTTTCACAGTTTCATTAAATAGGGGGTTAATGGCGTACCTTCTGTCCATTGATATCATGTGGTGTGCCTCTGCTATGATTCTCCCTGTATCCACAAGGCCTAGATCTTCATGGTGTTCTTTTTCTGCCAGGATCTTGGTCAAGTGGGTGCCTAAAGCTGTCAGCCCTTTCCCTAAAAGGCTCTGTAAAGCCCTTAAATATTCATCTCGTCGTATGGTTGCGCTTGGTAACAGTGCTACAATTTCCTCATTGATTTTTGGAGAATCTAGAGCTTGGCAATTTTTGGGGATGAACCATTTTTCGGCCAGTTGTGTTTTGCTTTCATTGTCTAACCCTTCTTGAACATAATTTGTCCATCTTAGGGCTAGATCCTCTAGTAAATCGGGACCCGTTTGTTGTGGTTTGGTAGGGTCTTTTCCCAAGATGTTTATTAATGTGTCTGTTTTGTCAGTTGTAGCAATCTCGGGGGTTTCTATTATGGCTTGTGTAGTAATTGTGGTGGGAGTCGGTGATGGAGATCTAGAACTTGAGGATTGTGAGCTCTTCGACGAGTATGAGCTGCTAGATGAGCCTGTAATGGTTAAAAAAAAAACTTTAGATCGTTTTCTACACAAGTGGTGTTTGAGTTTTTATCCCAACAAGTGGTTAGGTTTTCTAATCTCAACAAGTGGTTGAATTAGAACAGCAAAGTGTACAGGTGGAACATGGCTGCATAAGGCTATTTCGGCTTTGTTTGTTTGTTTGGCATTTGCATTTGCTTACAAGAGGTAAACTTTTTAAATTGCCACAATAATTAGTGTAGGTTTGAATTTTTATCCCAACAAGTGGTTGGGTTTTATAATTTCAACAAGTAATTGAATTAGGTTAAAAAAAAAATTGGTTCAAGACCATTTCAGTTGGTTCCTTTGGCCTTTTTCCTTCGTTTACAAGTGGTAAACGTTTAATTTATTATAATGATTGTGTATTATATTGCTAATGAGCATTAAGAATAAAGATCCCAAGTTTAGACAGAGGTATAATTTATTCTGCCCTGCGGTTACGCCGCTGGTGTTCCCGGCAACAAAAACAACCTATTCACATAGAATGTATTGGGTACAAAATACTAACTACCTATAAATGATAGGCTGTAAATACGGAAGAAGAAGAAGAAGTTTTCAATATTTCTGTAGTTCTATAGCTTGAGATTTTCCTACACGTGATAGGTGAGGTTCATTTTTTAAATAAAACACTTGAGTTGCTGGTGTTGGAAAATGTACCATGCAATTTGAAAAAGAAAATTGTGGTTGTACTTACTTGATGACTCTGATAATTCGTATTTCGTGCAAAATCTTTTGATTCTTCTATTTATTTTCTTCCTCTCTTTTTTCTTTTCCTCTCGTTTCCGTTTGCCCATCTTCTTTCACTTTTCACTTTTCACTAATTGATTCGATACGCACATTTGAAGCGCTAGAAACATAATGAGGAGATCGTGCCGGTGGGAGCGGGTCGGTACGAGGACGAATAAGGACACTTTTTCTGCGTTAAAATGCACACTTTAAAATACATTTTCAGACAGGGCAACTCATCCAAAAACATATTTGACAAAAATACACAACATTGTTTGTGACATATATTTTCTTATACAGGGTGGGCCAATAGTATGTGGACGGAAGATTATGGTTATACTGATAAAATCTGCTTTTAAAAACTTCAATCATGGATAACTTGATTTTTTTAAATCGAACCCACCTTTCACCCGATATAAAATTATCTGTATTTATCTCTAATACTTTTCTTCTAAACCACAATTACTTTTTACTATGATGGATTTATGCAAACCAATTAATTTAAACTAAATTGAAAAATAAATAAACAAGTAAATAAATATGTTGGCAGCATTTATTCATACGAATTAAGAATTATACTGTTTTTTTTTTATTAAAAATGACCTTGTTTATTTAGTTAAATTCAATTGGTCTCCATAATTTCACATTTAGTTTTTTCAAACACTTGCTTTGTACTCTCGACTTGCCAATCACAGATTTTTTAAGTATTCTCCAAGAATAAAAACCATATCGATCATTTAATTCACAATTTTGACTAAAATTTGCCATTGTTAGTAACTTAATTTAACAACAAGAACCAAAAAATATCATAGAGACGAATAATTACTGTCAAAGTGAAGTTAACGTGACAGAACTTTACTGTTTGTTTTCCATGGCCAACTTTACTCCCGAGTGTTTGAAAAAACTAAATGTGAAATTATGGAGACCAATTGAATTAAACTAAATAAACAAAGTCATTTTTAATAAAAAAATCACTTTAATTATTAATTCGTATGATTAAATGCTGCCATCATATTTATTTATTTTTCAATTTAATTTAAATTAATTAATTTCCATAAAACCATCATAGTAAAAATAATTGTGGATTAGAAGAAAAGTATTAGAGATAAATACAGATAACCTTATATCGGGTAAAAGGTAATGGCATGGGTTATCTGGTGACGTGAAAAAAATATGTGGGTTTCATTTAAAAAAATCAAGTTATCCATGATTGAAGTTTTCAAAATTAGAGCAACGATATCATCCATATCAAACAGAATTAATAATTGACTTTCTAGCTGTTGGTAGTATGGAGGGTGGTCAATAATTTCCCCCAATCACACCCTCCTATGTTGCCGCCCACCTCTGATATTCAATTGTTTCTAGACATCAACTTTTTGATAAAATATCGAATAACGTCAAAACGATACGTTTAAGGCACCAAGTATGGTACATGAAGTCACACTAGAAATGACCAAGGAATCCAAATATTCAATAATATACAGGGGGTTCCATTTCAAAAATGTAACTTTACTATGAATCACCCTGTATATGTCTAGGAATTCCAGTAAAAATGTTTTTAGTTTGTAGCTCTTACTACCCCCCACCTCCCACCAACAGCAGATTTTAAAAATATATATCAGTATAACCACAATCTTCCGTCCACACACTATTGGCCCACCTGTAGATTTCTAAGTCTTGGTTAGTAAATAAACCTATTCAGCTAACTGAAATATCGTCCTTTTAGGTAAATATTTTCAAATTAAATAAAAAGTAATATGATCTAAACCATTTTATTTTAACCACGAGAGTTGTTCCTTAAAGTAACCTGTTTATTTGTACATGATTAAATAATAATACGAGTACACTTGATCTGATATGATTGATAAACTGATTATAATCTATTAAATCTTTGTTATTCTTTCCTAACTAGCATAGAATGCAATAAAGTAGTAGCTGAAATTTCAGGTTGTTGTAATTAAAGAGTTAAACATATTTAGTAGAGAATTGTTTTATCCAGAATTTCGGTTGAAATGGCGAAGGTGCCAGGAACAGTTGTTTCGAAACTAAAACATTTCATGAACTTTATGCTACTGTTGTAGTTTTTTAACATCCAATTTGTACACTAAAAAGAGTTCGACTATGCCAAAAGAGCAAACAAGTGTAGAATTATTTGAACTGAAATATATTTACTTATTAAAATACCAAGTTTGTTTAAAAGTACGATATGGCCATATCTATTCATAATTTTTAGTTATTAATTAAAACTGGATATCAGAATACACGCAGAGAAAAGCAATGGGTAATGCGTGACTGTTTGTAAAATAATTTTCTCAGAGATTTATCAACAAAGAATATATTATTAAATTATAGCAGCAGTTATTTTCATTCTTAATAAGGTCATAATACCTCCAACTTTCTGATAATTACACAACCGTATTTACAATTTTACAATGATGCATATGATATTTTTAATAAAGTCATACCTCAAATTTTCTGATAAATGCACAACCATATTTACAATTTTACACATTTGGTCGTTATTAAATATGAAGTATATAATAATATATTACTTACATCATCTTATCTTCTTATAGATGTTATGTTTAATTGCATGCACAACAGCACATTTTTAGCTTTCCAAAGGAGTAGGTATTATAAGTGAAATAGGTAGGTTTAAGAGCGTTCTCAATAAATAATTACTGTTACATGAACCAGTTTCTAGTTTATTATGCGTCAATTAGTTACCTACATGATAACAACTGTGGTATCTGATACTGGGAAAATGAATTAATCTACAGTTTGCAGAATAATCAACAGAATTTCGCATATTGTTGCGAGTTGCAAATTTAATCCTGCGGCTTATAAAATTTCCTACTAGTAATAAAGCTGTAAATATATATACTGAGAAAAAAATATTGTTACGAAAGCTCAACTACCTTTTTAGTTTGTCAATTATGTTTCTGTTTACGTAGAATTTATAATTTTTGTGATGTCTTTATTTTGACGTTTTCTGGAACATTCTCGGCCACATTCTATTTGATTGTGGAGACCGCGGAGAACTTCTATAACCCTAAAAACCTATGTAAGCGGATGGGTTTCACTGACACAAGTCAGTTTATATTGTGCAGTCAAACGCGAGTGACAGAAATTTCGAGGTAAAGCGTTGATAGTTGTGAAATTTGTTCGAAGGATATTTCTTGTATAATTAAGAGTGACAATAAAATTGTTTGTCTATGTGACGTGTTTTTAAGCTAACCCAACATAGAGGTTACAATATTACAACGATTATACGAATTCTTATCATCTTAATAAAATTTTTGTATACTATATGGGTCGGTTTCTTATGCTTATAATACAGAGTTTGTTAAACCTAGTTTATAATGATTATACAAGTGTGTTTTTATATTTGTACATCACAGTAGTATAGTTATTAATTGATATATTATTTATAGTTTTTCATAATTTTATAAATAAATAAAACTGAACATTACATATAATTCTTTTTAAATATCTAGTGAGGTCCTGTGTTTGTTATATGTTTTTTATTGTTTTGTCATCTCAGAAAAAATAGTTACGAAATAATTTGATATATATATATAGTGATTTCCAGGTCGTTATGTAGTGATCTCGGTAATTGATCGCTGCCAGTACACAATTAAAATGAACATCCAGTTTTAGCTGAGATTCTTTGACCTGTTCTTGTTGTTCCCGGGCTAGTTTCTGTGGCGACAGACCCGCTATCGGTATCTCTGGACCCGCCCTTATATTCATTTCGGTTCCTGTTGTTGGTATTACGACTGCTACTGCCTGAATCGAGTCCTCAATCGCGTCGATGTTTTCGCGGAGTCACCACTGAAGATGACAGTGAAAAGCAGAGAAACGTTTGGAAGCATGGGATGCGAACAGTTGCAGAAGCTACGGGACGTCTCGGAAGACCACTACTACTCGAGGAACGGTTCCGATCGTAGTAGTCGTAAGACCAGCAACAGGAATCGAAATAAATATATATGCGCGGACCCAGAGATACCGATAGCGGGTCTGTCCCTACAGAGTCTAGCTCGGGAACAACAAAGGCAGGTCAAAGAATCCAAGTTAAAGCTAGGCATGTGCATTTTAATTTTGTTACTTTCAGCGATGAGTTACCGAGGTCACGGCCTAATAACTCTGAAAATCACTATATTTACTAAATAATAGCACCGACCGTGAAAGCCTAAACACCACTATAGCCACGAAATGTTAAAATATTGTTTTTATGTAATTCAAAATGCTGCATATTTTTTAAAGGAAAATAGAATTACGAAATAATAAATTAAATAAACATTCATTTAACAAAATTATTTTTTTTCAATTTAGATTTAGAGTTTTCAGATGCAGGATGTTGTGCGGCAAAAAATATTTATGCATAAAAATATTTTACATTTATTAATTAATTTATAGTTTTTAACTATCTATTGTACATGTAAAATTTTAAAGTAAGTATGTTACAGCGGCTGCTGGTGTGATTTCACGTATATTATATATCAATAACCAGATATGGGACCCAAATTAAATTTTAGGATATATGTACTGTGGCCATATAGACAACTTTTGTAGAAGGAGAACCATTTTACATTTTGCGAAAAGAAAATCGCCGCTTCACCTAGAACTTTACAGATTGGCTTATTTAATTTTAGTGAAATATTTTTTATTTTTTTCATAAATTAGATGTAATTTTATCGAAGTATTTCAAATTGTATTAAAAACTAATGATATAGCGTTTTGATATGTATAATCTATTAAAATACCTCGATAACAAAGTAGTTTTTTTATTAATGTCTATTTGCAAAGATAAATTTTTGTAAACGAATCTATCTACTTTGGTATACTTATTATATTTTTAATATGCCGTAAAAGTTTAACTACTGAAATACTTAAAAAATGGAAATTTTTAATTAATGACTATTTATTTCAATACCGTTTTTAATACTATGTACAAATGCTCCATTTTTTGCATTAGCAATGAAAATATCTGTCATTGTTCTTCAGGCAACTTCTTCTTTTCCAAGTAATGACATCAGTTCTCTTGGTATTTTGCGTGTGTAACTTTTTCATCTTTGACTTTTTAACAAATTGGACAGCAAATTCCGTTTTCCTGAACTGTTTTACGTTAAAAATGTAGGTACTCTTGATTCAAATCATTATCTTTAATGGTTTCTGAGAAAATCGCTCTTGAATTAATCCCACTTTGGTCAATTTCATAGTAATTTAAACAAAATTATCAAGGTATTCTTATGTCAAAGTATTGTCAACCCGATTGCCAATTTAATAGTTCTAAGCGAAAAAAATGGAAGAGTTTACGGAACAAGAGTTAGTTGATATGATATTTATTTATGGCTTTTGCGATGGTAATGCTTCAGCGGCAGAACGCGAGTACGGGAGAAGGTTTCCAAACCGAAGGCTGCCATCAAGGAGGACATTCCCTATGGTATTCCGCAACTTAGCTGCAACCGCCACTTTTCGAAAGGCACCGGGTCAAGGACGTCCCAGGATTAATAGGGAACCGGAGGTCCTTGACGCTATTGAACAAGATTCTACATTTCAAGGCAAATAAATGTTCCTCGGCCAACGGTACTACATATTTTAAAGATTTCCTTAACAGAATTGATTAGATGTGCTACTAACATTTCAGGCTGGAAGAATATTAAAGCGACAAAGTCTACATGCCTATCACTATCGACGTGTACATGGCTTGATACCAGAAAATTTTGCGCCATGTATGCAATTTTGTCGCTGGACAACGAGCAAGCTTCCAAAATTTTGTGGTGTGACGAAGCTACTATTATCCGAAATGGAAAATAAAATTTTCGTAATTCTCATTATTGTGAAGAAGAGAACCCACATGTTGTTCGGAGAACAAACTTCCAGTAACCGTTTTCAATAAAGTTATGGGCGGGAATAATTCACGGTACTCTGATTGGACCTATTGAAATTCCACAACGTCTCAATTCAAATCTTTATTTAAACTTACTTCAAGAAAGTCTTCCCCAAATTCTCGATGATCTGCTTCTAAATTTACGACGCAACATGTTTTTTCAACACGATGGAGCCCCGGCACATAGTGGTCGCAATGTTCTAAATTTCCTAAACAAAAATTTCGCTGGACGGTGGATAGAGAGGCACGGACCGGTAGTTTGACCGCCGCGTTCTCCCGACCTAACCTCGTTGGACTTCTTTTTCTGGGGATATCTAAATCAAAAAGTTTGCGCCACCGAAGTCGATACCCGTGAGGAATTGCTGCAGCGTATCGATGATGCAGCCAATTAAATTCGTCAAAACCGTTTTAGCATCTTAATAGCTTCGAGAAGTGTTACACGTAGGGCAAGACTTTGTATCAAAGAAGGTGGAGACTTTTTTGAACAGTTTTTAAAATGGCTTGTTGTCTGTTATTAAAATTAAGTTTCCATCTTATGATCCCTTCGAAAAGTGACGGTTGCAGCTAAATTGCGGAATACAGTGAGGAATGTCCTCCTTGATGTCAGCCTTCTGTTTGGAAACCTTCTGCCGTACTCGTGTTCTGCCGCGCAGCATTACTATCGCAAAAGCCATAAACAAATCATCATATCATAATTGTTCCACATCAATAATGTGTATTACTGATTTACGTATTAAATTATTATTATTTTTTGTTTAAATTACTATGAAATTGACCAAAGTGGGATTAATTCAAGAGCGATTTTCTCAGAAACCGTTGAAGATAACAATTTGAAACAAGAGTACCTTTTTAACGTAAAACAGTTCGGGAAAACGGAATTTGCTATCCAATTTGTTAAAAAGTCAAAGATGAAAAAGTTACACACGCAAAATACCAAGAGCCCTCCGTACCGACCCCAATGGACCTTGTGGAAATAAATTGCTCATTAAAATTTAGCTGTGTATACCAAATTTCATTCATTTATCACAACGCGATTGAGAGATATTGCAAAAAAAATGATTTCCATTCCTCCCTCTTGAATGGGGCCCTTAGGAAGCATTTCCGGACCCATGTTCATATGAACTTTTTTACTTAGCTTTGATCATAAAATCGGCCTGTTCAGGGTTGGCAGCTAATAATGAGACACCCTGTATAAAAATCATAATACTAGAAACGATTTTTTATTAATGCTGTTATTAAGTTTTAAATTGATCTCAATAAATTGATAATAGTATGAGTGGCTGTTACCTGTATTATATAGGTACTATATACTTGTTCATGTTTAGAGATAAACTGTGGACACCCCGGGCGTCTCTGGAATGGATGGCTGGAAAATATCGAGGCAGGCACAGGGCTCGGAGCATCAATAATCTTCCGCTGTCATGACGGCATGCTCCTAGAAGGCAACACATCAACCGTGTGTCAAATTGATGGCAAATGGAGATATCCTCTTCCGAAGTGTCTGGGTAAGTTTTCAGATTAAGACAATATTTATCTTACAAGGTATATCCTAACAATCTGTTAAAAATTGCTCTGTGCACTTCGATTAATTTTATATACGATATTTCTTATAAATAAATTTGTGCTAACGCTTCGTTTCTAACATGCACAGTGTTAAAGTTTAAAAACACAAGAAACCTGGTTTGTCCTGTTTGGAACGAAGAATATTAAAACCTCCCTAAAGTAGCAAACGTTTGTTAATAATATGCCATGCTTTAATTTTAGTAATTGTGGAAAAATTGTAAACTTTCAACTATTTTTAAAATGAAACTTTTGAGGATATTTATTTATTATATATATCTACAATAAATCTAACAATGCGCCATTCATTTTTTTTTAGATAGTTCCTATAATAATTCAGCAAAGTGATAGGTAGATATTGTAAATGATTGTAGAATTGACGTTTTATTCATTCTTTAAAGCCGTAAAAACCTACACGTTATTCATTATTCACAAATATTTCTTATTTCACTGTTACTACAATCGAACCATAGCAACCAGTGTGTTTCGTCATATCACTCTAATTCTCAGAGTTTTTGAACAAACATTTTTGTTGACAAACATGGAATTCCAGGAAACAACTACTCTGCGGGATAATGCCCCGATCAGCATTGAATAACATCTGAAAAACCTATATAGCAACAGCTAAAGTCATTCGTCAGCGGCCTACCAGACATATACCGGTTTCGAACTTATTAGCTCTCATCAGTCTGCCATAGGTGAGATGACCGACGAACAACTTCGACTGTTTTAGATCTGTCTAACCCAACAGTAGGGACCATGAGTAACGCGCATTAGCTAGCGCCCATTCGCTACTCCATGCCGGACTGAATCAACTACTGTGCGGACTAATGCCCCGACCAGCATTGAATTACACATGAAAAACGTATAAGAGTCATCAGAGTAAGTAGTTGTTTCCTGGAATTTTGTGATTGCAACATAAAGTTATCGTCGTTTACTCATTTTTGCTGACGTTTCCTTTTACATAAACTTTAAACTCGACTAACTTGAGTTTGTGACTGTCAGGGCCCTCTTTAACCTATTGGAGGCCCTGGGCACTTTAGGATAATGGGACCCCATGACTATGACAGAGGATTATTTTTAAAAAAGGCAAAAGGAGTAGATAAACAAAATTCTAGAGTTATACATTTGTTATTTTTATTTTTTTTTTTTTTTGAGTCACATTAAATGAATAGGTAATTATACTATGATCCGGAAAAGTAACTAGGTATATTAGCATTCACTTAACTCAGGTTAGTGCTTAAAAATGTATATTGATTGAAGGGGCACTTTTCTACCTTTGAGATAAGCATGTCTTTGATCACATCACATTGTATGGATATCAACGACAAACTGGTCAATCTTTTTTGGAGCATTGTACTTCTAAATTCATTTTTAATTCTTTTCAGTTTGGAGAAGGAACGTTTCCCAATGTAGTTAGTTATTACCGTTATGCTTAAAAATATTCTCAGAGCAATTTCTAAATTCTCCTAGGAATGGCCAACAAGTTCTACCATTAGATTGATTCCTCTTTATATATATGTATAGTCAAGGATACAACTAAAAAATAATTTAGGGGAATTACCTTGTAGGTGAGCAGCCGAACAGAGTTGCCAATGTTAGGTCCCTTGTTAATTAGAATACCAAATAAGTAGTAGTTAGTCAGTAATTATTGTTAGATTTTCGTAAAATAAATATTGATAACATCGGTTAATGGTTGGAGATCTGGCAGGAACTACGAGACCCTATTTGCAGGACCCTGGGCACTTCCCAGTGGAAAAGATGGGCTTGGTGATTGTGGAAAAAATGTTGTATTGCATTCCTGTTTTGGTCGCATTTTATGTGAAAAAAATAAACATTTAAACATTCTTGCACAATAAATAGCTATAATTCATATACAATATATGGTAGATGTATATAGGTACTTATAAAATCAGTTTTTTTGTTTGCATAAATTGAAAATTAATTCGGTAAAGCGTCGCCAATAGGCCCTACAAATCGATATAATTTTGTGAAAAAATATATTGTGCTGGAACTGTTGTTTCTAAATTAAAAAATAAATTAAATTAAATTAATAAAATTCCTTTATAATTTACTGATATCTTTTGTCTTGTTTTGAGTATGGATTTGGAAGATGTGTGTACCTATTTGTAACTTAATTCCTTTTTCAAAATTGTATTTCAAGTTTTTAGTTCTCTAATGGTATGAGTAAATTGTCAGAAAACTCACTCATCAATATAGTAGTGAAAATGATCGGGTTAAGCATCTAGAGGAAATATACGGTACTACATACGGTAGTGTTATGGAAATACAATATCACAAGTAGTAGGTATATCTATCAATGGTGGTAACAAATATCTCTCCCACAACTAATTCAATTTCTAACTAATGATCGCGAGTGTCTTGATGAAAATTAATGAGTTCAAGGAAATAGAAGGCGTAAGATTGCTTTATATTAAGTGTCACTGTAACAGAAAGAGCGTTATTTTAGATATGATATTTAGAGAGACCGAGTTTGATGCAAATTTTGCATATATTTTGATATATTTTTTTTAGAATTTATTTGCCTACCTATACTGTATATTTTCCTATTTTTTTGCAATAATTATAAAATATCATCAAAAAAAAAAACAAAGAAAATTGACATTTTTCATCTGCACCTGTACTAACTTTAAGTTAGCAAATTGATAATCAATCAATTATTGTCAGTGCAACTGTGGTTGCAGTAGTACTAAGGTACATGGTAATCGATTTAACTGAAGAAATATATTTTCCTTGTAAACGGTTGAAATAAACTGAGCCTTGCTAAACAAAGTTTGTTTATTTGGACTAACACTTGAAACTAAGGTAGATAACGAAATTATAACCAAAGACACTCTGGACGTCGTAACGCTTAAAAATGTTTTTTCTCAGAAGTATACCATTTTTTCCGGATATTGCAAAAACTTTTCATTTCAGGCTTTTTTCCAAATAACTTTTTCTTGCGTTTTTAACAGTTGAAAAGATACAGACCACTTATTGTGTAACTGGAATTTTTCGTTTACCACATCAATCGTCAATTTAGATCAGATGGGCTTTGCCAAACAGTAGGCAATGCTTTAATTTTGTTTTATTTTAATTCCAATTATCTATACAGGGTGTTTGGAATGAAAATTGTAGGAAATTATCATACCATTAGACTCATTAACTATGATAACTTTTTTTAATTTTCTAACTACCTTCAACAGAAATTTTTCGAATTTTTTTTATTCCTTTGTTTTATCAAGCAAATAATATTCATTTGGAATGAATTAGACTTTTTTAAAGAAAAAACTTTCTACTTTTTTTAAAAATTCTGCGTAGTTTAATCATAAATAATTATTATTTTTTAAATAATGTATGGTTCAGAGCAGTAACATTTTTAAACATTTTCACATAGTAGGCATCTGTCATGGTAACAGTTTAATTGTATTGATTGTCACTTTCTGTAATGAAAATAGTAATTAACATAAGAAAGTAAAAGAGTAAAGAGAATAAAATTTTATTTTGAATTTTAGTGTGAAGTAAAGACTCAAATTGTCCACCCTGGACCGAAATATAGGTACGTAATCTTCTTAGGAAGTTGAATCGAACACGTTGAGAAAATTCATATTGAATTCGTGTGGCATCGAAAACTTCACCTATACGTTGCTGCAACCCTTCAATGGTAGTCACAGGCGCAGCATATACCATTCTTTTTCCGTCGCTCCATAAATAAAAATCATCTGTTTTTAAATCCGGCAAATGAGGTGGCCATGGTATGAACACTTCGTTTCCACGAGCAATCCATTTTCCCGGGAATGATATATTTAAATGTCCCGCACTTCTCGAGCCCCATCTTTGAAAAAAATCATGTTTGCTCGTAGTTCAAGAGCTATATCGTCTAGCAGGTCTGGAAGATTATTTTCCAAACAGCTTATATATTCAAAACCACACAAAACAAATCTCATCGGTAAATTAAATATTTGAAACAAATGTGTAATTGTCTTGTTGGCGACCAAGAATTGTACGACGAAAACAAAGGCATGATCTTCTTAAAATATACCATGAAGTCTTTGAAAATGGAAATAATGGGTATAATCCATCTTAAGCAACTGCCATACATAAGTATTGTTTGTTCTAAACCGAGTAGATGCTTTTCTTACACTTGCAGTAGGATTATGTTCAAAAACATCAAACATTACTTCGTCTAAATCATGCCTACGCCTTCATGGATGGCCACATTCACGATATCTTGCAATTATGGCTCCTGATTTCATCGCTATTGCATGAATTTGCCTAAATAATCTTGCAGAAGGTAGAGAAATTTAATTTATTAAAAAGTAATAAATGTGTTTGATAATTCAAAGAAATAAAAAAAACTACCCTTGTCTATAACCGACTTTGATAAAACTTATAATAGTAATAGACCCTTATGATATGATTATTACCTACAATTTTCATTTATTTTTCAGTTATTTTAAAATATATCCAAAACCTTTGGAGGACCAATGTTTATAGGAAATTTTTTTAGCTCTACTATTACCATTTTAAGTTTTTTCAACAACTTTTCCATACACCCTGTATAGGTATGAAGTAGCCTTTGAACAGTATAAATGTAATTTTATTATTGCAAATTAATTGATTGAACGGCCGAGAAAATTAAATTGTTTTAAAAAGTGTTGTATTTCTTTTATGATAACGTAGAGTAGAAATGGTTAATGAAAAATTTCAGTTACACAGCTATTGGTCTGTATCTTTTGGACTGTTATAAACGCAGGACAAAATTATTTGGAAAAAAGTTTGAACTGAAAAGTTCTTTCAATATCCGTAAAAATGGTATATTTCTGAGTAAAAAATATTGTAGCGACACGAGGCTCAGCATCGTTTGATTATAGTTTCGTTACCTGCCTTAATTTCAAATCTTAGTCAGCCCAAAGAAACTTTGTTAGGCAGCGCTCACTTTGCTTCAGTTGTTCATGAGAAAAACTCAGTTCTTTAGTTAAATCGATCACAAAAACAACAAAATGGAAGTGAAACCTGTTAAGTGCTGAATATGTAGAAGCAGTATTTTAAGTCAAAACTTGGCCAATCAAAATTCACTGAATATTTGGGGAGAACGATTTTGGCTGCTAATAAATTTCTTTTTTACGTTCATGCAAAAAACAAAACTTTACTGAACTATATTTAGTGGAAAAAATGGTTCTTTACTGCACTAGTGCAATAAAATGTTTATTGCATTCAACTGTCATTCTACTACAGCGTTTTGTCATCATGACAAACATAAACGTTCAAATTGATGTCATATTTTCCTACACTTAGTGTCATCTAAATAAAACATTTTTTGGTTTTTGCATGAACGTAGAAAAAATATTGTATGCAACTCGTACAAAAAGTGCTTATTGCACTCAACGTATTGTCCTACTCGGCCTATATAAACACTTACTTTTTGTACTTGTTGCATAAATAACTATTAAACATCTTGAGCGACGCATAAGTGTTCTGTAAAAGTATTTCAACTTATTTAATCAAAAGGAAAGTAATAAATTAGCTATTTTATTACTGCATATTTATTGTATATTTCTGGGGCTTTATGTATATTTTAAAAAATAAATACAGATTGTAAATATTTTTAGTTGCATATAATCCGGTCTTTACTGATATCCATTATGGCATTATTCTACAATAGATTAATGTTGTAGTGAAAGAAAAACGTAAGGATCACCCGAAATAATTTATAATTAGAACATTCTGATAATTTTGTATTATTATTTATATTTTACTAAACTGCTTTAAAAGACAATTGTAATATTTCGCGTAGCACACGATGCGCAATGTTTGAAGTGCGGAATAGACCGACAGCAAAAAAACATCTCATTTAGGGATTTAGAAAAAAAATATAAGTACTTGATGTCTAAAAATTATAAACTTGGATAGACCATTTCCAATTCAAACCTTACTGCCTGTTGAGAATATTTTATGTCATGTCGTTCTTCATTAAAAGTTCTAAATCCATGAGGATAATGGAAGAATAGTTAGTGCCATTTAAAGTCCAGCACAAGTTCCCTCTTATTTTAATGAAAAAGTCACATGCAAGATTGAAGTTTTCTGTAATAAGGTAGGTACCTTTAATTATTGAATGAATAAAGTAAATAATTGGCTTTAACTTATACTCGTAGTTCACTACTAATATTGCCATGGCAGATACGAGTATTCAGTAGCTGTTCGTGCAACCATTTAAGCATAATAATTACAATATTTTTATATGCAGTCTTTCTCAAACGTCATGCGCATTTCGGAAACTGCCAATTTTTGGAATCATCGGGCAGACAGGTCAACTTTGTTATTTCGAGGCATGAACTTTGGTGAAGTTCAATTTTCAAAAATGTAACCAGTGGCGATAATTTTTTTTTCTAAATATCAACTACTTTTTTTTTGCAACGTAAGAAAGTTTAGGTCTTTCTGATTGGTGTGCAATATGTTGAGTGTTGGTAGGAAAAATTTTGGAAAAAAATCGAAAAACTATAAACTACGAATTTTTCTTTCAGTGGGATAGCTGAAATGCTTAAATAGAATAAATTTGCATTCTTTTTATTTGATTTTAAGAGATCATATGTGCAAACTTCTAACCGTCTGCAGTTTGACAAACTATCTTTGAACATCCCTGATTATTTCAGGTAGTATTTGCCTGATCGTATAGCGAATGCGTTACTTCATGTGATCAGCGTCGTCCAGTGTGTCATGATACACTGCTTTGCTTTTATCCCCATGAGAAAATCTCAATTGGGGATAAATCAGGAAACCTTGCAGGTCACTCAATTTCCAGTCTTTTACCAATTCAACGATGGTTGGAAAATGGTGGTTCAAGTTGCTTCCTTATGAAAGATGCGTGCACGCACTCTTTTGTATTCTATGTTATATGTCCTTCCTAAATATTCTTTTGTATTGATAGATGAAAAAGATAAATTCGGAGTTTACAGTTTCTTAGATTTTTTTCCAAAATTTTCCCTACCAACCTGTGCATACCAAACTCATCAGAGATATCTAAACTTTCATACGTTGCAATTTGATAAATCAGTTCCTCTAAAAATGACTACTAAAAGACGATATCCTACCTGGTACAATAGAGAAATAATTTCAAATATTAAGAAAAAAGAATCTGTCTGGAAAAACTACAAACGTTATAAAACCGATTAACTTTATTGTCAATTTAAATCAGTAAGAATAATCATAAAAACTCTGATCAAAGCAGCTTATGAACGTTTTATTAAAAATGCGGAAGATAATATCTTGACTGATTCGAATAGTTTTTGGACATTTGGGCAGAATAAAAAGGGTAACTCAAGAATTCCGGGAATTGTGACACATGATCATGCAGCGTATGACAGTCCTCAGCAAATTGTTGATACATTTGCAAATTACTTCAGTAGCGTTTATCTTACATCTAATCCTGACTTCACTGATGTTTCCGATAACATATGGAACAATTCTGTTATTTCAGTTAATATGATCACGGAACAAGATATCATTCAGGCTTCCAAAAAACTAAAAAATAAATTGACAGCGGGTTTAGATGGAATTCCAAGCTTTGTAGTTAAAGATTGTACGCGAGTTCTCATTAAGCCTTTGATTCATATATTTAATTTGTCACTTTCTTCCCACAAATTTCCAGATGTCTGGAAAACTGCTCGTGTGTGCCCGATTCTTAAGAAGGGGCATCCCTCCGTTGTTAGTAATTATAGAGCTATATCAATCCTTTCTAACTTTGCGAAACTACTTGAGGTAATCTTATACAATCAAATTTACTCGATATTTAAAACTCATGTGTCCCCCGATCAACACGGCTTTATGGGAAAAAGATCATGTACGACAAACTTAGCCTGTGTTACTCAGTATTTGAGTGAGGCTTTGTATAATCAGAAATAGGTTGATATTATTTATTTTGATTTTCAAAAAGCATTTGACCAGATCGATCTTTATGTTTTGCTATCCAAACTTGATCGCAATGGCTTTTCTTGGAATTTAGTCAAATTTTTTGAATCCTATTTGTCGGATAGATACCAATATGTCGAATATAACGGTGTTAGATCTCTTACTTATCCTGTAGATACTGGCGTTCCGCAGGGTTCTAATTTGGGCCCCTTACTATTTTTAATATTTATTAACGATTTAGCTAAATTAATTAAATGTCCCAAACAACTTTTTGCTGACTACTTAAAATTTTATAGGATAATTAATAATACGTACGACTGCCAATATTTGCAATCAGTCATTGATCTTGTCTCGGTATGGTGTACAAGTTATCGCATACATATAAATATATAATAGGAAAACTATTATTAATTATAATTATCAGTTGGCTTCGACCGTAATAAATAGGTGTGATGGGGTCAAGGACTTGGGTGTTTTCTTTGACAGTGGCTTGACCTTCAAACAGCACATTAATAATATTGTATCTTCTGCATCTAAGTCACTTGGATTTATTATTAGAAACTGTAAAAATTTTAAGAATATATCGGCTTTGAAATTATTATTTCAATCACTGGTCTGTTCGAAGTTAGAATACTGTTCACTGATTTGGTACCCGCTATATCAAAATTATATTGATTCCATTGAATCTGTTCAAAGGCGATTTTTGAAGTATCTTTGTTATAAGGAAGATGGTATATATCCTCAAAGAGGTATAGATAATTGCTTACTGCTGCATAGATACAATTTTTTATCCCTGCATACAAGACGCAAAATTTCATCAGTCTCTTTTGTATACAACTTACTACACAACAATGTTGATTGTATTGTAGTTGAGTTACTGAGTATGCTTAGTTTTTATATTCCAAGAATCGGAAGTAGACATGAGCGTCTTTTACAAGTATCCACTCCACATAGCAATCTGCTTCTCAAGTCACCTATTTATGTTATGGCTGATAATATAAATTTGATTTGTAGTTCTTGCGATATTAATTTTGATACAATCTCTAAATTAAAGAATTGTTTTATAGCACATACTAATGGTACATAGTAGGGTTTTTTCTTTTATTTCTCGGATTTTGTCATAAATGTTTATGTATTTGAAGAACTCAACTCTAGCTTTTTTCTATAGTGTTTAGTTTTTAAAGATATGTTAGTTAGTTGTCATTTATTGTACTGTGTTTCCTGTAATTGGGTGCTACTTGCCTGTTTAAAATAAATGCCTTATTATTATTATTATTAATAAAAAAGTGGTTGCCTTAAAAAATGCCTTATGATTCTCCCGTCATCACAGCTTACATTGAGGATTCTCTTCAAATGGTAATTTTAGACAGTAAATCCTTAATAGAGTAAAAAAATTGGAGTGACTAAAGGCTTAGATAAAATCAATTTGGGTTAATCATATGCATATTTGATAAAAAAATTTCAATGCGTGGCAAGGATTTGGAGCTAGTGACTCTAATACAGCGCCGAGTATTTCAGAAATTTGATAAGCTGACTTGACAGTTGAATACACTTTTAATATCTCTCCAAAACTGAACACATTAACTTATAATTTTTTTGGTGCTCATATTTTTTAAAATTTCGATGGCTAATTGCATTTAAGATGCTTATTGCATCACCACCAATTCAATAAATTCTTACCATTTATTAATTAATATTTTAGCTTAAATTTTATCGATGCAATTAAACATCTTCAGAATATGAATAAATGTCATATATTAAGGCCTTTCAGCCCAAAATTCTCCACCTGAAATTAATGCATGAATTAGAAAACAACCTGTATCTTTTATCATCTTAACTTTAAATTAAAAGCTGTAGTGTTGCAGTTATAAAATTTGATTTCAATATTTTAGCCTTAAGCCATCATTAATATACTTTTCATTTTCAAATACAAATGAGATTAAAAGATAAAATGTAGTCTTTCCAAAACATATCATGTCTTGACAAAACAATTAGATTTAAGGCCAGAAGGGATTGAGTAAGCCAGCACGAGATTAATAGACACAAGTTTGTGGGAGAAACTTTTATTGCTGGAAGTGTATCCACCAATTCCCAGTTGGAAAACCAATAAACTTCAACTAGTTTGCTCCAATGTATTTGGTAGTATACCTAAGATAGATACCTAATTTTAAATTAGCCATTATAAACTGTTGAAGTCAAATCAAATGATAGGGGATTTAGAAGTAAACAATGAACAATGCAAAGGGTGTGCAGAGTTCATATGAATATTTTTTTAAATAATTTATTTTCAAAATTCAAATTAATGTGCGATTGTCTACCTTTAACTGGGAATCCTTGAGCTGTACCTATTGTTCTTGGAAGGGGGAGGGGGATTTATTATTATTATTATTATTATGAATATATAGTATACAGTATAAGGACAGAGACAAAGTATATTATGCCCAAAAGGTAAATATAAGAATAGCTTAATTGCTAATAAAATCATATAAAATAGAAAGTATACACTTATATAAACAGCTGATCCAAATATATAATTAAAACACATGGAAATGGTTAAAAATACACCAAAATGGTTAAAAAATGTTCTATTTTTAATTTAAAGCAGTGACCTCAAAGCCGTTCATCATCATTCAATAAAAGTCTGAATAAGATCTCCTCGGATTCTTCTTTGATTTAAAGGCGACAGATGAAATAAATCTAATATGTCCTCTTCAGATCTGTAGGTTAGTTGAAGTACCCATTTGGTAAATCTTGGCTGAACCGATTAAAAAAAAAGAACATCACGGACAAGATGAGGAGACCAAATTAATGCATTGTATTCCAGTTTTGGACGAACAAATGACTTATATATTCGATTAAAGATCTGCTGAAGGTGACTCAAAGGATTTTTTTAAAACGTAGCAGGTTGAGTTAGCCTTTTTAACAATCCTGCTAACTTGCTTAGACCAGCTTAAGTTATTTTTTTCTTTAGTTTTATTGGGTTTTTGCCACACTTCTGAAAAAATAAAGATTATTTAAATAAGCCCTTGTGCCAAACGGATCAGTCAAGGGTTATTTTTGAAACTAAGTTTACCTAACCAAAAAATCTCACACTGAAAAAAGCAGATAAGTAAAAAATAACAAAAATCACATCACTATCGCGCACTTCAGTATTATTGACGTTTCGAAAAAGTCTCTGTTTTCGTTCTCAAAATAATAGTAAAAATATTAAACTTATGTTAAGTTTGACAGTTTAAAATTTGTTTATCTGCTTCCATCTGCATCTGTTAAATGATTTTTATTTTATTGTTATTTACTTCTTCTTGATACAACTGTAGCTAATAATGATCAATGTTTGACACACACTTATCTCCGTTCAACAAAATAATCGCGGTCTCTTTTAATTTCCTTTTTGCTGCGTTATCTTCCTTCTCTAAAATTTTTGCCGAATCCCATTGAGTCAAATGACCGTTTTCCCAAGCGCGTTCGCAAATTTTGGATTTTTGAAATTCCCGTCTTTTTATATAATTTTTATGTTCCTCAACTCTAACATTCATAAGCCGAAACGTTTTTCCAACATAATATTTATTGCATTCACAAGGTATACTGTAGATGCAATTTTTTTAATTTTGTATATCATTTTTTGGACGCGTTTTAGACAAAAATTATCGTAAAGTATTACCGATTCTTCTTAACCTTTCTGATAATATAGGAATGTATGGAATTTTTATTGTATAATTAGTTTGTTTTATTTATCTTAAAGTGTTCATTTTATCTGCAATATTTTTGAATGTTTTATCAACAAAATTTGGAGAGTATTCATTATTTATTAAAACATTTTTAATAAATTTTAGTTCGTTATTAAAAATATCATTGTTTGATGACATTAATTTTGTTCTATCATATAAAGATTTAACAACACCTTTCTTAATATCAATGTGATGGTTAGATCTAAAATTTAAATGTCTTTTGGCGTGATGTAAGACGCCTGAATTCTTGACGCGAATATACCTATATTTTGTAGTATATAGAAAAAGATAAATACAGAATGTGCTTAAAGAAGCGCAAAGTGGCGATCGTGTGCTTTCCGACATTTTTAGGTATATTGAAGCCGGTAAATTTAAATACATAATAAATTGTATACAAACACTGTTGATACTGGTTTATTTGCCTGATAGGTATGTAAATAATCATCACTACAGGACAAACATTTTTAACATTGTATATCTTCATATTGGATGTATTTTTTTCAAGTTGCTCTTAAATAATTTCCTTTTTTTTTGTGTAATAATGGTCGAATTAATTAATACTCGATCAGCGTATATGTATAGTGCAATTTTAATAAAAAATTTTGGAAAATTAAAAACACGTTTAAGGAAGATATTTTATGTAAACCTGATGTTTTATGTTCAAATTTATCTGATTTATATTTCTTCTTAATGAATGCATAAGCTGTTTTTTCTTTTACATGAATGACTCAATTTATTGAATGCCGATTTAACTCGCATATCAGAATTATCTGATGGATTTTATTAGATCTATGCATCACGTCTAGGAATGAGCTCCTCATTTAAAATATTACGAATATGGTTGTGGTTCCACTTTATGTCACTACTAGGAATGATACTTCTACTAAGTCACTAATGAGACACTAAAAAGTAATTAACAATTATTTAACACAACAATTTTAAAGACTTTGACTGCAAGAGGTATTACAGAAGGCAATACAAATATACAATAGATTACAACCATTAACTTATCATATTACTTGAAACACCATGGGGCAAGCTCCCCACTCTAGAGGGGAATAACTTGTATATTCAATATGAGTTGACCATCTATTATGAGTTGCCAACTGCAAACCGATTTTCTTCTTTCCACCAGTTTCCCTCGATAACTCTTTCGTACAGTACACTAGCATACTCGTTACATCTTTTCTTAACGTCAAGAACTCCTTTTCTTTACTTTCCTGCGCTTAAACTGAAATAGAAATAAAACATATTGTCTGAAGCTATTTATTTGTGAAATAATTTTAGCTTGTTTGTTTGTTTGTTTATGTGACGTGTTTCCACGCTAATCCAAGGTAGAGGTTACAATACCTATAACTGTGTACTGAACGAATAAAAGTCAGTCTCATTTGTTTCGTGCTGCTGGATGAACTACCAGATGATGCACTAGGAGGGAACTTAGCTAATACAGATTTTCTTAAAAGTATTAAATATAAAAATATTTTTATAATTTTACAGTAAGGTCACTGTTTAATTTAGCCAAATATAAAATTATGTTACCTACTTAAAACTTTCTCGTTTTATGATGAGCTTGAAATACTGGATGTAAAGAACTGCCTGGCATTCCTTCAGAACTTAATAACTTTTCTCTGGCGAAGATAATGTCACAGTACTACTATAATCCTCAGGAAGTGCACTGTAATTTATTATTGACAAAATTAAATAATATAAAGAAGTGATAAAGATTATGAAACTACCTAGTTCTGGTTCTTCGCATTCTTTTTTCTGAACATTTTCGTTATTATTATTTTTTAATGAATAAAATCAATTTCGTAAATTTTGAGATGAACTGCAACATTTTATAAAATGCATCGTTTTCCTTTATTAAAATCTGTTTAAAGAAAATGTTCCGAACAGATATATTTGCTACGATTCCACTGTACATTTGGAAGATCTATTATTTCTAAAATATGTTAAATCGTTCACTTATAATATAATATAATTCTAGATTAATGTAAATTTTACAATTACTTTTCGATTTTAATATCACAAAAATATGTACGCTTCAAAAATTTATCTACGGAATGTTACAGTAGTTCCTGGATCCATTAAATGGGAAACGTTTTTACAATTTGGGGTACAAGACATTCTGTCTAAAATAAATATAATTATTATTGCAAATTTGTTCATATTTTACGTATCTATAAAATGCAATTTACCATTTTGTAATACATATTAAAATATATACTTACTCCTTCGAAGGAAGCAAAAATATCTTTCGATAAGAAAACTCTTTAATAATGGTTAAATAATATATCAACTGTAAATAACTACTAAAAAATGCACTGCAAACACTATATTATTAAAAATTTGTTGTAAAAAAGTATCTAGAGTTATAAACAAAGATAAGTAAAACGTAAAGAAACGAAACCACAGAACGCAGTTTTATTTGTAAACAAATCACAGAAACATGACTAAAAATGGCTGCCAGCAGGCTATGTCCCAAAAATTGCATGCGCAGACGTCTAAACTCGTTTTATATCTATGGTATAAAGCGTTGAGACAAGATTACTGCTTCGATTTTAAATGCGTTTTTTTAATATTTTACTCTCTTATCTCTCATTAAATATGTGAATCTTAACAATGTATAATTTATCTCAAGCCTGTTTCAATTTAGCATGACCTGAGTAGTAACCGGAAACTATTCAAATTATTGCGTTAATCTTCTCACGCCTCATATCTCATCTGTGGCTTGAGTCAATTTCATGCACCTGATGAAATGGGTAGGTACAATAATTCAATCATTCTGTTGATATCACATTGCATTGTTCGTAATGGAATCGATTAATATGCCATAATAGCATTTCAGTATTATGTTAGTATTCTGAGACCATGCAATTTCAAAGATTTTGATATTTGCTTCAAATCATTCCATTTATGATATACCTGTGGAGATTTTTGATTATATTTTTTTAAATTGAATTTTAGTTTTATATATTTACAAAATTTGAAATTCAAACTTAGCAAGCACATTAATCAATCTCTTAAAATATCGTTTTACCAAATTTCATTCAAATATGTTATATTTTTTAATTTAATACAAATTTTTTGTCGTATAAAAGGAAAATGAATTAAAATATTCTCTCAAAGCTTAAATAATAACTCAGGAAAAAATTTTTGTTTAACGAAACTGGGTTTTACAGTGATGGCCCTATGGAATATATTAGAGACTACTTCAATTTCAATTTTGAAAAGGCGTTGGGGTTTTTGGAGGTGCTCTTTTTAAATAAAATAATGCCATTATTGTAGTACTTCCGGTTACACGGAAGTCGCTATCTACTTGCTTATTTGAACTGGAACACCCGGTATATTTTTGATATTTTGAAATCTACGATTCTTTTTGGGAGACAATTATCAAGCTTTCTTATATCTATCTCTAATGATCTCCGAGATATTTCAGTTCCATAAAGAAACTGCTTCTCGATAACCTAATTCAAAATTGCCTATTTTTTATATCGTGCAAGCTGAAATATGGATATTTAAAAGGAAGATAGGAGAATGCTTATCATTATTTGTTACAGACATTTTAAAAACTGTGTAATTTTACACAGGGTGTTCAACATTTATTGTTGAATTTACTTAACTTCAAATGAACCCCCTATATATTTAATCAAAAAATGTTGTAGAATTTTACCCTCTATCTATCCATATTACACTTCTCTGTACCTGTCAGTTTTACTTTTTCTGTTATTGACGGTTTTTGTTATAAGCATTTAAAATGATCCAATATATTGCGAGGATGGCTGTGGAATTGCTAGCAAACTTAAAAACAAAACAACCAAGCAAATGGTGACTTATGACAATATATAATGCAAGCAATATTTTGATGATGTAATTCGTCTGAATTCTTGCTGCAACTATAATTGAAATGCCTGCAAGATAGTTAAGATTTCCATGGAAACATAATTTTTAAAACAAAATTTTCCAAGTTACGTACGACTATATATACACAAAAAGAAAATGGCATACAGTTAATGGGCAGATCGTAATTTATTTTTTCTTTTATGTTTTACGTTATACAAAGGGCGTTTAATTTGCTGGATTTCCTCCCAATTACGGTATTTTATTTTCATCTTGCCGCTGGGGGTAAGATATACCTTTTTAATTCGCTCTCACCGTGATTTGATGAAATTGTTTAAAAACATAACAACGTTTTAAATGCTTTGCTATATTAATTGAAACACAACTAACTTTCAAATTGAATAAAGGAACATTGTTACCTGAAAAACTGATGTAATAGACAGAAAGATAGGTAAATTAGGGTAATGTGCAAAATTATTTAATTTGGGTATTGAGTATTCATTTGTTAAAAATTTAATACGTTTTGTTAGTTTGGGAGGTTTTTTTAAAAACATTTTTCAATTCTAAAAATGACATTTTATTTTGCGAGAAGTGAAGTTATACGGAATATACCTGCTACTACATACACTATTTTTTCTATAAATACTATTAAAAGTACAAATCAGTAGATTTTTTACGTTATCAAATTTATCAAATATTTTAAAATCCAAAGTCCATGAAGTTTATTGTTGCTAAGGTAACGAAGGTTTGATGGTTTGCTGATAAGTAACTACATATCTCGTAACATGCAAAGTGATCAAGAAAATCAATTTCTCCCGGCGAAAATCGAAGAAGCTGCACTTTCGAGTTATTGTAACAGTACGAGATCGCCAAGGTCATAAAAGAAAGAAATACAAGTCTAAAGTCACAGTTATCTGCGAAGGAGTCCATTAAGAATGAAAGTAGTAGAACGCTTAGTTCAAGGATTAAGCCGCCAAGGGTATCATGGGACACTTACCTTAAATGCCACCTCAATAATTACTGGCTGTACGACGTGAAGCTATGGTGATTTTAAGAACGCTAGCCGAGGATAAATAAAAGGATATCATGAAGCGAACTCCATTTACTACACGTGTACCAAGCACAACTAAAAGGTCGAATACAACGTTTCGAAGAAAATCTACAGTAATTCGAGGCAGATGAAGCACGTATGGTGAAGCTAGCCTATCCCACCACACCAACAGAGTTCCAAGAACAGTTAGCAGTGAGCAGTTTCATCGATGGCCTGCGGTATACCGAAATTAGTCATGTGCTAAGGTTAGCCAGACATAAAACTGTATCCAAAGCTCTGGAACTGGCTCTGGAAATCGAAGTTGTTCGACAAGCATCTAAAAGTGGTCAAGATAGGTCAAGGCCAATTAGGATTCAAACTGGAGAACAACGAGGAGTCCAAAATAATGTAGAAGAGTTTGTGAAGAGTCCGCAAGATTGATTGGATAACTTTTATAAAGGACAGAACCGTGCTGATTTAACCATGTACAGAACACGAAGACTCATCCATTGTTGGAACTGTAGAGCAAAGGGACATCTCAGGAATAAATGCCCTAGGAAAATATATTCAATCAAGATCAGAAAAAGCAATTGGCGAACAATCGACACAGAAGTCCAGACAGAAAGTTCAAATACTGAGACAGAAGAACCAATTATTAAAATTGAGACAAGAACTGGAAAAGGAGAAAAAAGCAGTAATTGATCTGGACAACCTGAATAAAACTTTGGAAGGTACTAATGCCGAACTCTTCAACCAGATCAAATTAATTCAGAATGAAATGAGACAAAAATAAGCTCAGTCGATTTAAAAAAAAAGAGGAACTCGAAAAACTTAAAACATAAAGATCAGTTGCTGCAGAAGTTAAATACCGATAAAAACAAGTTGGAAATCCAGTTGAAAGAAATAGAAAGAGAAAAATTATTAGTGGAAAAACAGCATAGTAACTTTAACAACTAAACTGAATGAAACAAGATTAAGGACAAGTTTTTATGCAGAGAACTAAGTTGCAGAGCCCAGTTGAGTTGGATAATAGAATTTTTGCTAAAGAACAGAGTAAATATTCAGAGTTTGGTGTTATTTTCCACTGGAAGATAATAAAATTTGGTTAGACCTAAGTGTAATGACATATTTAAAAAATATTCATCAAAAAAGTGCCAGAACTTTTTGAAACTCTTCATTGGTATAGGTGGCATGCATTTAGGAAAAACTAAGACTTTGAACAAAGTCAGAGAACAACTTATTTGGTTTGTAAATGATTCCGATGTGGAAGAATTGTAACGACACAGTAGTACTTGTAGGTACATTAAATAAAGAAGGTTATGCAGTGAAGTAACCTGATCGGGATGATAAGTTCTAAGAGGGAGGCAATGTTACGGAAGCTCACCTATCTTGGTAGTTTGCTAAATATATTCCTGTTTTGCTTTAAAATTTATAATATTTGCAATATTATTATTTTGACGTTTTCTAGAACATTCTAGGTTAATTAGATTTGATTCTACACCCGTTCTCGAGGACTTGAAAACTTCGAAAAACCTAAAAAAATATATAAAAACGGATCAGTTTCGCCTCCTCAGTACAGTTTATGTCGAGAAGTCGAACGCAAGTGACAAACGTCAAGCAAAGATTTGACAGTTGTGAATTTGTTTGAAGGACACTTATTCTGTAATCAAGTGACAAGTTTGTTTTTCTACGTAATGTATTTCAAGGTTAAGTCAACGCAGAGGTTACAATATGTTATCGTAAATGCAACTTCTATTTCACTCTATAATAATTAATAACGTGCCTATAATAATAGATAATTATTATTTTACTTGAAATTTTTCCTCAGAGATTTTTTTACTTTTATTGTCATATATTAGGGGTAAAATATTATCTAATTATAGGAGATGACTTTAATATTAAATGAGCTTAAAGCCGTCATGTCGACAGATAATACACTAATGGTTGAGATACGTGGTAGTTGGTCCATTAATATTTAACGTCCTTCGAAGAATATTTCACTTCAGCACATTAGATCTCAGATATGCAAACTAACAGTTCTTGCGAAAATTTTATGGTGGGTGGATAAAGAAGGGTACCTACACAGAGAAAAAGGTTATTTTGAGTTAAGAATTTCAATTATTTGGTACGCCTCTTGAGTGTTACATAGTGTAACTTAAGAATAAGAATTATATTTATATGGAGGCTATCCTTTAGTTTTAGAAACAAAGGGTTAACTATGACTAAGTACAATCATTTTAAGGGAGGATAGGGAAAAATAAAAATTAACGTAATCCTCTTTAAAAAAATTTTCAATATTATTTATAAAGCAGAAATTTTTTTTCTAACGTTTATTAAACCTCTATTTATCGGCGCTCATGGTCCCATGCCAGACACAAATTTAAATATTGCAATCTTAGCGATGCAACCATTAACACAAAAATGTCAGAGATATGTCTTGCAATGAAATATTTTTGTTTTTCGTGCTGTCAAACCATTGGCGGCGGAAATATATTTATTATGTTCTGTGACAAACATATTTTAATGTCATGATCTAGTATGATCAGTTTTAGATATTATTTTTCTTTAACGATGTTATAGTATTTGTTCCAAATAGATGTTTTCTGTTGTATTTACTCATACTTAGTTTTATTACAGATTTACTTCAATAAAATGAATCATTGTAGTAGTAAGAATTTGACTGCTTGAATTGACACCGCATAATGATGTTCTGCTGTTAGTGGGTAATTCTGGCATCTGTAACTAATAACTAATAACTAAAATATAAAATTCTGTAGTGATTTTGATTATCTGATATCTATTAGGTATTATAATTTATAACAATGTATATTTTTTGCTTTTACAATTATCAACGCCGAATGAAAACTGACTGTACAGTTCAAAGCCATGAACCCATTTCAAACTTTCTACTTATAATTTAATTCGCGGTACGTTACTTGACTTTCTGCTCGGTCATAAAATTAGCGACATCCGGTCATCCGGACTTTAGCAGTTACTCTCGGACGTCAGTTTTCCTAAATTAAATATGGGGGGGAAACTCTACCTTAACTTATCCTTGGTGAAGAGGGAGTACTCGGGCAGCTGCAACGAAGAAAAAATAATTTCAAAAGTCTGCTATCGGAGTAGTTTTCTCGGTATATTTATTAAAATGACTGTTTGGCTTATCCTGACAGAAATCTCACCAGTAGTTACAAAAAGAAACAGATATTATTCTGTTTCTATGAAATTATAATTATTACTTGGAATTCTGTACAAAATTTAAAAGATAACATTAACTTTGGGGAAAAACTCTTAAATACAGTAATTCTGGAAAAATTACGCGGTACTGAAACATATAAAAGTATAAAACAAATTCGAAAAGGGGAAATTCAATGTCTAATTTATATTGTAGTGAAAGATAGGAAAAATTAATCGATACTAGCCACCAGGAGAAAGCTCAACTACATGCTGCAATGGGACGGTGAAAAGCAAGGGAAATGGGTAGGAAATGGAATACGAGTTACCTACTAGTCAAGCGGCGGATACTTAGGGCGGAATTCATAGCCAGCACTTCACTTAACTGCGACTTTTCATTTAAGGTATTTTTAAATGATCCATATTGAAGATGGTTAACCCGTATGAGTAGTAGATGAATATGTTGTTATAAACAAAGTCTAAGTCTCATAAATTCCTTTTTATTTTTATTTAGACAACCGGTTTCGTAGTAACCAAGACTACATCTTTAGGTCTAACAAGGAATTTTTTTATAAAACAAGAGTTGTCCAAGCTATCAAATACCAATGTATATATGTCATATATTATTACATTAATTATAAACAACTAATATATTCTGTTAGCTTCTAAAACTGAATGACATATAAGTTTTTTATAATTAATGTAATAATATATGACATATATACGATGGTATTTGATAGCTTGGACAACTCTTGTTTCATAAAAAAATTCCTTGTTAGACCTGAAGATGTAGTCTTGGTTACTACGAAACCGGTTGTCTAAATAAAAATAAAAAGGAATTTATGAGACTTAGACTTTGTTTATAACAACATATTCATTTTTAAATGAGATACCCTTCAATATTTTGTTTCATAATTTAAACTTAATATGAACTGAGTAAAGTGTGGTACGAAACTATTAATAAGTTGTCACTCTACATTTTCACCTTGTAAATTGCAAGGCTAAGTGCACACTTAACCTTAAGATGGCCACTTTTAGTAGAGGAAAACTAGATGGCTCCACCAACAAATTATTTCAAAGTTGATAATAAATTAAATGGAACTGATTGTATTGCTAATGAAAAGTTGTTAGGGTTTAGCATTTCTTGGAGATCCTACTGATATAGTTTTGTTTGGAATATATTTGGTAGTTTACGAGAAATAACATTTTCTTTGTGAAACAGTTTATGCTCAAAAATTTTTTTTATATGTCAAAACAATTATTTAAAATATGTCAAGAGGAAATTTGAGGTTTTTTATAGATGCCTTAATAAAATTGAAGTCTCGAAAGGGTATAATATTTAAATGTAACATAATTGAAAATCCTAATATTTTGCCGATATTTTGCCCAGATTTAATTTTGAAGTGCATCGAATATCGAATTTTTATATCAAAAAGATAGATACGACATACCTATCATTTCAATCAATATTTTGTAATTTTATATTGTTTTAAACAAACTGAATTGTTTAATACATTTGAATTTACATAGTCTGTAGCTTTTGTTAATAAATAGGTACTTTGCTTTTTAGTTTAAAATGTATATAGGGTGTATATGACATTATTTGCTCATTACATTTAAAAATTATTTTTGCTTATCGTCAATTTTTGTTCTAATGGTTATATTTTATTATGTTCTTTACTATTTTAGCTAAATAAGGACATTTTTAGTATAAGTAATGACGGAAACATACAGAGGATGAAGTAAGGACTCTCCTTCCGAAGTAAGGACAGGTGACAACCCTAGTAGTGACAGTTTCAAAATTTATCTTGGCTATTTTGTTCAAAAGATATGTAGTGTTAAAAATGGTAACATTGTTATGCCTTTCCGACATCTATTCATGTTACCAGATTCTAATTTTAGAAGGGATGTTAGCATCCCCTAAGAAGTTACAACCATTTCAAAGTAAGTGCTGAAATCAAGTTTCCATGTTTTTTAAGTGTCAAAACGGCAGCTAAACTTATCGTAAGAATGATAAAAAGCAATTAAATAAACTGGTAATAGTGGCTGAACTAAAATCACAGGAACCTACTGCAGAAAGTATCGTTTAGAGAATCATAGGGTTGAGATGCTGGCTTTTATTTTTATTGTACGAAAACAAAAGATATTTCGTAATTTGTGTAAAAATAAAAAGATTTGTTTTGAATAGGGCTATTCACAATTTTTAAGTATGAATACATTCTGATAATAAACGTACAAGGGGTCATCCTCTTACTACGAGGTGACGAGTCCAATAGATCACAGAGAAAGTGACGTTTTAACACATCTGCTTCCATGTAAAAATTGAAGTGTTTAATTTGAGCGGGTTTTAAAATCGCACATATGGAAACTTGATTCCAATACCGACTTTTAAAGGGCTGTAATATTTTAGGGGATGCCAAAATTATTTTTTTTACATGAAACACTTTCCTCTAAAATCGGCTCAGTAATCCACTGTTTCATTATCTTCAAATATTTTCGAAACACTGTATTTAACATATTAAATTTTGCAAAAGATATTTTACACTTTTTAAATGTTCAGTCAATGAATAGAGTTTTGTAATATATCTTTATTTAATCAAGACCTATAAAAACATTTTCATGTATCTGTTTTGGATTACCTTGTAGAAAAAAATCAAAAATATGTGGCCGAACTCAACACCTTGCAGTGGTTGATATTGGCAGCATATAGATATTTATTTGTGAAGCGCTTTAAAAACAGAATAATCGGATAGAGCGAGTAAAATATCCAAATATATTTAATTTTGGTCAATATTTTCAACAGCGTAAAACTCCAATTTTAACAAAAAAAATCCTACCCTATTTTCGAGGGTGCTGATCATGAATCTGATTTCGGTGCTCGCATGTAGTTTTCTAAAAAAAAAAATTGTCAAAATTGTAACGTCTATGTATACATTACGTTAGGTTGAAGTTGCAATATAACCCCTAATATTTTGACAACAGTGTGACATCATGAAATGAAGAAGGCAGAGGCAATTTTAACCTAATGTAGTGTATACATAGAGGAAATCTGATTTCAGATTCATGATCACCACCCTCGAAAATAGGTGGGTTGGAATTTTTTTATTAAGATTGGAGAATTTTACGCTATTGTAAATAATGTACCTTATTTTTTTTATATTACTACCTGAAGAAGATTTATATAATATTAGCAGGGCAAAAAACAGATTACAACCGCATATCTTCTAAATATCAATAACACAATGCAACAACAGGCTATAATACATAAAACACAAGTAAAATCATAAATAGTTGATAATAATAATAATAATAATAATAATAATAATAATAATAATAATAATAATAATAATAATAATAATAATTTTATTTTGCCCATTTGACATTATAAAAGAAATGTATAGCAATAGTCAATAGAGTACAAAACAAAGTCAATGTATATATATATATATATATATATATATATATATATATATATACATATATATATATATATATATATATATATATATATATATATATATATATATATATATATATATAAAAATACATACATGAATATAAAACAAAACAAACACTAGATAAAAACAGTTATGTAAAATAGAAGTATATAAAATACTACATGTCAGAGAAAAATTCTTGGAGAGTATAGAAACACTTACGTATCAAGAACTTTTTAAGAATAGATCTAAAGACATGCAAGTTTTCACTTGACTTTATATCACTAGGGAGTACATTAAAAATATTCAAGCCAATATGGTCAGGTGTCTTGGAAGCAACTGATAATTTTACAAATGGTAAACGAAACTGATGGTTAGTTTTAGTATTTATAGAATGAATATCTCGATTAAGCATGAATTTATTTTTATTTTTATAAATATATACACATAACTCTTGTTACAGTTAAAATATTGAACTCAACAAAAAAAACCCTACAAGTATGAGTGCTTGAGAGACCAGCTAAAGTTCTTAAAATCTTCTTTTGGGCCTTAAATACTGTTTGAGACATAGAGACACAAACAAATGCCATAACGAATACGAGAATCCACCCGAGCATAATACTGGCTTAATGCTTGTTCCCTGGTTATGACATAATTAATATTTTTCAATAAAAAATTCATCGAATTGAAAAATGAAACGAGGTTCTCACAATGTGGCCTCCAAGTCAAGTGCTCATCTAACATAATACCCAAAAATTTTACTGGTTCTGAGGTACTTTTAACTATAGAATTATTAACTTCTACACATACAGGTCCACACATTTTTTATCGATTATAAAAGCGCATAATTTTTGTTTTGCTACTATTTAAATATAAATGGTTTTGTTTAAACCAATCACATAAGGATCGCATAATTTCGTCGCATTTATTTTGTAAATCAATATCAAATTTGTGTGATATAACCAGATAGAGATCGTCTGCATATAATGAAAAGCAAGCATTATCCAGTATAGTCTCAACACCATTAATATATAATATGAACAAAACAGGACCTAACACTGATCCCTGTGGCACTCCTGATTCAACTGCACTTAACTTAGATGTAACAGATGTTACATAATTATCATCTCGATAGTAAATAGAAGTCAATTGTTTTCTGTATCTGATGAACGAGGAAATCCACTGTAATGATCACCTCTCAGACCATATTCATAAAGTCTCGACAGTAATATATCGTGATTGATGCAGTCGAATGCCCTACTTAGATCACAAAAGATCCCAACAGGGCACTCGCCTGCCTCAACAAACTTTATTATATCACTATAAAGAGAAAATATGGCTGACATTGTAGATTTATTACCACAAAAACCGAATTGTTTCTCAGTTAATACATTAAATTTTTGCAAAAAGGCAGTCAAACGTTGAAGAAAAGCATATTCAAACACTTTTGAAAAAGAAAATGAAATAGTGACTGGTCTATAATTTTGTAATGAACAAGAATCACCTTTTTTGTATAGTGGAATAACCTTTCCTACTTTTAGACAGTTTGGAAAACTAGCCGTCTCAAGAGAGAGATTTACAAGATAAGTAAGTGGTTGAATCAGCAGAGAAATAACGCGTTTTACCAAAAACGGAGGTATCTCATCCGCTCCAGACGATTTTTTATTTTTTAATTTATATTTTAACAAATTTAGTAACTCTGCTTCAGAGTAAGCAAATAGAAAGAAGGTGTTATCAATTTTTGTATTTATTTTTTCGTTGGTAAATTGATTACCGGTAGATATCGATCCAGTCTTATTTATGATGTCCTTTGGGGCATTTACAAAAAATTATTAAAAGCTGACGCTACCAAATTAGGATTTGAGATATTAATGTTATCCAATTTAATTTCCAAATTATCTGTTGCCTTTTTTTCTTTGTTAGATATTTCCGAGACCACCTCCCATGCCGTTCTCAATGGATTGTCAGAATTAAATATTTTCTCCTGATAGAAACGTTTTTTAGTGTTACGTAATAAACTAGCATGTCTTTTTTTGCTTCTTTATAGAACTCATTAATTTCAGGAAGATATTGTTTTAAATTATATAAATATTTAAGCTCTTGACTTGAGTTTTTTACTTCTATATTAACCCAAGATTTTTTCGAACACACACCGTTATAAACTTTATGTTTTGGAAAACATATGTCAAAATAATAATTAAAAATATCACAAAAACATTGAAAAGCATCATCCACATTATTTTGGCAATATAAATTAACCCATTTTCACAGGAAATGGAATTCATAAAACGTGAAATATTATTTTCATTAAAATTTCTCCTCTCAGCAGAAAAGCCTTTAGATATGTTTTTGTTATAAATACTGAAGGCAAGATATACACTTCTGTGGTCTGAAATATAATTATCGAAAACGCAGCACAAACTGTCACTATTATAATAATTAGTAAAAATCTTATCAATTAAAGTACAGCTCGTTGCTGTGACTCTTGTAGGCCATTTAACTAATGGAATAAGATTAAAACAAGACATAACTTCAGAAAGTACTTTAAAATCCTGATTTTTATAACAATCCAAATTAAAGTCTCCACATACTATGATTTTTACATTAGGCTTAAACAAAATATTTAAAACATCAGTTATTTTATTAAGAAACAGAGGTACATTTCCAGATGGAGAACGGTAACAATTTACTACAATAAATTTTACATTCTGAATGATAAAAGATACGGCACAAAATTCAAAATCCTGTTCAATACAACTACTAGCTACAGAAATTTTCTTAGCGTTAATACTATTCTTTACCCAGATTGCAACACCTCCACACTTTTTTAATGATCTACAATAAAAATTAATTAAGCTATAATCTTTTAACTGTATTTGGGAGATATCATTATTTCTTAAGCCTGGTTCAACAATACAAACAATATCCAAATTAGGATAGTGACATAAATCCTCATAAAGAAAGTTAACTTTATCCGGATTTAATGTATCTACATTTAAAACTAACAAGTTTGGATCATATATTAATTTATTACATCTAGAGTCGTTTTGCGCTTGTAAAAAAAACGATTAATACAGACCCCATATGGCCAAATATCTGCATTCATGGCTGCCTTAAAACTATCTTCCAAAACAGATACATTAAAAGAAGCGTACAGTCCGGGATGTTTCGGTACAAGAGTTTCGCATTTCACCTCGAGAATATGTACTTTGAGCATATCAACGATTGACGTAACCGTAGTATTGGGTTCTAGCCTAGACACATGAAGGTCAACCCAACGAGGAACTCCTTTTATGGCACTTGTTTCTCTGTTTTTCCCTATGAGAATGGACTGCCTACGTTTTCGATTTTTTACAGTTTTCCATTCTTGATTTTGAAGATTATTACTATGTTCATTATTCATATCACTATTAATATTAATATATTTCCCAATTTTTTGTTTAGTTTGAGCATCCAAGACAGCAGTGGAAACTTCTTCATTAGAAATAACAAAAGCACAATTCTGACTTTGTTGTTTATTCACTTTATTGCTTTGAGAAGCAGGCATATTTTTGCGTATTTTGCTAATTTGTATGTTTGAATTATTGAACATCACTTGTCGTTTATTTATATTATTACATCCTGTTTCTTGTTCTACGTCCAAAGTATGATCCTTATCGTCTGATAGAGTTTTTGCTGTATTTTTATCCGTAGGTAGCTGTACAGTTTTACTTTCATCCATCGTCCTTAAACTGTTTAACAATGAAATACGTTCCTTTAACATTTTATTTTTATCTTGCAAGTTATATAAATTTCAGTAAGAACTTTACTTGTGGTCTGGTATGATGATAAGCCGGGGCTTAGGGAGAAGTAGGGTAACAGAGGATTCCGTCTTTTTGTTCAAGTTTTTATATTCAAGTAAATTTAAATTCATCATGTCAAAGTGCAATAGGTCAACCTATATTACACATTTGTATTACGAGTTGACATTTAGTTCTACGGTATATCTGTGACATATTTTGTTGAAAAGTCATACAAACATTTGTAATTTGTGGTTGTTATCTTAGTTATATATTGAAATTTAGGGATTTTATGTGATGCTAGCGCCAAAAAAACCTTGTGGCAGTATGCGTCCTCTTAAGTGTGATCTATGAATTCCACCCTTAATCGTGTGTTGCGTCTCCATGAATGACGTGGCTCAGATATGTTGTTTACCTAATCGTCTCCACAAACACATATCAATCCCTTGTTCACATATACCTATAACGAAGTTTTACAAAGGTGGTGTTTACAGAGCCAACCATTAGATGTGTTTTACCGTGAATCCTCTCACATAAGGCGCGACTCAGGTGCTCGTCTTGCTTGAAGCGGTGATCTGGGAAATGGTGTTTACACGCACTAGTGTAGATTGAGATTGGACCGTACGACTGCGGTAGACTCGCATGCCAAGAAGATAGGATAGATTGGGAAGCAGACTTACTTGTCTTGGACGGTTGGTTGGTTTTCTGCGAAGGTAGTGTTGGCTGAGTAGCTTTTCCTAGTCTTCCCGGTGGGCTTGGTGGTTTCGAGTCTCGGTCAGAGACTGGTTGAGTCGGTAGTTCTTTGATCTCTAAACTAAAAAGTAAAAATTAAAATAAATATGATAGACAAAACTGTCAGCAGTTTGTTTTTTTCTCATCTACAATTCCATTGTTATTTCACCTAAACTATATCCAACTGCCAAAAATCTAAAGAGTGACTTATAGATAATATAAAAACACTATTACTATAAAGCATATAATATATTTATAAGAAATTATATATATAATTTACCACATTATTATTGTGCCGCTTTCTATGGACAATGATACTATACTAATATTCGTGGTAATATGATAGAGATTCAGTCAAATTGAAGCCCAATCTCTCTCTATCTCTGTTTACAGGATTATGGAAAACAATGTTTTAGTATGTGTAAACCGTACGCGTTAGTATATGATTTAGTCAATAGAATATGCATACGTTGAGAGGAGTGTTATTTCTATAGTCTATAAATTAAAAAAACCGAATTGATACAACCGTGAAGTTAACAAATTACAGTTAAAAATGGATAAAAAAATAGCAGTTCTAGTAAACGGTCTGTTAGTAATCGATCTAACCTATGTAATGAACAATTGATAATAATAAAAAATGTATACGTAGCAATTTGTGCGCAAAACTCTAAAGTGTTAGTGAAGCTGTTGATATGTTTAGTTCGTTGACACAAGTGTCACGTTCTTGTGTGTATCGTGCTATAAAAAGAGTGTGAAGACATGAGCAAGGAAAAAACATGAATTTACGAAATCGTAAAAGCATGCTCGTTGAAAAAGCTCTAATAATAGTATGACGTAGATACTTAGAAAAACTAAGAGAATTTCGTGAATCGGACAAAAGACAAGATATTACATGGGTAAACGAAGGTCATACTGTATCAAAAGTTTGGCAACATGGTAACGTTCGAAGTAAAAGAGAAGCATATTTAGATTTTATACAGGATTAAAAGCGCCTCCTGGAAAAGGACGTCGATAACACATATTGGAAGCGATACTGAATTTTTAGAAAATGGTTTGAATGTTTTTGAATCACGTATGACGAGAGATTACCATAAAGATATAAACAGTGACGTTGTTGAAAAATGGTTGGGATCTGTTATATCATATTTTGTTGCAAATTGTATCTTTTAGTACATATAGAAGAGGTCAAAGTTATATTACCCCTTTACTTTGAAATTAAACTGAATCTGAGACCTATCATGCTATCTACAGTGCTTTCGAAAAGTAACGATAAATTCATTATTTTTGAAATTGAGAAGTTTTCGAAAAAATCCCCTGGCACGTCGATTTTGTTTTTAAAAAAGGCATTTTTTGACATACGACCCACATTCGTTGTTCGAGATATGACGTCATCGACAATTTTTTTATATAGCAACCCCTAATTTTGACCATGCCATTTGAAAGAACGTGTCATTCTACATACATACATCATGAAAAATTATGGTGTTACATATACTCGCGTCAAGAATTCAGACGTCTTACGTCACGGCTGACGTTACACAATTGTTTTTATATTCAACGTAATTTTCGATATTTGGTCGCGTTAAAAACAATATTTTTTTGCAATTTAGTGTAAAATATAATGCAAACTTTTAGTGTAGTATATAGTTTTATTACTATCAGTTGCAGTTTCATAAATATTTTGATGTAAATATAATTAATTATTCATTTGTTCGTATGACGTAAGTCGTCTGAATTCTTGTCGCGAGTATAACAAAATTTTCAAGAAAGTTATGTGGAGATTTTAAAATTTAATTTTCACAATACTGAAAATGATAATGATTATGTAAAAAATCGACTAAATTAAATGTTCAAATTGTGCACCGTTGGCTGCCTGACAGTAGCCAAGACGATTAATAAATTCTTTTTGGGCATTATCAATAACTTCAGAAGGTATACGATGTATCTCGTGACGAATTCTTGTTTTTAAATCTTTTAAATTAACCGGTCTAGTAACGTATACTTTGCTTTTCAAGTATCCCCACAAGGAATAATCTCGGGGTGTTAAATCAGGCGATCTGGCTAGCCACTCAGTAAGCCCCCTTCTCCCTATCCAACGATTCGGGAACAGCTCATCTAAATAAGCACGGACAGGTGTTGCATAATGGGAAGGTACACAGTATTGTGAAAATTAAATTTTAAAATCTTCAAACATTTTCTTGAAACTTTTTTTATGTAACACCATAATTTTTCATGATGTATGTATGTAGAATGACACGCTCTTTCAAATGGTATGGTCAAAATTGGGGGTTGCTATTTAAAAAAATTGTCGATGACGTCATATCTCGAACAACGATGACGTCACAAATAAATAAATAAATAAATAATGTCTTTATTAAGGCGGGACTCAACCTAAGGCTGCTTTTGTCCAACCTGAAACATTATACTATAAAAATCTTAAATTATACATATGCAGTAAGTTATCTAAATTATTAATAAATTAACATTGTTTTCTCTTCTTAAAGTATAATATACATAGCTTAGTACTGTATTTTCGATGACAATGTATTCGACATTATGAAATATTACAAAAATATAATTTGATTTTAATTTTAAAACTATTAATATTTGTTAATAACTTTAGGTCTTGTGGTAAACTATTGAACAAAAAAATGCATAATAAGAAAAAGATTTTTTAAACGCAGAAGTGACGTGTTTCGGTATAAATAGTAAAAAAGGATTTCTTCTGCATCTATTATAAAAGTCATCTGCAAAAATAATTTTTTCTTTTAAATACGTAGGGGCACTTGTAACAATTATTTTCTGAACAAAACATGCAAAATGTATGTCTCCTCTAATGTTCATTTTAAACCAGCCACATTCAATATAACCAGGTGTGACGCGATCTCTTCTTCTCAGGTTTGTAGAAAACCTCATACATGTATTTTGAACTACTTGAATGCGATGTGAATCATGAGCTTACAAACATGGACCATAAACTGTATCGCAATCGAAAAGAGACAAAATTAAAGATTCGGTAAATATGGGTCGTATGGCAAAAAGTGCCTGTTTTAAAAACAAAATCGATGTGCCAGGGGATTTTATCAAAACTTCTCAATTTCAAAAATAATTAATTTATTCGTTAATTTTCGAAAGCACTGTATAACAACCAGGTGCATAACCAAGCACCTCTTCGTTTTAAATATATTTAATAAAACATTTATCCGAAGATTTAATTTAAGGGATTTCAATTTAGATTTACAGAAAATTTTAGAAAATGATTAAGTTTTATTGGTTTTTTTACGTTAAAAAGTTAGGAGGCAGATGGGCGTGAAATTGTCTTGAAATTGCACAGATTTAATTTAACGGTTTCGAAGATGCAAGTAATGACCCAACTTGAATTAGCTATTAGTCGCAAATTCTATTTATACTTACGGAATGAAGTTGATAAAAGTCAATGAGACTCCAAAACAATTAAACATTAAAATGACATACGCCTCCTATGTGTTTTTATTTATTATGATTTCTAGTTTGAAAGGGTGATAATTGATAAGAAATAATTTTTACTCAGAAAGTATAAATTTTTTGGAAAAATTGAAATAGCAAAGAAAGTTTCTAATTTCATAGGTTCATAAAACCGTAATTTTAATTTTGATCCACAGCCATTTAGAAAAAAGTTCTGGCCGAAACATCAGGAAGTGTTGTTCGTTTCAACCACTTTGAAGTGAAGGGTGAAAATAAAAATTTATTGCTAAAACATAGTTCCATCAGTAGAACATGTGTGCCAAATTTCAAAATGTTAGGTTCAGCCATTTTTGAGAAAAAAACATGAAAACCGAATTTTAAGTTCACCACATCAACGCGAATATCTCTGCAGAGAGGGCTCAAGTCGAAAGAGAGAGAGAGAGAGAACTTGAAAATTCCGACAGCGTGCAGCGCAGCAAATACGAGTATGTTGACAATTCCAGTTGATTTATAAATCAGGATAAACTGAACTCAATTTTCCATACATTTGACACTGACGCATTATTTTTTTTTTTAACAATTTGAAAAAAAATATTAAAGAACACCGAGAAACCACACATTGCGACTAACAGCAACACTGCATACCGAAACTTTTTGTAGTTGCAAGCCTGGTATATCAATGAACACGTAACTAGAACAATAAACATCTTCATACTTCCTCTACATTTTATTAGTATGGCATGACAAAGAAATAATAGTATACTATTCAACTAACATATAATGATGGCTGTAATTCATGATTTCAGCCATTATATGCAAGTAGAATACTATACTTTGTCCACAACTATTAACAATATTTTAGCAAACTTTTTACTGAAAACAATACACAATATTTTGATACTTATAACACGTACAACTGAAAAACACCTTACTTTCAAGTTTTACATTTGTCGTTCACTTGATAAATTTAAAAAAGCAAATAAAACTTTAATTAGTAAACTTCTACCATCATTCGGACGGAAAAATGTTAATATTGCCGTAACTGGCATAGTGGGTAGCGTTAGACTTTCACACAGTTAATTCAGGTTCAATTGCTGACGCTGTTTTGTTAGTTCAGTCCCGATAACTAGTGAATAATGATTTCATTTTGCTCTCCGGGCCAACTGAACCCGAACCTCCTGTGAGTCAAACATTCTATCCACTATTATACAAGTCACGGCAATATTAACAATTATCAGTATATTAAAATTTCATTTGTTTTGTTTAATTTATCAAGTGAACGATGAATGTCAAACTTGAAAGTAAGACCCTGAGATATTTTACATGTCATGTTGGGGGATGTTTTGTGCTCCTCATGTTCATGTTATAAATGTAACAAAAATAGTACAATTTTTTCAGTAAAAAGTTTGTTAAAATATTGTTAATAGTCGTGGACAAAACATAGTATTCTACTTGCGTATACTATACATCAAAAATTTTTATTTTTTAAAGAGGAACGTTCTTTCAGTTAAGTTAAGATTCAGATAAAGCATAATTCAGCATGTCTTCTGTTCCTAACCAAGCTATTCTAACTGGACTGTTATTTAAATTTTTCTTCATTTGAAAGACATTTAGTTTCTGAAATCATAGTAATGAGCAGTAGCTATTGTTAACAATTGGATATATATTATATTATCCACCATCGTGAATAATATGTATCTAATGTTTAAATGTTGATACGACAATTATTGGTTTAATGTTAATGAATCTATCGTTATTAAAATATTAAGTATTGCTAATTTTTTGACACGTAGTCATTCATTAGTTGATACCAGTCGGCGTTCGATTGACATCCCGATTTATGAGGTTTTAGAGGTCAACTAATCGTTTACACATTCTAATTTATACCTTGTAAATACTCACAAAGGGCGTGGAGGATTTCTAATGTAAAATTTTTTAACACGCAAAAATTCGGGACCATCTCTTCATAATGGGACACTTACAAATTGTTATTTGTGGTTTACAAATATTCGATTACCTCTTCGAGGCAAAAACTAATTTGAAAACTATTCTAAATGGGGCCTGGAGAAGTTAGCCTCTGAAATGACTCCATATTTCCTTAATGGGCGACTTCCAAATCTTTGGTTAGGTTAAAATACTTATAAATAACTTACTAATTGTTGATAAAGTAATTACAAAACGGACGACAAAGGCGGGGCTAACTTTACGGTCAATTAGGAAACATAATCTCAAATGCGAAAAATTGTGATGTAAAACACAATCTGTTTAAATGGATTAGGAAAACTCAGTACAGAAACTGTAAAGTAAATTACTTAATAATACTAACTTAAAATAAAACATTGATTTTGTAGGATAATATTCTGTTTAATTAACAAATTTAATCTTTCCAGCACCTTGCGTGGTTCCCCATGTGTCCCAAGGACGTGTGATTTTATTATCCAGGAATGATACAGCTATGACTTCTACTGTAGTTCAACATGGTGAAGCCCTTTCCGTCGACTGTGAACCTCAATATGAATTTTTGGCGAGCCTATCACCAGTCACTTGTAACAATGGCACCTGGAGCTTTATCCCGAAATGTGAACCAGCTAGGTATTTACTTTAACAACAAACCTTACTAATTCAGAGTTTCTTTGAATGAAAATATTCCAGTTTGAAGCAACCTAATATGATTTTACCTCTTTAAAAATGTATTACGTTTTTCAATATAACTCTTTAAACATTTTTTCTAGATGACGGTTTTACGGGTAACTTAATGTTAATACTTACTTTTTACCTAAAACGTAAAGGTTAAGAATACAAGAGATAGTCAATTTCTTTTTTATTATTGCAGTTCCTCCATAAAATGGATAGGTGTAGTTGTTCCATACCGCTAATATATATCGTTACAGAGAAAAATTGATTTTAGTTTTCATTTTTGTTATCAGTAACAACTAACCAAGTGTTTAGAGAGAATCCCGTTTCACAAAATTTTACTCTCCTGTGTAGTTTGTAACTGTTTTATTTTTTTATAGATTAGATCAACTTTCTTAAATGCCTATGGGAATACTGTTTTTCTGAACTGCGCTCAAGGACCTATATCTCAATAACGGCTAATTTCTGAATAGAACCAATATAGAAACATAATAAAAGTTTAATATAATAGATTTACCAGAAAAGAAAATTAATTAGTTTATATCTTCAAATAATTCACTCTTCGGAACTGATAACTGCAGTAGAAAATTGAATTTTTTTTTGCGCTAGTCTTATGACTATGATTTTTCTCAATTACAGAGGAACCAAATTTTTCTTAGGAACTTAAAAAAATAAATAATTATATTTAGCGTATATTGATGAATGGTTTTCATAGAAAATAAGCATGACAAAATAGAAGCGGGTTATTTTAATGAAGTTAGATAAAAAACATTTCTTAGATAGCACATGAATATTTAAGAAATCAAAAACACTATAGTAATTTGATCTAAATCAGCTTATTTGAATTCAATTGGATTACCATTGAATTCCGGTCTATTCATTTCCGAACACCATGTATTGTTTTGTAAGTAATAGATGATGCGCACCCATCATTTTAATGGTGATATCTTGTCCTGTTTTTTCGTGATTTTGTCTTGGTCTCGCAAGACAAATACGACCAAGACAAGACCAAGACAAGACCAAGACAAGACCAAGACAAGACCAAGACAAGACCAAGACAAGACCAAGACAAGACCAAGACAAGACCAAGACAAGACCAAGACAAGACCAAGACAAGACCAAGACAAGACCAAGACAAGACCAAGACAAGACCAAGACAAGACCAAGACAAGACCAAGACAAGACCAAGACAAGACCAAGACAAGACCAAGACAAGACCAAGACAAGACCAAGACAAGACCAAGACAAGACCAAGACAAGACCAAGACAAGACCAAGACAAGACCAAGACAAGACCAAGACAAGACCAAGACAAGACGAAGACAAGACCAAGACAAAACCAAGACAAGACCAAGACAAGACCAAGACAAGACCAAGACAAGACCAAGACAAGACCAAGACAAGACCAAGACAAGACCAAGACAAGACCAAGACAAGACCAAGACAAGACCAAGACAAGACCAAGACAAGACCAAGACAAGACCAAGACAAGACCAAGACAAGACCAAGACAAGACCAAGACAAGACCAAGACAAGACCAAGACAAGACCAAGACAAGACCAAGACAAGACCAAGACAAGACCAAGACAAGACCAAGACAAGACCAAGACAAGACCAAGACAAGACCAAGACAAGACCAAGACAAGACCAAGACAAGACCAAGACAAGACCAAGACAAGACCAAGACAAGACCAAGACAAGACCAAGACAAGACCAAGACAAGACCAAGACAAGACCAAGACAAGACCAAGACAAGACCAAGACAAGACCAAGACAAGACCAAGACAAGACCAAGACAAGACCAAGACAAGACCAAGACAAGACCAAGACAAGACCAAGACAAGACCAAGACAAGACCAAGACAAGACAAAGACAAGACCAAGACAAGACCAAGACAAGACCAAGACAAGACCAAGACAAGACCAAGACAAGACCAAGACAAGACCAAGACAAGACCAAGACAAGACCAAGACAAGACCAAGACAAGACCAAGACAAGACCAAGACAAGACCAAGGCAAGACCAAGACAAGACCAAGACAAGACCAAGACAAGACCAAGACAAGACCAAGACAAGACCAAGACAAGACCAAGACAAGACCAAGACAACACCAAGACAAGACCAACACAAGACCAAGACAAGACCAAGACAAGACCAAGACAAGACCAAGACAAGACCAAGACAAGACCAAGACAAGACCAAGACAAGACCAAGACAAGACCAAGACAAGACCAAGACAAGACCAAGACAAGACCAAGACAAGACCAAGACAAGACCAAGACAAGACCAAGACAAGACCAAGACAAGACCAAGACAAGACCAAGACCAGACCAAGACAAGACCAATACAAGACCAAGACAATACCAAAACAAGACCAAGACAACACCAAGACAAGACCAAGACAACACCAAGACAAGACCAAGATAAGACCAAGACCAAGACAAGATCAGGATAAGACTAAAACAAGACCAAGACCAATACATGACTTGACAGCTTTCATTGCAAGACAAGACAACATTTTAAAAAAATCTTGCGCGACAAGACATATTGCTACGGCCAAGAAGTTTTGCAAATATAACAAGGGCTAATATTTAAGTGAACATATGTTTTATTGATCATTGTTTATTGAGTCAGGGTCCAGTTCTACTGAACAAGAACTAATTATAAATTCTTTTTTATGCAGGTATATTTTTTATTAGATTATTAAGAAATAATTATAAATTCACTGTCAGTTGACTGAAAGAGCTCCGATTCTGTTCCGGTTACATCCATTACTTATTATGTAAAACTGGCCGTTTCTATATTTTATAAATTACCAATCGTCCTCTGTCGACGAACGGCCAAATCGATAGTTACGAGTGGGAGCGTTGCCGACTGAGAGTAACCACCACTGTTACAAAATTCGTAATGAAGTTCCATGTTTGTCATTTATATACAAGAATCATGTAAGAGTCTTGCAAAATTGCGAGACTCGCTTAAAACAATTTAAGACATGATCGTGCAAGATCAAGCAAGAACAAGACTTTAAAGTAACTCTTGTCTTATTTTGTACGTCCAAGCTTATAATATGGTAATTTGGTTACTACCGCTTCTTAGATAAGAGTTGTCCTTTAAAGCGTCCCGTAGTACTTTATGTAGGTTATGGTCGTATCAAATGCATCCAAATGTTTCGTTGTTCTTTAATATAGATATCATTAATGACAACTCCATAAAAGTTTCACCACAATTGATAGGTAAATTTGTATACTGTTGGCAGCATTTGATGCGAGCAGTTACAGAAACGACTACAGAACGGTTCAGATAATTATCCTTTTACGGCGAGCGATTCTGGCCTTAGCACTCTCAGAGTCAACAAAAGGAATCGATAGAGGATCCGTCCTCATGGAGTCTAGCTAAGAAAGACAGGTAAAACTTCTGGCTAAGGTTAGGAAAGGACACAATAATTAAGTGAAATTTGATTGAATTACTTACGTAAAATTTCTTTTCTCTTAAACGGAAGAAAAATTGATAAAGGTCGCCGTATTTCTTGGCATAAAAAAAATTTGTGGTGTTTTTAAGGCACTAAAATCTCGAAAAATAAAACACGTAGAGCAAAAGTAATATCAAAAATAAAATTACTGACGTTTTGTTTATCCGCTTTTACTGTTTAAACTCTACTCAAATAATATAATAATTTTTAAAATGCATTTGTATGACACACATTATTTCGCTATTCTAACCCCACATTTTAACAATTATTTTCACGTACTTATAAACAAAAGTGAACAATCTTATAATATGGTTATATTAATTCAGACTACTTTGATTACTATATATGCTATAACAATTTTTACATCTATAGTTGAATTTAAAAAAATACGTATTTTGAAAGATTTCAGTACCTAAAAATTTGCTGGATAGATCGTTTTCTGACGTTATGTATTGATTTTACTTCGGTACCTTTGAATATTCGCAGGTGGCATGAGATAAGATTCTTGTTATTTGCTAAACTCTATATTATTCAGTTCTTAAATTCTACAAATTACTTGTATTTGTACAAAACACTATTTCAAGAATACGGCGTCAATTGGTTATCGGTTAATCGGTTTATATATAATTGAATTTTTCCAAAAAAACGAAGAAAACAAAACTTTTTTCTGTAAATTTTCTCTTGAAAGGTGAAATGAGAAATATAGCAACATATTTTCTTCAAATTTCACAAGTATAGATACTATCAGGGAGTTGTGGGGTTGTAACCAAAGTTGTGGAGTCTATATCCTCATCTGTTCCTGTGTACATTCTCTGAACCCTTAGGAATGGATTGAAATAAAATCATGTGTTATTGTTTTGTGTCTTAGTACCTACATATTATATTTGTGGCTACAACCTTATCTAAGAAAAACTAGAAACAGTTGAAAATTAGCTTATAAAACTGATAAACTATATAACCATAATAAATAATATAATAACTCAATGAAATGTTAAAATATATATATGAATTTATTGTAATTAGGCACCTAATAATTGTAAATTTTTAACAGTGTTATTAAGTTCCTCTTGTCCCAATTTGGGAAAATTAATAATCTTCAAATAGTATGACATTATTTATCATATATTCAAAACATTAATTACATTTGTCTGGAGCACCCTGTATATAATTATTGTTTATTTATAGAACGAGTTTAAATTGAGACAACGTTGTGTAATTGTTGTCATTATATTGTGTAGGTAATAATTTCTAGAAGAGAAATCGAAAATATTGAACTAAAAATATAAACAACTTTTTAACTGTTATTTTTATCCGTCATACTGAAATAAAACATTTTAGATAAGTTACTCAAACCCACTCTAAACGCAATTAAGGAATTGGTTCTTAAGTTCATTTAATTTTAATTATTTTTTCCATTTCTTCAAGGAGCATTTCCTTTTAAGTAATTAATGAAATGAAAAAACAAAAAAGCAATTTTCTCAAGTATTCGGAGTTTAAGGTTTCAAAAGAATTTATTTTTAAATTAAACTCGTATATAAGTAATATGTCTTTATGCAATTAATTACTTTTGTGTAGGTATTGTTTGTATTGCTTTAACTTTAGAAAAAAGCTAGCTGTTTTAAGCTTTATCATGTATACTAAGAAAGCACAGCTTTCTCTATGATAATTAAAAATAAATTTCAATTTTCATTAGATTTATTTGTTTCTTTAAAATATTAATCAGTATTAATTGGAATCTGGTACAGCAAATACTTTCTACTAACGTATATCTTAGGAATTAATTGAAATACGCTGCTAAAGTCGCTTTGAAGCGGCTTACAATAAGAACATTGTATACAGAAAAGGTTAACTGCTATTGTGCTACAGTTCATTTATAAATTATAAAAAATTGAATGGCCTCTGAAAGTTAAATATTCATTTTTGGGCAGAAGCGTGCGCTACATTTTTTGGAAAAGGTTACAAATAATCAGCAGATGATGAATAAATTGATGGAAACTTCTTCTTTTAATAAAGCTAACATAGCATTTATTCACATTTAACACAATTATTTTATATAAATTAATACACTACCGTCAGTCTATGGTTCAGAAAAAGCTTCTATAAACAATTTACGCCAACACCAATGTACCTAAATATGAAATGGCAAATGTTGAATAACAACAACTTTAATAATATAAAATAAATAGCATTATTTGTTTTTATGGTAATATTAAAATTGGCAGTAAAGTAGATTTAATGCCTTGGTTGCTAATACCAGCCGCGGCATTAAATCTTGTACTTTACTGTCTAATTAAACAAATTGCTGTTATTCTCTACATAGAGAAAAGATACATGTAGATTTAAGTAAAGATAAAAACCCAATATGATAAATATAACGTTGATAATTCTCTTAGATTGGAAGGTAGGTAATACAATTTGATACAAAATAATATAATTTTGTGTGTTACTTAAGTTATAGTGAAGACAATTAAAAAGATACATAGTACAGTAAACTACTTGCTATTATTTTAGACAAAACTTGATTTCGAGATAAGTTTTTTGACATAAATTATATCTAATCGATGAAAGAGAAGTAGTACTTAAATAGGTAGGTGCGTATTTAGAGCCTTTTCACACGGGCCACCGTGCAGCGCTTCTCGGAAGCGCCGTTGAGTGGTCCGTTTTGACGAAACATTATTTTATATAGACTTATTCATACGGGCGCACCACAGAATTAGCAGCGCCACGGTGGCGCGTAGTTGACGACTCCCACCGAAACGTCAATCATAAATTAGTGGCTCCACTCAGCAGCGCTGCACAGTGGCCCGTGTGAAAAGACTCTTAGCTTCATTTTTGGATTCCCCTTATCACGTTACGTTAAATTATTACAAGCTAAGTAGTTAACGACCGGTTTTATATTAGTTTTAATTAAGATTACTTATGTTAATTGGTAGAAATGAGTTACATTATCAGGTATAATAATCCAAGAGTATTGATAATTGTTATGTCTGATGGAGTGGCAAAACAAACATAATAATATTAAATTAAACCGTTACATTAGGGAGTAGATAGAAATAACGAAGGACTCGAAATTAATTACTTTTTTACCCCTACCCAAGCAGCACAGACTGGTCGGGTTGACGTCGAGCCGACGTCGGCAGTCTAACCTGAAGTCGGTAGCCGACGTCCTCGCCACGGCGGTCCGACCAGTTTTTATACGAAAATGGTCACACAAACTCCGGTCGACCCGACGTCACCCTGTTGACTAATAAAGTAGCGTGTAAATGTTTGTACCTACTTCCACGTCACATTAGATACGATAAATATTACCTAACATAACATTTTCTATAATTTACGTACAAATTTTTCTATATAAATCAGACAAGTACTATACTTTTTGTTCCGTTTATACTAATTTTGTAGCTAATAATCCTGCAGCTCATTTTAGTAGAAGGTATGCGTCTACCCGTAGAGGATTCAGTATATTAATAAAATATAATTTTAAGGATATAAGTTTCGAGACCTTCAAACACTGAAATTATAAACGCATTCAATTTTATTGATTATATTGGACAAAATAGACCATTAAAGTTTAAGCGCCATTAAATGAACATTATTTTTATCAATATATATTTTTATTTAGTATTTTTTAGAAAATATTTTTTTTATTAGTAATGTCAAGAATAAAAAGATCAAGTGTAAGAACTAACTTCTCATACAATATATAATCTTAAAATCGTAAAATCACTCTTCAAATATTAAAAATGGAAAATTATTGTGCATTCCTCCAAAATGGCTTCCTATTATTTTTATAAAAAGATGTCGTCGTCGGCAATACCGATCCGTTATATCCCTATGATTTAAAGCTATTTTTGGTGTAAACGAATATAATTACTCCAGTCACCAGGTCATATTAAGTTTATTTATTTACCTTAATTATATACCAGTCCTCACAATTGGTATAATAAACTCCCATTTCTATATACTAACTGAAGAAGTCAAAATTGCTTCACCAAGTTGTACTAATTATGTACTTTAAAAAACAAGATATAATAATGGTAAACAAAAGTACTCTTCCAACATACTTACTGTACAGTAGGTATAAATGTACGTATCTAATTCAAGTCGTATTAGAAAAATTTATTTATACTTGTTGCATGTAGATCTACAAAAGAGGTATAAACATACGACTAACCTAACTTTCCATTGTTTTCAGGCGTGTTCGTGCAGTTAAAATTAAGATTGTATTAGTGCAGTTATAGTTGAGTACTCTTTTTCGGATGCAGATATATTTTTTTATTATGTTTTTATATATTACCTCTGTAACATTATTAGCTGTTTTTTCCCACCCAGTAATTAGTACTGACTCTCAGGTGGTGTACTCTAAATAAATAAATAGTTTCGTATTATTGACAACAAAATGACTGATGTATTTAAAATATTTGATACATAATGATTCGGTAACTGTGACCTCGGCTATTCTCAGGCTAGGTTTTGTGGGGATAGACCGCTGTCGTGATCTCTGGGTTCGCCCATATATTGCTTTCGACTCATATTGTTAATATTACGACTGTACGGTCAGAACCGTCCTCCGATAATGGTCTCGATTTACTTAAATTATTCTTTATCAGATTTCTTAATACTTGACAGTTTTCATTACTTCACTAACAATATAGGTAACGTCACGTCAAGCGTCAAAACGTTTCAAATACGTGTGGTTGGTGTATAGGTCAAAATATAGTATAAACACCGACGTCGGCTGTACCTACCTCATCCGACATTACAATTAGTATTAAATAATTTAGAGTAGCGACGTCGGTGTGGATGACATTAACTGACGTATGTCATTGGCTAGAGACAGTTAAAAACACCGACGTCGGCTTATCCGGCCTGTTTTATTATTCATTTATTGTTATTTAAAACATGGAACAGGTCGAAATACCGACGTCGACATTGCCGACGTCGTTGTGACGTCGGCAATACTAACGTAAGCGGTTTCAACCAAAATTACTTAAAATTCGACCATAGACGTAATGCTATACCAATTTTGTAGTCATAATTTGTATAATTTTGGTATAAAACTAGTCGTTAGTTAAATTCGGTGTGGTTAGTGCTGCTTGGGTAACTAGATAAGAATTACTAATTTTAACAATACTCCAACGAACAAATTTTTACCACAACTTCCGAAAGCACAATTGTTTTGTTTCTGTCAAAAGAAAATTATTGCTATATGATGTTTCTAACATTACTTCCAGGGGTATGCAACCTACTTTCGGAAATGGTGCTTAAATTTTCTCGTTTATTATCCCTTGGGTTATTATTTAATTATAACTTTTCAAAAATTCAAAATTCTCCACGCCAATGGTGACTGAAATAAAATGTCAAACTCATGTTGAACAAAGTTGGTAACCGCAATTTGGTTAACTTCGCAATTATTGATAGTAGAACTGTTTTAGGAGCACTACAGAGTATGCAGATGAGTTGCTTTAAAACATCGTGTCTTAATGTCTCTCTGTATGTATCTCTGTGTCGGTTTTTATATGAATTACCCTAAATACAGTCATCTACTACTCTATACTATGTTACTGTCACTGTTTAAAAACAACACAAGTAATGATAATCTTTTTATACAACATAATTTCCTCAGTATTACCAATACACCTTAGTTATGGTCCGTATACACTTTATGTATATCTGCCTCTTATGGCCATTTCCACCGTTTGTTTTAAGCTACGCTTATGCTTTAAGGAACCTTAAAAATACAATTTGCCTTCCACTGTTTACTAAACCCGACATAAAATGTCTTAAACCTTCTTAAATATAAGCCCTCGAAATTCTAGGCTTATCTCTTTTAACGATACTTAAAGGTTCTACATAATCTATAATTTAATAATTTGGTTATATTATTTTTCCACTGAAAAATAAACAAAAAATAATGAACTATGATGAAAATGATATATTTAATAATGATTTAGATATATTAAAAATAATAGAGTATGAGTTTCCTCGAAAAGTGTACGAGAGAAATAATGACTTCCATAGGATGGATAACTTTTTTTAGAAGATACCGGCTGTATAAAGAAACAGCTGCACATTTTGACCTTAATCGAAGAAAATCTTGAATTTCCAAGTAATATGTAAGCTCTTAAAAAGAATCACTGATAAAATTACAAAAAAAAAACATTTAATTTTAATCTTTAGTAATAATTATGTATCGCCAATAAAACGGACTTCTTTTTTTTTTTTGTTTTCAAAAAATTTTTAATGATTCTGCTGTTCTGTGAATATTATTTGGCGACAGTGAGTTAAATTCACCTGCTATCATTTTTCAGACATTATCGGTGTTTTATTCTCCACCGTACTTTTATAATTTGCTATTTTGTTAATTAGTAATACTTTTTCTTCATTGCTAAAATTTGCCAATCGTGGTTTTTTTTTGGGAATTATTTCGATTATAAATCCTACCAATTCGAAAACAGAACTTAGCAGAACAACATAAAGTCAGAACAGTGAGAGTGAAGTGTCACACTTTTCAGGTTAAGAAATAGTCATGAAGCTAACAATTTGTGCAAAAAACCGAAAAAATATGAATATTGGCTTTTTAGGTAGACTTTACAAATGAAACTTAATAATTGTGCGGTGTGAAACATTACTATTTTAAACTAGGCCTAAAATTTTAACCGCCCTTAGTTAACTACACTTAAAAGGCAATGCGGTGGAATTGGCCATTACAGATTAAAATGTTCATGGGATTTGAATTTATATTTGGCTGTGTCATCTCAGTACCAATGGTGGAATCTTTGTATCACTTTCAATAAGACACGTCGGTCCTTCTTGATAATAAGCAGAGCTTGCACTGGAAGATCCACCTTTCTAATTTTATAAGAGGATGAAGGAACTTTTTTGTTTCTGCAATAGGTACAACTTTCCGGTTTTTAATAATGTATAATCGAGAAGATAAGTGTGTTTCTTTGGTGGCTTCTTGCCATGAGTCAGAAATTCAAACACACTGATGCTTTGGAGCTTTGCCAAAGTTGTTAACTTGAATTAAATTGTTTACAAAAATTTGTAATATTCCCCTTAATATTTTTAATATTTGAAAATATTCACTACGTTTTTGAAAAATTCATTGCTTTATAGATAATGATGACTCAAATTTAATCATACTTTCAACGCTTTCTAACTGAGTAATTTTGATATAAAAAAATAAATACTATTAACAAAATAAGGTATTATTGCCCAAATTTTCAATAGATCAATAGAATTAAGGGTTCAAAGGGATCTAATTTATTTTTATGCAGCGCCTGCCCCTGGTTTAGATTGCCTAGTAAGTAAATTTGCATTTATTAGCACTGTAATGTCTCGTATGTAACATCTCAAATGTCTTTCCTTATGTATTGCTGTACAATAATTTGAAATGTGATAAATGGCAACTGAATTCAGCCCCAAAACTATTTTTTTGGATACATCATATATTTTTGGGTCAATAAATAGTCAGTAGTAGTCAGTCAGTATAAGTAAAATATTTATTCAGAATATTGTATTAAAGGTGCAAACTGTTACCAAAGTCGCCTAGAAATGGAATGGTTCTGGCACCAAAAATGGAACATGGAATGAAGGCAAGGTTTCGATGTAAAGATGGTTATCAACTAAAGGGTCAACATTTAATGGAATGTTCGTTTGGAAATTGGACTGGAGAAGTGCCCAAGTGTGAAGAAGGTAACATATAGTCAGGAAAAGTAATACCAGTGGAAGTTATCCGAGTTATACAAATTTTATTATACATATGCAAACAAAATACAACTTCATGTTTCTAAACAATTGGCGAATAAAATAAAATATGGTAACTCGAATATTTATTTGTTTATCGTTTAACTGGAAGTTTTATATTAATTAATTATTTGAATTGCTTTGTATCTCTCCACTGGCATTATTTTGAAAATATATAATAATATATTAAAATTTTCTCTGCTCGTACCTATATTTTATGTCAATTGCTGGTGGGACACATTATAATGGAAACTACTACTTACTATTCTTTTACTGTTTTAGTGTATTGTCCTTATCCTGGAATAGTAGAGAATGGTAAAATTTTGTTAGTAGGCAACATGGGTTTGTATGATTATAGACCTTATGTGAAAAAAGTCACTAACAACAAGCAGATAATGTATGACTGTGACAAAGGATATATATTAGCAGAAGGTCCACCAGGAGCTACTTGTATTGGAGGGCACTGGAGTCCGAGACAGCTTCCAAAGTAAGAAGTATATTAAATACTAACTTAGTTTCTTACAAAATTCGTATTATATAATGTATGCTATTTACGCACAAAATTTAACACATCGGGCCTATGATCGAACACATCCAGTTAGCATTAACAGGCCTGTTAACGGTAACTGGTAGGTTAATCAGAAATTCGTATGATTGACACACCTGTCAAGTTTATTTTTCCCAGTTACTTAACTTGAGAATGATCACGTGGCCCAGTTATGAAACTGCTTGAAATAACCTGCCGTTAAATGTAACTGGAGCTTTTTATTGGTCAGAAATTTTAATTTTATTTCTGGCAATTGACGTATGACATTTGGCATATTAATATAATGTATAATTTTATTATTATTTGTCTATAGCACAATTCAGTATCAATTTATTGCCATATCATAGTTTTACATAATTAGTAATATACGGTAAATAGTTTGACAGTAAATACAACCTAAAAAAAACTAAAGTTTGTTCTAAGAGGGATTACAATTTTATATAATTAAGATTGCTATTCTGAGTATGATAGTGATACCTAAATGCATAACAAACAAAAAGAAATATATATTATTACCTAATATTATTAATAATTAATTTATGAATACGAGAAAGCCATAATGACGAAAGTTAGGTACCTAGTTTTTAATTATTGGTAATAATTTAGATTCTATAAAGAGTAGGTATAAATAATACATTTTATCTTTTTTTAATATTATTTTTATTAGATAGTTATGTGTTTTTGACAATAATTTCTAATGGATTACTATTAACCTATAATTATAATATATTGCAACATGGACTCCACGAAGGCGTAGTAATTGTAATTAGCACAGTAGCACAGATTGCATGCCGAAAGGTACATTTTTATTACCCACGTAAACTGTGTATAAATATTGAATATGTGCATCCAGGTTTTACTAGTTTTTGATCCTGATGAAGTTTTCTGCTCTTCCTTTTTACATTCTGCTTCCACTCTGCATGAATCTAAAATAATTTAAATAATTGTATCAATAAGTTAATTATGAAATATTTCACTTACCTACCACCACTGTTGGAGATTTGTTTGCGGTCCATACACTAAAGAATTTATATGTACTTCAAATATTTGCCAAAGTACCTACTTATAGTAACATGCGTTTGGTTTACTTTGCTTCGCAACAATATTTTCTTACAGTTAATGAAATTTAGCATTTCTTCATATTGGCATTGGTTCATGTGCCCTAAACTTCGTGCCACTTGTACCCACTGTTAAGTACCTATGATTTAAATTTTGGCATATGAGTGATGACAGATGACGTACGTTAAAGAATTAACTGCCATGACAGGGTTATCTGGCCATAATAACAGGCATAGATAACTGGTTGTTTGATCATAGCGATCTTTCCATTTCAGTTAAGAGCTCATTTATGTCCACCCAGTTATCGTAACTTAACTGTCATCGGTTACGCTAACATGAATGTTCAATCATAGGCCTGATAACTGTGAAATCAAAAGTCGCTGAAACAACATTGTCATAAGTTAGCTCATGTAGAATGATATACTCGCGACAAGAATTCAGACGACTTACGTCATACGAACAAATGAATAATTCATTATATTTTCATCAAAATATTTAAGAAACTGCAACTGATAGTAATAAAACTATATACTACATTAAAAGTTTGCATTATATTTTGCACTAAATCGCAAAAAATGATTGTTTTTAACGCGACCAAATATCGAAAATTACGTTGACAATAAAAACAAATGTATAACGTCAGCCGTGACGTAAGACGTTCAACATCAAATGTGCATGAAATTTAATCAAATGTAAAATTATTTAGACCAAGACGATTGATTTAGCTAAACATCGTTTAATAAAATATCGACCAAATATTTATTAGTTTTACAAATAATAACTGTTTCGCCCCAAATTATGTCATTTTTGTTGCCATTTCGATTTAGATATTACTATTCGACTTCATTAGATCTATGAGAATAATACTCTCATTTTATCTATTATTTCAATTTAATATATGTAAGCGCATCATGCTGATACAGTTGTATGGGTCAACCTCACTGACCTCTAATCAAATTATTGGATGTCGTCACAACATTAAAATTTCAGTGAAATTGTTCGTACAACCAATATTTGGTTCTGCTGACTTAATATAGGACACACCTTTCAAATTATTCTACAATAGTGGAACAGTCCAACTCATATACATAAATATATATTCTATTCTTGGTTTCCTTGTTGTTTTTATAACCTTATAACATGGTCTAAATAGTAAGTTCAAGTTCAAGTCCAGTTAAATATTTCTCAATGGAATAAAAATCGGGTATTGCAAGAGATTCTTTTATGCTATTTGAGCTATTTTAATTTACTAATCAAGTGCATATATAAATATATATACAGGGTGTCCCATAATGATGTGCGCTCCTGTGGAGGATGTGTTCCTTGGGATATTATAGGGGAGGTTCTTTCTATAAAATATTTCGATTTGAGCCCTCCGTTACGAGATAAGGGCTTCTAAAAATTTTTTCAAAGACGGTTAAACTTATAAAACTGAAAATCGGCGACTACATTTACTTTAAAGTTACATTTTTATTTTTACGAAATGTCTAAAAGGATGGCAACCACCAACCTCAGTTGTTATTTTAATTATAACTTTTTACTCTAAACGTTTCTCGATATGAAAAAATTACAGTAAATAGAACAATCAATTTAAAAAATTTTCCATCCATTAGTATTTTCATGCAGACACACGTTTTCTTTAAAAAAATAAAATCCACATTTATTTTTTTAAAAGAAAACACGTGTCTGCATAAAAATGCTAAGATGGGGAAAATTTTGTAAATCGATTGTTCTATTTACTGTAATTTGTAAGTTTTAATTAAATAAACAACTAAGGTTGGTGGTTGCCACCCTTGTAGATATTTGGTAAAAATAAAAATCGTATTCAACAATGTCACTTAATTAACTAAGGGTATTCGTCGATTTTCAGATTTATAAGTTTAACTGTTTTTGAGGAAAATCGAAAGTTTTTCAGTTTTTTAGAAGCTTTTATCTCATCAGAGAGGGCGCAAATGGAAACATTTTATAGAAAGTACACCTCCCCCCCACCCAAGAAACACATCCTCCAAAAGAGCGCACATCATTATGGGACACCCTGTATATAGTTATTCTGTTGAAATAGAACTACCCAATGGTTTTTTTATTTCTATGGAGATCCAAAAATTTTATATAGGTACACTCTTATTATTTATCTAATATTTTAGATGTATCCTTGTACAACATCCACGACTCAGATGGAATAGAAGAAAACGGTCCGTGATAATGGAGAAATACAAAAGAGCATTCATCCGCCACCATAAACTTATCTATGGCCAAAGAGAAAAAAGATATATTCATAATTACCTGCATTATTTATGGGACGACTTCTTAGTAAATAACAACAATAAGGCACATAGTGCACCTTATAATTCGTTGTCAGCTAAAATATCAAAAGCATTGGCGGAGCACTCTAAAAGACGCCTTAAGAGAGCACTAAAAGGAGGTAGCGGTAGCAGAGCACTTGGGACAAGTCATAAGAACTCCGGTTCTCAAATTAGCCTAAGAAGAACCAGTAAAAAAATTAAAAATAACATAGACGACGAAAAGCCGATCAATGAACTCGGTGAAACCAAAAAGCCCAAGCACAAGAATCGAGGTCCTTGCGAACCTTTATCTAGTGAACCGTTTGTAAATGTGGAAGTTGTGAAACACGGCAGAGACCCCAACGTGACTTTTAGCCCTGGAACAATTGTCAAAATGGCATGTGGGAAAGGATATGGTTTAAATATGCCCGAGAATAAAACTGCGAAATGTGTCCGAGGAAGATGGAGACCCATGAAGCCGATGTGCTTGATATGTAAGTTTATCTGTTTGCTGTTAGAAGGGTAGCTTTTAGAACGTAAACCATTGATGTTTAAACAACCTATAATATTGTTAACAGGTTTCTGAAATTTGAATAGAGTAGTTAAATTATGAAACTGTTACTCCATTTATGTAACTTTGAGAATTGTTAAGAAATTCTACGTACTCGATAATAATGGTCAATATTATACTGTCATCACATTAGGTATTTTATAGGTATTAACTTTTCTTTAATTTTTTTAAATTTTCTTTCATAATCTTTCTTCACCAAATTGAAGTTCAAATGAAATACTAGTTCTATATCAAATGTATACGAGGGTGGACAATATATAAACTGGAATTTTTATTTTAACGATCGCTAGGTACAGCGAGCGACGTGATGTCTTGATATATGCGGAATGTGGCCATTATAATACATAAAAAATATAGGACAGCTTCTTGACAATATTTGGAATAAAAGAGTTATATCAAAAAGTTTTTAAGTACTTAAATTAACACAATAAGGGCTAAATCATGTAGGACACGACTGGCGTATTGCATTTAGCATTCCTTAAATAAGTCATAAAATACATATTCCAATAAAAACAACCCGAACACTTTATGCAATCTTATTGAGCTAACATTTTTGTTATCGGCAACTTATCGTTAACTTAGATCAGTATTCGCTAATGAATCAAAAAGTGAAATAAAATGATAGAGAAATATTTTGATCTAGTATATCAGTGTATTTAAAGTAAAACGTTTAAAAATATGTTTTTTTTTTTGTATTTTTTAGTTCACTTAATATTGTATTATCGAACAAGCCGGGGAAAATGTGCTCGCGATGAGGAGGTTGTACAGAGAACGAAGGCCAAATCGTCACATTCCAAGTGCACGTACAATCTTACGTTGTGTTCAGCGTCTACGAGAAATAAAAAGTGTTATTCCACGAGATGAAGAAGTGGCATGCAAGTTAACCCTAATGTATACCAAGGCAGTGAACTCTTAAAAAGGCCACACAAATAGTCGAATAGCACAAAAAGAAGAGATTTTCAGCCCTCACTGTACATCGCATATTACGACGCCAGCTATTGCATCCTTATCATCTACATTCTGTTTAGCAGATTTTACAAATGGATTGTGAAAAACATATGGGTTTTTGTAAGCGATTTTTTCAACCATGTGAAAATCAAGTAAATTATCCCACTTGTTTGCTCCACAGATGAACCAATAGTTTTACTCGTGACGGAATGATAAATTTGCATAATATGCACAAATAGGCAGATGAACATCGGTTCTCGGTAAATGTTTGGACTGTTATAACCAGCGATGCCCGTCTTGGTCCCTACTTCTTCCGAGGATGATTAAATGGGCCAGCCTATGCCGATGTTATGGATGTTATTAGACTATCTGGCATTACTATTTCGAACGCGTACGCAGTTTTTTAAAGATGGGGCAGGATTGTACAGTTTGTCTATAAACCTTTTGAATGTCCTAAGTCTGGCATAATAATAAATATTTAAGTGCCATAGAATCACTGAAAAATGAAAGTCATCTGATCCGTAATCTGATTGCATTGTCACTTGCGATGCGACGTAGGTCATTACACCCTAAAATCAAAATATGCAAGCATGAAGTGAGACAACTTAGAGAAGCTTCATCCCGAAAATCCAAAACTTGTCTTTCTGCAAGAAAATATACTGTTTTTGGGGATTGGAGAGGCGTACTGCTCATTCATTTCCTTCACGAGCAGAACACAGTAAATGCTGGGTATTACTGCCAGATCCTTCACCGAGTAAAACTGGCTTTTCAGCAAAAACATATTCCAAGTGTGATTCTTTTTCAATGCGCAGTTGCGTTGACGTGAGAAAAACTAGAAAAAAATCGAGTAAACTATTGAAAGCTAGCGATATGTTGCAAATACCAGGAAAACTACTCTGGAGGCTAATGCCCTGATCAGTATTGAATTACACCTGATAAACCTATAGCAAACAGCTACAGGGACTCGTCAGCAGCCCACCAGACATATACCGATTTCGATCTAATTCGCTGTCATCAGTATTTCATAGGTGAGGTGACAGACAAATAACCTTAGCTGTTTTAAGTCTGTCTAACCTGACAGTACAGACCATAAGTAACACGGAGTAGCACAGCTACCTCTAGCGGCCCTTCGTTACTCCATGCCGGACTAACAGTCACAAACACGAGGCATTCTACATTACGATTCGGCGATAACGATATGTTGCAAATACTGAATTCCAAGAAACAACTACTCTGCAGGCTAATACTCCTACCAGTATTGAATTACACCTGGAAAACCTATAGCAAATAGCTAAAGTCACACGTCAGCAGCCTATCAGACATATATCAGTTTTAAAAAAATTCATGGTTTATCACCATGGGAGTACATCAAGGCGAGGAAGTGTTCATGCGCAGTTGGTGACAGACACGACCAACTCATTTTTCTTCAAAACTTCAAATCCAGTAGGTAACAAAAAGCAGATAAATTAAAATTTTCTTTTAGGGTGAGAATAAATTTAATAAGAACAACTCCCGGTTTATATTTAATCCATCCTCGTATTAAATTTTTCGTTAGATTTTTATATAAATATGCCTATAAGCATTCTCTAAGCAAATTTCACAAACGTCCTTTTTTATTTTCCGTATACCTACACCCACCTGAATTATTTTAGTACCTTGTTTTGTACCCGTTACCCCGCATGGTATATACAAATTATCTAAAGCGGAAACGACCCTGGATTCAAAAATAGATCCCGACCAGCCCTTGAATGAAACTGTTGACGTTGCAAATGGGCAAGTAGTAGAATTTAGTTGCGAGGAAGGTTATAATGTACAGGGTCCTAGTAATTTGAGGTGTTGGCACGGTGATTGGGCGGTTACCAGTTTCCCAGAGTGTACAGCAGGTACGTGGTCATCATGGATCGTCCGCATTTGCATGTAAATCACTTTGAAAATCACCTCTAATCATCTAATGTTTTCATAACGGTATTATGTTCATGGAATTAATAGCTCTTCTAAACCGCAGATAACCATAATTTAGGATGTATAGCTTACAGAATAGAAATATTGTATAGGACGAAGGAGACAGAATGCACATTACTACATTTAAGCACTTTTTGAAACACAATTCCCAGAAAAATTATACATTTGATTTTAAATACATTTTAAAGACTAATAATATTAAATCGATTATTAATTTATATGATTTTATATTTATCTATGACTAAATTAATTTTATATAAAAGACTGTAATTTATAGCACAGTTCACGCTTAAAAAAATATATCTCCTGGACGGATTTTCTTTGCATATAATTATCTTACTAATCCTTAAGTAAAACTCAAGTACGATGCTTATAGCACAGTTTTTATATTTATATTACTCAGACATTTTTAAGAAATTCTAAAACAACTGTTCTCTTGTTTTTGGAAACTGTGAAAACAATATCATCATTCATTTGAAAATTATGTTTGACCAGTAGTGAGATTAGTATTTTTTTCTTTCTACAGGGTGACCTGAAATTAATGCAACTTAGAGCAAGACGAGATTCCTGACGATAAAATAATGCGATGTAGTCAAACTCATCTTAGTTCAAAAGTTAAGTGTCAAAGTTAATTTTTGTTTGATATTTGGAAATAACTTTAAAAAAAATCTAAATAATTGCATACACTTTGGAGATTAGAGATTTTTGGAGGTAGTAGAGGCCGCCACTTTTATGATACATCGTACTTCTTTTAACTGACCTTTTTGCGGCTTAGTATACATCTGACTATTGAAACAATCGATTCCTACTTTTTTATATGAAAAACATATACCGTATTAAAATCGTTAGGAGTAACCGTTTTCGAAATAATCGTACTTGAACCGACTAAAAACTGTTTTGATTTCCACTGAAAATACAGCAAAATATTACTTTAAAAAATAACTCAAAATGGTAAATTATAATGATGTGTAAAATTTGAAAAAGATCCGCAAGGTTTATGAAACCGTTATCTTTAGATTTTCAATAGTTTTATCAAAGCGCAAATATTTCGTCAAAGCAAGCCGATCTTTTTAAAATTAAATTTTTCACATTTCCATTACTTCGCATTCTGAATAACTTTTCCATATAACATTTTACTGTACTTTTAATGGAAAAGGCACTTTATCTAAAACGATAACAGTTTTTACTCGGTGCAGGAGAATCGATTGTTTCAATAGTCTGAGATATAAATTAAGCCGCAAAAAGTTCTGACATTTAAGAAAGCATGATGTATCATGCTCTATCTACTAGTGACGTCAAAATAACTTCCTACCTCTAAAATGTATGCAAATATTTGGATTTCTTAAAAAGTTATTTACAAATATCAAAAATAAAATTTTAAATTTGACACTGCATCTTTCTAACCATCAACTTTTGACTAAGGTAAGTTTGGCTACATCGCATTATTTTATCGAATCTACTCTTGTTCTATATTGCATTCATTTTGGGACACTCTGTATAAACTTCAGATATCATTTTAATAGTTTTGAATGCAAAAAGGGCGCTGCTATTCGCGGAAGTGCTCTATAACACATAATTATTAATAAAACTTAATAATACACACTGATAAAAATGCTGTTCATATTTTATCCAATATAATCAATAAAGTTGCATGTTGGATGGCCTCGAAACTTATCCTTAAAATTATATTTCATTAATATACTGAATCTTATACGAGTAGATGTATTTGAAATAATTTCTATTGGAATGGGTTGCAGTATAAACTACAAAATTGGTATAAACGGAACAAAAGTATAGTACTTGTCTGATTTATACATACAAATTTATACATAAATTATAAAAAATGTTATGTTATGAAGTAGGTACAAACATTTACACCTAACGCTACTTACTTGAATTACCATATAGTAATCATCAGCTCTTACGTATTTCAGATTAGACAGCCGACGTCGACCCGACCAGTCTGTGTTGCTTGGAAATATTTCAAAGACGGCTATTTTGTAAAAGTATTTTATTTTTTTAAAAACATTAAGGTGGCTTAGAAGGCCTTGAACAAAATGATACTCTGATCGCTAAGGTATCTCAAAAATAAGGGAGATATAGGCCTGGGGAGTTTTAAGTGGCGCACCCTGTATATCTCCATCGTGCTATTGAATAAAGGAATAGTACTGTGTCAATTATACAAATTGTCTCCAGAGTGTATAACAGTTTACATGCTGACAAGTCATATAGATTAAGAAAATAAGCATAGTTTGGCATGTTTACGTTTGATAAAACAACATGCCAAATGTAATGTTGGAAGACATGAATGGTTATTATAGGTCGTGTTAATACGTGTCAATAATTGTTTTTGTACAGGCATATGTGTGACGGACAAATGTCTGTCATAATTTAAGGAGAACATCTTACTGATTTGAACTGGAAACCTTTATGTTGAGTTGAGTGTACCTACACCCAACTATACATTGAGAAAGTTGTATATGGTATTATAACCATTATCACATCCCACAAAATTCTTTAAGACACTTGATTTGATACAAATTACTAAGTAGTTTTTAGTGTAAGGTACGAAATATAAAGGTTTATAGTCGTTCATTCTAGAGCCATAGTCTCCAACGTAATTTTCTTCCAAAAGTTATAAAGGATTCAATTTCAACATTTTGGTAGTTCGACTTCCCGCTTAAAAAAAATATATCTCCTGGACGGATTTTCTTTGCATATAATTATCTTACTAAGCCTTAAGTAAAACTCAAGTACGATGCTTAAATGAAAATATGTATTATCAAATCCCTTTTTTCAAAATGCATTCGTTTCACTTAGGCATACCTAGAAAATAATTACCCTTAGATATCTATTGCAGAATAGTCTAAGAATATAGGATGACCTCCGAAAATCGATCATATTAATACCATTAAATAACAAGAGGGTTTATTCTACAAGGTAATTCAGAACTTATCTAAAACAAATTTTTGAATCTTCACGGCACTGTAAAACCTGACCTTATAAACAAACCTATTTTATATCAGCAAATTCAACTGCTTTTGCCGCTATTGTTATTATTAATTAATAAAATTTGTTTGTAATAAAAAAATTGACACACCTGATGTTACTGTTCAAAATTTTGCGTACCGATGTCTAAAGACTCTTGGGCCCGCCTTACCCCGTTTCTACAAACGAACACAAATGTTTCTGGTTCTTGACCATATTGAGCTCGTAAATTATTGTGCCATATCATCTGAATCAGAATTTACCTTCAATATCTGTAACAAAAATATTAGTGTTTCATTTAAAATAAGAGTGACGTCATCTCCGATAAATCCGGAAGTACCACAAAAATGTTGATAACTTAAAAGGAGGTTATTACAAAAATAAAAATCGACATGTTTTTTCCCAAAGATATCCTACCAACCGTTTAGTTTCAAGGGCACGACTTTATCGCCGCACTGTATAATAATATCTAAATATTATTTTAATAATCACTGTTCAGTACCATGTTTTGTTGGTCGAATTTCAAAATTGTTGAGTTGGCGAGAAATCCCAGAAGGAACGGTGTTAATTCAGATAGTATGTATTTAAAATATTTTTTAGTTTTAAAATATCAGAACCAAATGTTTACATTGTTGATATATTTTGTCAAATAATTAAAATAATAATTAATTGAATTAAATCATTGTCTAGCGAGTAGAAAGAAAGCCGGCGTTTCAGCGAAATCTTTTTTGCCTAAAACCATTTCGGTGTCCGGGTCCGCTTATTCAAAAAACGTATCTGAGTATAAAAAAGGAATCTGGCTATATCAGCACCAACAAAAATCGCAATAAGTAAAATTGCTTTCCAACGGTGCGTGAGCGAGGGTACAATGTTTTTCTATTATATCGCGTGCCCAAAATAAAGATATAACATTTTTATTTACCTCTATAAACATTTTTATGATATCAAATAGCTATTTTGTTACGCAGGGAAGTTCCTACATAAAAAGTGACCTACAAAATATTTGTCCGAATATATTTTTCAAAATATTCTACCTCTATTACGGCTATGTTTGCATTTATACATAGCTTGATGTTCTTTTCCAATCTCACAATTTTGAACTTTATTAATTTGAATAGTTGTAAATTAAATTTAACAGTACTATTCTGTTAAAAAAGAATTTAAATAACAAATTATGTTTGTAGACTTCCGTGCAGTTGCCACTGTTTGAATAATTCTCGGACTGGGTGCCACGCCGTCAGTTCTAGTAGCTAGACGTTTCGAGAGTCCTGTCGCTCTCTTCTTTAGAATGAATTCTGAAACTGGACATTAGGTCCTCTCTTCGATTATATAGTCCATTGTGTGTGGCAATGAGCCGTAACGTTCCGGTTCTTGATTTTCAGGTAAAAATTTGTTTCAAATTTCTTGTAAATCTAGACCTTCATCTATTTTAAAATTCTTTCGGTTTTTCTGTATTTTTATAGCTTCCCTGTAGAGAATTAGCCAGAATATTCTCTCTTCTACCAGAATCTTGATTTCCTCCAAGTCTACAGAGTATCGTCTGTTCGCTCTGTGTTCTGTCGATAGGTTTCCTTTTTTTTATCTCTGGAGTCCCCTTAATGACTTGTTCGATGTTTCTTTCCGTGTATCCATTTCTTCTGAGAACCATTCGTAAATAATGTAGTTTTTTTTTCAGCCATTCTGACTCACAAATGGTGTGTGTCCGTTATACCAAGGTGTTGATAATACATTGTTTTGCGCAGGATAGTGGTGAAATTTATCATTCAAATATTTGTCAGTATGGGTCGACTTTCTGTAATTACTGAGCCCTAATGTTCCATCTGGCTGCCTCTTGACGAGAACATCTAGGAAGGGCAGAGTATCATTTTCTTCCCATTCCATAGCGAACTTTATGTCCTGATGTATTCCATTGATGAGTTCCAAAAAGTTTCCTCAGTCAATGAGACCATATGGTGAATGTGTCATCTACATATCTGAACCAACATTGTGGCTTCAAAACCGCTGACTCAAAGGTTTCCATATAGATATTTGCCAAGACAAACGTTGAAAATAGTTTTTTTTTTAATTTTGCGTGAATATCGTTTTTTGCAGCTACTAAATTTATACTGAATAATCAAGAAAAATATCCTCAGAAGTATGTAGGAGCAGTCATTACTACATGGTGTAAATCGAAATTAACTACATAATATTTACTTGCATTTTCTAATTTGAGGCAATTTATAGGAATTTTTCCGTATATGTTGTTATTAGGCAACTGACCTCAGATTCTTATTACCTGACTTGAAGTATGTGTACACAAAGCATTGAAATCCATATGAAACCCTTAGCTTCTACATAGTTTACTAAGAAACAAGAATTCAGATTTGTTTGCGATTTAAGACATTTTATTACTGCGGTTCACAGCAGTCTTTTTGAACCTAGTGATGCCCCAGCAAACACGGACTGTTGGCCCATTTATGGTTATATATACAGTGACCAACCGTAACGTACTGGTATTTTAATGGTATGCCAGAAATGTACCACAAGCGAAAAGTCCCACCGGCCAGCAGCCAGCCGCCAGACAGTTAGCCGCCAATTTGCTTATATGGACTATCAAAGAGCCAATGCTGATGCCATTGACTGACCATTAATAATATAATGGCATAGGTACATTAATGGCTCACCAGCTAATGACCAGGAGACTATATTTACAAAGTTAATTAAGAAATTACCAGTAAATATTGTCATTTGCTTTAAATATTTTAAAATACGTCTTGTATTCACAACAGTCACGAGATTGGTGGGTTTCAAAGTACAAATATTTCGACCAGTTAATTTGCGAAATATATATATCCTCCCAGGATAAACTCGACGAGGTTTTCCTCTGCCAGTGTGGCAGTGCCAACATAAATTAGGAATCTATTATTTCCTTGTCAGTGCTCGTGGTACTAATTGCCAAAAGTGATTGTCAATAATACCCAAATCTTGTAGATATCTTACAAACGTTCGGTTACTCAGTATAAGTGAAATATAAGCGGCGCCACCTGTCGGCTATGCATATACATATAATTAACTGAATCGTTTCGTTATTTTTATAAAAATTATCTGTGAGTAACTATAGATTTAAAGAAACTAAATTATATTTAATACATTACATAAAACAAGTTTGTATACCATATGATAAAATACCATAAAAATACGCCGTTTGGACGCTGATATATATGACAATTGACAATATGGCGGCGAATGGCGGATGTAAACCAAGATCAGTAAAAGGGATGCAGATTTGACGCAAAACACCAAACGGCAAACAATGCGCGTGAGCAAGTTTAATTAAAATAATAGGAAGAGGAGCGAGGTAACGCCAATGATTGACCATAAAAAGTCCTTCACAGTAAAAACTGAAATAACCTAATTTATGGACGAGCAATGATTGGCCATTTTTGGGCCTTATGTGGCAAATCAGAATATCACCGAATGATGGTTAACAGGCAAATAATTTATGATGTACCATATATGGTTTACCTGTGCCGCAAGAAAGCCGTCAAATACGATAATGGCCCATTTAAGTGCCGCACTTTATGTGTTTGCTGGGACGACTCATATGAAATACTCCACTTCTAGATGATTAAAGCAATTCATACATATTTTGACAAATTAGAACTTTATTGTGTTTTATGGCAATACTTACTTAAATGTGGTAGTTGGTTAGAATGGCTTCTTGTTCATCAATTCAAAAATTATTCGACTATCCAGAGCAACTTCATTTTTCCCACTAGATTAATAAAATTAATCATGTTTACCGGTGTATACTCGCGTCAAGAATTCAGACGTCTTACGTCACAGCTGACGTTACACATTTGTTTTTATCGTCAACGTAATTTTCGATATTTGGTTGCGTTAAAAACAATAATTTTTTGGAATTTAGTGCAATATATAATGCAAACTTTTAGTGTAGTATATAGTTTTATTACTATCAGTTGCAGTTTCTTAAATATTTTGATGAAAATTTAGTAAATTATTCATTTGTTTGTATGACGTAAGTCGTCTGAATTCTTGTCGCGAGTATACTAAAAATTGGGGTAAAAGTTTTCGAAATTTATGGATCTGGGATCAGATAGACCATATTTTGGATATTTTTGGATTTTAAGAAAATTAAAGCATCCTATTTCTGGTAGCTGCTTTTGAATATATAAAATAAAGCGTAAAATTTAACATAATACAGCATTTAGACAAGTCAATGACATTATTTGATGGGATTTTACAATATCACAATTTGCAAAGCCTTGGTAAAGTTTTATACAAGCATACAATTTTCGAAATAATTTTGTAAGGAAAGAATGCAGTTTCGAAATGTTTAACTTTTATATAATAAATCAATGTAGTAATTTTTTGTGAGATATACAGGTAGAATTTTCATAAAAAAAATTAAGAGAAAAACTACTTCTTATAAGCTTTCTCATCTAATCATTTTGACTTAAGTTATTCTTGGATTTAACATAGTTTCATTTGCAAAATGTTAAAGTAAAAGGCATATTCAATTACTATATATAAAAATATAGTTTTCATTTTTGTTTTGTTTTGTAAAATATGGTTACTGCTGGTTTCATCCATCAGAACATCCACTTAATAAATTTTCATCCTGGGGTTTTCCTAAATTAACAAATGAAAGGTAAATACTTTTGTTAAGGTAAATTATGTTAAAATTCATAGAGAAACTAGAAGAAAACCAAGAAGTGGAAACTTTAGTTATTAAATTTGGTCGAGTATTCTCTTTAACAATACTTACCTTACTAGCATCTAAGAAGGTTAAGACAAATAACTATTAATATTATCCTTATTTCCGTAGCCCCATGTCAGCTTCCGAAAATAACAAATGGCCAATACATGTCAGGATACAGGGCTGGATTAACAATTGCAAATGGGTCAAGTGTAACATTTCATTGTGACAGTGATTACAGCCAATCGACTGCCCAACCAATTCAATGTATATTAGGAGAACTACATCCTCGTAGCCCGAGTTGTAAGCCTACATCCGGGGTTGAGAGTGTGCGGACACATGAAACACATTATCTGGGTGGAAGTGATATAGTAAAGGGGGGAGACATTACTGTTATCCAGTATGGTTCCCCATCGGGCAAATATTGTGGACCGCCAGCCAAGTAGGTATTATTCTTTACCTAACTTAATATATATTGGTTTTCTGGTTTTACAATAATATATTTTTTCCTCTATTAATAACGTAAATCAATTATATGGTGCGAAAAGTGGAACTTTCTAGAAAGTTTATCATCTGAAGACATTCTTCGTACACTTTATCAAGAAAAGGTAATATGTACATACATTGCAGATCGACAGAATTTTTAAAATATTGGCGCTTATAGAATATGACATAGATTTAGTTAATTATATTTTAATTAACAAGCACAATTTTGATTTACCTAAAAACTATAAGCAGCTGAGAAATTTCTTGGTGATTCATGCTTTCACTTTGCACCTTAACAAAGAAAGCTTGCATACTATATTTGTTTTTTAATAAGAAATTTATTCTCACCTTTTTTATATTTAAATTTTCTTGTACTTTTATGTCACAGAACATAATTTTTACATATTTGCTTTGTTTATAACAGATGATCAAAATTTTCTCACCCAACTTGTAAGCACAATTTGACATAAGTAAAATTATACAAAGATAATATAAAAAAGAGTAAAATAAAGAAGTAAATATAAGACAAATACATTGCAGTATTCAACCATAATTGTTATTACATTATAGCAATATAGCGAAACAGCAGAGCGAGAGTACCGAGAACAAAATCAGATGACAGAAGTAGCTTTACAAGTCCAGAAATTTGAAAGTAATTTAATGATTTTTGTTTTGTTCAAAATCCAGGTGGAGTACAGGGTGTCTCAAACTCGGTAGGATGGACCTACTGTGAGGATAAAAAAAAAAATAATAAAATTTGGGACACGTGGTGTTAAATGGGATGAGGTAAGCCTCACTTTAAATCAAAAGTATTATCTTTGTAATTTGACAGAAACGGCTAATGACGTCATCAATTATATTTTTACCAGAAATATATTCAAATTATTTTTGTGATAAAAAGCTCTCTTTTTTTTTAATAAACTTTTATTACAGAAAGTTTTCTGTATTTTCCGTTTAAAAGTTATAAAAATATAGTCCTAAAGAGTCTCAATAGAAATACCAACTAAAAATCACATTAGCGGTGGAAGGATCAAGCAGTCGTTGGAAAATAATTGAATGTTCGTTGTTTAAAGTGCATAAATGTCGCAAAATACTTGTCACCACTCAATACGATCGTCAAACGTATATCACTTTGTGTGTATAACTTTTGTGCTTACAAAATGATTTCTCATTCAGCAAAAGTTGATATGTTGACGGCAAGTCACAAAAAAATTCTAGAAGAGCTTTTCTGAGCGTCACATTGAAAACAGACTTAATTTTATAGCCCAAATTGGAGTAAATGTAAAAACTGTTGATCAGAACCTTTTTCGGCACGTTCTTTGGACGGACGAAAGTCAGTTTGTCAGTAATAGTTTGCCAAACAGACGCAATGAACACTACCAGTCCATTGAAAATCCCCACATTGTAAATCCAGTCCAAAACCAAGGCCATTTTGAAGTAAATGTATGGTGCGGTGTCATCGGTAGGCATTTAATAGGGTCTTATTTTTATGAACAAACATTGAACAGCGTGAATTACCTAAATTTTCTACAAGAAGAACTTCCTGTACTTCTAGAGAATGTGCCTTTGCAACTAAGAAGAAACCTATGGCTTCAGCACGATGGAACTTCACTCTACAAGGTCAGGATTGTGCAGTAATATTAGATATACAGTATGCGCCAAAAGTATGGAATAATTTCAATAAAAGCGAAACAATTATTTTTGGGAAAAATCCTCGAACAGGTCGATTTTTAATTTAAAAAATACATATTTTAGCGTAAAATGCGATTTTCAAATGTCATTTGTTTTCGAGTAATGACGTCATCGATTTTTTTTAAATGGCAACACCATATTTTTTTCCTTGATTCTGAAAGATCGTTTAATTCTCTATCAGACAGTACTAAAATTTTGCCCTCTTACATAGGAAAGTTTTCGAGTAAATGACGATTGAATGTTAGAAAACGTAAATCAATTAAAATAAAGCAAAAATGTTATCAAGTTTAGTTTTTCGAATTGCATAGTTCTTTTATGGATCACGTAGGTGAAAATCTTTGCAAAGTGTCATTGTCACACCGACTTTCTAATAAGTATTGTAAGCGACATAGAAATTATTATTCATTTTAAAGTATTATGGCACATTTAACTATTACTCAAAGAATTGAAATTTTAATTCTTATCGGATGCGGGAATATGACTAGAACTCAGCAGGAAGTTTACGATTTATTTAATGAAAAATATCCAGATCGCCCTATCAGCCAATCAACAGTCAGTAAGGTAGAGAAACTGGCAATGTTGTAAATATTCCAAAACCTGGACGGCCAAGCATTAATGAAAATCAGAAACAGAACATTTTGATAAGTATGGTGGATAATCCTCATAATTCTTCACGATTGGTTGCATTAAACAATGACACTAGTCAGAGCACAGTGCTACGTATCTTGAGGAAGGAAAAATATCATCCCTACAAAATTCAACTTGTGCAGGAACTCAATGAAGATGATCCCGATCGCCGCTTACACTTTTGCGAAATTCTAATGGATTTATGTCAAGGAAATAGAAATTTACACCGGCAAATACTTTTTTCAGATGAGGCCACATTTTGTCTGAATGGTACAGTAAACCGTCAAACTTGCAGATATTGGAGACGGGAAAATCCTCATTGGATGGCAGAGGCACATACCCAACACCCTCAGAAATTAAATGTGTGGGCTGGAATAGTTGACGACAGAATAGTAGGGCCTTTCTTCTTTGAAGGAACCCTTACAGGACAAAGATATTTAGAGTTTCTAGAAAATGATCTTGTTCCAGCCCTTGCAGTAATTTTTCCTAACGATAATGACCCTGACATTCCTGTCGATACCATATGGTTTCAGCAAGACGGTGCACCTCCGCACTATGCGCGCCCTGTACGAGATTTTTTGGACAACTGTTTTCCTGGGAGGTGGATCGGCAGACGCGGACCAATAGAATGACCTGCAAGATTGCCAGATCTTACACCTCTTGACTATTTTTTATGGGGATACTTTAAGTCAAAAGTGTACATTAATAAACCACGTAATTTAAAAGAACTTCAAAATCGCATTCGGGACGAAATACGCAGAGTTACCCTAGAAATCATTCATAATGTACAAGAAGAATTTCTTCACAAACTTGCATTGTCAAGAAGTTGGTGGATGGCAATTCGAACATTTAATTTAAGTATAAAATTTAATCAATTGTATTTTATTTTACATACCTCAGAATTGTTACTTTTTTATGGATAAAATTTACGTTTTCTAACATTCAATCGTCATTTACTCGAAAACTTTCCTATGTAAGAGGGCAAAATTTTAGTACTGTCTGATAGAGAATTAAACGATCTTTCAGAATCAAGGAAAAAAAATATGGTGTTGCATTTAAAAAAAAATCGATGACGTCATTACTCGAAAACAAATGACATTTGAAAATTTCATTTTACGCTAAAATATGTATTTTTTAAATTAAAAATCGACCTATTCGAGGATTTTTCCCAAAAAATAATTGTTTCGTTTTTATTGAATTTATTCCATACTTTTGGCGCATACTGTATATTAGATAACACTTTTCCAAAAAAATCTATTGGGTTTAATGGGACCTATTCAGTGGTCTGGAAAGTCACAAGATCTAACACTCCTTGATCCTTTTTATGGGGAGTTTTAAAAAATAAGGTTTACAAAACATCTTCGTGAGAGAGGAAAAAATCACAAACGCTTGTAATGAGTTAAACGGCGAAATGTTAATAAGCGCAGCCCACAAAGAAGTCAGGCGAATATTGGATATGTGTCTCGAAATGAGAAGATGTCATACAAAGAATATATTGTAATATGTATGTAGGATGGGGGCGTTCGCCCTATTTTTTTAAGTTTAGTTATTGTTTTTATTTTAACTGTATTAAAGAATTATCGAGTTTATTTGTTTTATTTATTGTTAATGACATGTATGCACTTTAAACAAAAAATATTCAATTATTTCCCAACGACTACTTGATCCTTCCACCACTAATGTGATTTTTAGGTGGTATTTCTTTTGACTGTAGGACGATTTGCTTATAACTTTTAAATGGGAAGTATTACAGAAAAATTTCTCTAATAAAAGTTGATTAGAAAAAAGGGAGTTCTTTAACAGGAAATAAATTTGGGTATGTTTCTGGAAAAATATAATTAATGACGTCATTAGTCGTTTCTGTCAAATCCCAGAGATAATACTTTCGAATGAAAATGAAGCTTACCATATTCCATTTGACCACGTGTCCCAAATTTTATTTAAATTGTTTGTATCTTCACAGTAGGTTTATCGATGTTTTAATACTTCAAAAAAAATCACCTATCTTCTACTTCCTATAATAGCTTCAACTGATCACTCTGAATTAAGTCACATTCGTTCACAATGTATTAATTCATTCTTTTTTTAATACGAACGAATTTTCCAGATATGGATGTCAGAACTTATGTTCCCAAAATATTTTTCAGATAATTAATAAGATTTTAATTTAAAGCTGTTTCTGTACTTAAATTGAATGCTAAAATGACCAACATGTAATTCCATTTTAATTTTAATATAGGATCCGGGGAACATTGATATATAAAAATGGCGAGGCGGTTGTAGATGCCGAGAATAGTTTTCCAGAAGGAAGTGAAGTCACATTTAATTGCATCGAGAGTATAATGGGAGAGAAAACAACATGGAAAATCATTTGTGAGGATGGTAGTTGGATTGGGAGATCACACAATTGCGGTAGGTCCATTCATTTTATTTCGTTCCACTCAAACCGACAATCAATCACTGAAATCTAAAGGTCGATTGAAAACACCGGATTTGAAATAAATTACATGATCAAACTTACTGTTTATATATATATGTGTGTGTGTGTGTATTGGATGGCCCAGTAGTGTTTAAATTCTCTTAATTTATTTACGAGAAGATTTATTTCAGTCAGTAGGTAGATATATTTTTTACGTTCTGATTTGTACAAGGTGATTTGTAAGAAATTAGTAATATTATACATGCAGATTCGATAGTGGAAATAATTATTTATTTGATTAATAACGTAGGTAGTCCAATATCGATACTTACTGAGGTACAGGGTCTTAGAGTTATAAAAATAATTCAGTACCTAATGTTGCTTATTTCAATTATTTTTTATCACACATATACGTAAAAGTAGGTACAATTAGGTTTTTTGACGTAAGAAAATCGATTAAGCTATTATTTTTGTTATATCCAACTAGCACCAAAGTAACACTAACTGACACTGGAACCTTCAAAGAGTAACTATAACACAACCGTACCTAAATTTGCCAGTCTCATTCGATACTTTGTAGTAAATATTATTTGAAAGTTACATATTGCCAGTTCCCGTTACATATGCTAAAGTATCAATTACTTTCAACTTGTGTTTATTAAGGTACACGACTTCAAAGTAAGATTGGCAAAATGCGCCGTTTTGACAAACTAAGTCGCCATTACTGCAAAATATTAACCTTAACTTCACAAATAAAACTTTTGTCGTTATTTTTGCTTTAAATTTAATAAATTGATGCGTAAAAATAAATGTCATTTTCAACGAACAAAAAAAAATATAGTTTTCATCATCTGGAGTATTACAATGACATTCACATATAATCTTATTAGATATTTTGGGGTTCAGGTCACCGCACAATGTATTTTTAAGTGCCAATATGATTCACTTGCGTAAGTAATACGTACTGCACTTATATATAATTGTCTAACACCTACTTGATCCAGAGTTAAGGAAATGGAATATTAGTTGTCACAGAAATATGAAAGAGTGGTAGAAGAGTGTTGGTTTCTTAAAATTTGCGTTTCCACGTCGCGACGTCATCTCCACGGAACCACAACGTCGCTGGAACGTGGCTTTACAAGTCCCGGAAACGCCACCGGAACGTAGCACTAAAAACTTATTTCCCATTGTCGTTGTAAGCACGTAATTGGAACGTTTCCGTTACATGCCCATAGCTGGAAAAACACTTTAAAGTACCTACAATTGTCGTAGCTGCGTGCCAACGGCTAATTGATGGACGTACTTCGTTCATTTATTAATCTCATTGTAATTTATTTATTAATAATTTTTTTAAACTAAAAGAGGTTACTTGTTTTATCTTCAAAAAATGCGCCCTTATAGAGATATTTACATTTTAGAAAAATCTGTACACCCATATTTTTTACCTTTTTACAGTGATCCTTTCTTTTTCAATGTAAATATCTCTATATTGATGTATTTTATGAACATTAATTACAGTGATAAAAATAAAGTATTTCCAATATAATTAAAAATGAAAAAAGTACAAAAAACCCGTTATTACGGATTCTGTTAAACCAAAATAGCTTAATTAGCGCCCTCTATACGATATATAAAAAATGATAAATTATTCGATATGCGCACTTCAAAATTCTAATTGTACCTAGGTTTAGGGGGGAAAATAACTGAAATATAATAACATTACTGAATTATGTTTATAACTTTAACACCCTGTATCTCAATAAATATTGGACCACCAGTTATTAAGCAAAAAATTAACATATTCCGCTAGATATGGGTAAAATATTACCCAGCAGATTTAATTTTGAATTTCTTAAGGACTAAATAATTTAAAAAATATGGATATTACATTACAAAAATATCATATTGTAATATTCATTTATACATAGAAATATGAGCATATTGGCGTAGCTTTTCTTAAAGTAAATACAATGCTTATGTAAAATTACAAAACGTTCCTGTACCTAGGTTTTCAACATGATTTTTATTTTAGATACAGAAGATTTGATGGCTTCACAAACTCTAAGCAACAATAGTACTTGTATCTTTCGGAATCAGGAACCTAACGTAATATCTTTTTATAACGATCAACAAATTCGAGAAGATGTAGTGGAGTTTCCAGCTGGGGCTGTTTTAGTCAGTAGATGTGTTGACATTGGAAAATTCGCAATGATAGGTAAGAGCTTCGTTTATAAAAATCATTAAAATTTAAACATGCAATTCGATGATAAAGGCATTCATATTTGTTTTCTGTTAATATTAGTCAGTGATTTTCATATTGATATTAACCGGTTACATGTATAAAATTGATAGTTTTTAAATAAATAAAATGGCATAAAGTTTTATCCCGTTTATTTATTGTAAAGAGCATTAAATTTAACTTACAACTGAAATTAATTTGCTGCTTTCAGACTGAATTAATTAATGTAGGTATCTGATTTTATATTATTTTAACAATCTATGTTTGAAAAAAAATATTTAGATAAACAAGAATTTCAATAATCCCTTAAAATAAATTAAATGTCTTTTTCTTCCTCCTTCTTCCTTTTGTTCTCCCCTCGGAACTTCTACAATATACTCACATTTGACCTCAAATAACTCCTGACTGATGTCAGAGTATTTAAATTGGTACAGTTGATAAAAGTGGTTATTAGGACCAAATAAAAGAAGATGCATGGGAGGCGACTGGGATGGGTCTAAACCAGCTTGCTTTGGACTCAATCAAGCAAATGACTATTCCATGGAAAAACCACCCACGATTTTATTTAGACATCAGCTGGGACCTATTGCACAGTCGAATGACGGTAAATTGATTGTATATCCTGGAACAATCCTACATATGGAGTGTTTATGGATACGAAGATTTGGGAATCCAAAATGGACTATTAGCCATGACTATAGGTAAGAAAATTTCGAAAGTATGTTTTACATGATATTATGAATTAATTTTCAGAAAACAAAAGTTAATAAAAACATTCGTCGTCATTGATTATTGTTTTATTATTGTTATTCGTATTCTGATATGATGCGCTGAAAATAATTTCTACAAATGCTAATTTACGAGAGAAAAATAAATGTACTACTTACTTATTTGCAAATAAAAAATATTTTGATTAAAAAAGTGCAAACTAAATTAATTATTTGAGGAGTACGTATGTATCAAATTTATCAAGATTCAAAAATTATGTTTTTACATAAATAATTTCATAAAAATACTGTTTTTTATCTCAAAATTACAAACTAAAATTTACTGTCAACACATTGTGATTTATGGAAGCAACACTGTAAATGCTCAAAGAAGGGAAATCTAATGTTTACGATGAAGATCGATCAGAATATACGTAACTGAAGTTTTTTTATTATGTTCTTGTTCAAACGGAGTAAAAGTGAAACATCAAATTATCTGGGCAAAAATGAGAATCAAATCGAATATAGCCTGGAATGTTCTAGAAAATGTCAAAATAAAGTTATTATAAAAATTATAAAATTATAAATTCTAACGCAACATGAACATTAACTAAACAGCAACTAAATGACGCTAAGTATTTTTCCAAGTTTTAAAGAGATCTGCCTAATGAATTCATTCATTTATATTAACAAACTAAAAAGATAGATGAGATTCCGTAGCATTGCCCCTCTCTTAGAACTGATCCAACCCGATCAGGTGTTTCCGTTGACCGCATGGTGTTCTTGATAAGGTGTCAAACTATCAATGTAGACAATCTTCATCTTGGCTTGGAGATTCCTTTCGATCCTATTCACTACGTCATTTAATCGTCACACGACAATATCCCACGATTTCTGCAGCTTCAGATATTTACCCTCGCTTCTTTTTTGGGTTATACAGCCACACTTTCTCTTGAAACCCACTGCTGTCGGTCTGCAAGTCGTATCTGGGCTTCATTCTGTCGCTTTCAATTCTTAACCTCTCTCGTACTTCTTCATGTACCATCTTAATTCGATCTTTCAGATGGCTGAGATAACCATCTAAATTTTCCTCGTGTTACGGTCGGGTCATAATTAGATTTATTGGTAACCATAATTCCATTCCAAAAATCAGGCTGGCTGGTGTATTACTTTTTTTGGTAAATCAGTTGTACACATCTATTTTCTGGAAGTCTTACTTGTTACACATTTTCGATAACGAAACTTCAAAAGTTAATTTTTATCCCAACTGACCCTACACTTTACATCAGCTGGTTATAAAATCTATGCCAATTTCATCGTTATTGTGTTCTCTTGTTTAGTAACGTCACAACTAAACAAAGTAGGCCACTTTTCAGCTAAAATGAATCTTTACAAATTAACTGGAATTTAAATAAAACATATTTTATAAATGGTAATTTTAAAAGGAACGCAGTATAACAAGCGAACGCGACAGAATTTAAGCTGTTTTTTTTTTCAGAAATGGTGGCTTGTAGATGATGTAGCAGATATAATCTTAATGTTTAGCCGTATTTTTTAGATTTTATCTTTTTATATCTTGCTTTATTCCTGTTTTCAAGATAGGGTGGTTAAAAAGCCGCAAGTTTCTGTAAAACTAGAAAGCTAATAAATTTGAAAAATTGACAAGGGACATTTTTCGTAAAAAAATATGAAAAATATTTCCAAATATCCATAGGCGTACATTTTTTTTTATTAAAATGCCCTCCCTCCATTTGCCCCATATCTATACCCCATATATCTCAAAAACTAAGCGTTTGAAGAGAAAATGTAATAGGCCAAGAAATTATCCTCTTCGATCTACTATCGATTCTGAAATTTCTGTATTTAAAATTGAAACACACTATATATATTACATATAATTTGAATTTGTGAAAAGTAATAAATAATATTATTTATTTATGTAAATTAGTAAATATAGCATTTCTAAGTACGAAATATGTGTTAAATAACATAAATTTATTTTACAGAAAATACCCTGAGGGTTGGACAACAGATCCCGGGCGAGATTCCCAGTTGGAATATAGGCTATCCATATTTCATGCATCTAAAGATGATTCTGGCTTATTTACTTGCGTTACGCCGGCTAGATATACCCATTCCGTGGAAATTGAGGTAAAAGGTAAGAGCTATTTCAGAATTATGCATCGGGCTGTTTACTTAATAGCGTACCTAATCTTCTTGGATATTAACTAGAAAGTCGTAAATTGCTGTACATAAGCTTTCAATTTAAATGTTATGTAAGTAATGCTTAGTATTTTTTATATTTTTCATATAATTTGGTTTTCATTTCAAAGAAGTTATAATTTAAAAAATATGACTTGAAAGACTTGTACAAAGGTATATATTACCAATTTGATACAGTTTTATATAGCTTATACAAGGCATATCATTCTGCTCCATTAATAAATTAACCAAGACATTTGCCAAATTGAAATAAATAATATTGGAAATTTAGCTGCTATTATACTTCGGAGACCCTGCTAAGCATACAAATTATTAGTAAAAAATGGTATGTTCTTGGATGCACTAATTGAATTATTTCCAATATTGGATGTCATAAGTATACAAAACTTTAGGGTCTAGACGAAGCAAATAGTACAGATGTACAAAACATGTTTTCTTGTAAGAAATTATTAGTATTAACAATAATAAAGTTTCTCCGAACGTATCAAGCAATTTACTTGTTTTCAATACAGCGTTTTTTATATCTATTTAGGTATTTTAAACGGGATTTGGCGTATTCCATTTATTTGAATATGTGGACAAATACCTATATACAGGGTGATTCAGAACTTATCTAAAAAAAAAATAGGGATATATGCGTGCGTCATGAAAAAAGGAGTTAATATGGTAAAAAATTTGTTTGTAAAATTTTTATAGTTTCCGAGAAAAAAATTATTGAAGTTCTAGTAGTTTCAACCTTTACATCGTTGGGCTACTGTAGTATCTAGCCAAGCGATTTCAAATGGCCGACTATTTGGTTTAGAATCAGTCCCATATAAAAAAAAACACACAGACGATTTCAAATATCCGATTACTTATCGTATTAACGTTTCTGTGATGTAAGTATCTACATTAGTTTTTCAAATTTAAAAATGGCTTACGTATAGCAACTTGCAGCTGATGGGTATCGTTTTAATTTATGGTAAAGTGAAAATGCTTTAGCAGAACGATTTCCCGGTAAACATGTGCCTAATGTAGTTACTTTTACAACAGTGTGCAGTGAGTACAAGGCGTGACGCGGGATATAGAGGTTCAGAACGTACACGACATATTGCAGCAGTGTGGCGTATCATACATGATGTACGCAAACATATCATAGCTGCTACAATTGAAAAAAAAATGGTACCAAAATAAAAATTCCGGCAGTGGCGTAGATATTAGGAATGGGAAACAGCCCCTCTACCCTCGTTGTACGCTTCTGGTAGTAGCCATGAACAATTTTGTAGCATTTTTTAATATGTTCTAAAGTACCTATCTAACTTTATACCAAGTATGATAAGGAAATATTAGTAATGGGAAAAAATCATTTAAATTTTTTATAAATAAGACGCCTTGTAACTCTGTAAGGAGCCATTTTTTATCTAAGCATTATGTGTCAATTCCTCATATTTCAGCCTAGGATTATTCAGTTAGCGTATGTACAATTATTAATTAATCACCCTCTATAATAACAGCTATCTGTGCAATAAATTAGGAAAAGTGACTTTTTTCCGCATTAGGTGTAGATTCCTTACCACATAAAGATATATTTTGAAAGCAACTATAGTTATTATAATTTTGTAACTGTGAATTTAGAAAATGTGACTCAAGAATCCTGAGACAATGTTGATTATTACGTTTTGGGGGCTCATTTTAGAGACTTAAATGAGTCGGTAAAATAGCGGAGCGTATACCAAAAATAACTATGCCATATGTACAATAAATGTCATAATATATGTAACTGGAAATAAATAAATAAACGTCGCAATGTTATTGTTCCTATATATTCACAATGCTTTGGCAGACATTACGAATGCAACATTCAACTCTGTTAACACCAGTTATATGAAGATAAGATATAAAATATCATTTTTATAAGGATGAAATCAAAACTATTGTTTTAACTATTTTTTGGAACAGCCTGTATAAATCGAGACCCTGTAGGTACTTTCAATACTGTAAACTTTGTAGGTATTCTTTTCAGTTTGATAAATCCATAATAAATAAGTATGAGTACTATATTAAAACATAAATAATATCTTCCACTAATTGTATGGATCGGTTGACTATAAGGTAACAAATAGGCAATAGGCATTTGAACAGGTGTCCTCGATTAGCATACAAGGTGGGCCATTTTAATCAGTACAGTCGAATATCTCGAGTTTCGTGAGTGTTACGAAAAAATGATTCAGGCAAAAGTTGCTCAAAAAACTGGGGGCCAACTAGCTGTGCATTCAGATCCGACTTTGACATTGATTTTAAAGGTCATTTGAAGATCAAACTCAAATTTTTAAATAGAAACCCATATTTTTGAAACTGGATTCGAAAAGAGCAAGAAATCTTACGTACTGGATAACCGCATATCCTGAACGTACGTGAAAGAGAAATTGGTATACCACGATGAACGGCATTGAGAATTCTTAGGACTCTTAGGTATCATGTGTACCACATAACTTTGCTCCAAGAATTAAGACCAATCCACATGCAAATGCGGATTGAATTTTCCAATTGGGCTTTGAACATGATCCAGAATGATGTTATCCAGCTAACTATCTGGCTTAGATTATGGGAAGTTTGCCTAAATGCGATTTCAAGTTACAGGATTGACTGCAGCCTTTCCGGTATTTCACCTTGTAATTACGATCTAAAAGTAACAATCAAACATTTTTTTAAAGTGGCTTCAGACGTAAGATTTCTTGCTCTTTTCGAATCCGGTTTCAAAAATATGGGTTTTTATTTAAAAAATTGATTTTGACCTTCAACTGACCTTCAAAATCAATGTCAAAGTCACATCTGAATACACAGCTAGTTGGCCCCCAGTTTTTTGAGCTGTTTTTTGTCTGAGTTATTTTTTCGTAACACTCACGAAACTCGAGATATTCGACTGTACTGATTAAAATGGCCCACCTTGTATAAAGTTCCATTAATATTATTAGGCGTGTATTAGCGTTACCTTGCAACAAGTCAATACTGCTGAACTTGTATCTACGTCATTATCGTCATCAACATAAAAGGAAGACGTGATTTTCAATTATTAAATTTCGAATAGTTGAGACATTATGTTCATAATCGAGATTATTAAAATCCATTTTAATAACCTTGGTACTGTCTCAAGTTTACTCTTGTAACATTTATGTTTTTCAATATGGTAGTGGGCGCAGTGTTAATTATCTTTCATAGCTTGTATTTGCGTTAACGCTAGTTTTGTAGCCATTTATTTTTTGAAAAAAAAAAATCGATTCTTTAAAAAGGTAGATGGTATGGTCCAGACAAATTTTTGTCAATCGTTCTTATCATTTGCAAAACCTTACGTGAACAATCGATAATACGTTTAAACAAATAAATTTAAATTCTTTCAATATAGCGTCCATACTAAGTGGTATTTCAACATGAGATATAATATTTATTTACATGATGACAGGAAAAATTGCTTTTAATGGTATCTATATATTATTATAACTTAAATTTTTTATTATTTTTAGTCCATACTGCCGTATTTGTTCCACCAGATGAAGCAACCTAGACTCTATTTATAAGTATAAATCAATACTACTTTCAAAATTACATGTGAAAACAAATTTACTGAATTTCCCATATTCATTTCAAAACATTTTTAATCCTGCGAAATAAAAAGGAAAAACAGTTTCGTTTGCAAGCTTCCGTAATAACGCTGAAACTGCGAATTTCTTAATTACTTCTGATGAAAAGAACGATATGTCCCTCGAAATGTCAAGGAAGCTAAACGGACGAAGTGGCAACTAACTCCAAAATTGTACAACCAAAAAAACTACATTTAATTGAGGTCTGCTTGGTTCAAATACACTATCTTGACTTAATCAAGCAGCCATTAGACTGTTTCAATTGAGAAGCATCCTATATGATTTAATTTTTATTAGCTAGCTATATACATTCGCGGTCTGACTAGAAAGTTTCTAATTCTTTCAGAAATTTTTGTTTTATCTCCTCAATTTCCGTCCGAAGGACGACAGAACCTTGAACAATAATAAAGTCGTCAGACGAGCACGGTGCTTGAAAAAACTCATTATTTTTTGTGCAAAAGTCACTATATGCTGAATAAGCGAGAACATTGTCGTGTGTAATACCCATTCAAAACTGCACCAAAGTTCAGGTTTCTTCATTGAAATAACAAACCCGATAGACTCGAAATTTCAACAAAAACAACGGTTAACATGACCTTCACATTTGATATTTCTTGGAAGAATTGCTCGAAGAACTTCTGCTTTTCCATTGTGATGACTGTGGTTTCTTTAGTCTCTATTTTATAGTCATAGAGTCATGTTTCGTCACTGTTGTAATTGCTCTAAAGAATGTGTCCTCATTGTTTGCCACGTTTAAAATATCCTTTTAGATTTTAATCCAAAGTTGTTTTTGAATTTCCGTGATGAGTCAGGGAACAAACACTCATATCCATTTTTTTTATTAGGATGTCTTGACACGACTGAAATTAATTGTTGCAGTTTACTATTTCTTGGATAGCTAATAAACGATTTGATCACACAAGTTCATTTTCTCGCTCAATATGTCACTGACCGTCGTCTGCAATCATTTATCATCTCCGACTGATTATCGGTCTTTCTTTAACTTTATAAAGCATTCATTTCATCTTGATGAAAATAACTTTATGCTAACACGATGAAACTCATCACAAAATTACCGAACATACAAAAACAACTGTATGTTTCCAATGACCTTGAAAATTTTTGTTCCGACCTCGTACTACTTAACACTTGGTGGAACCTGTACTAAATCTATGAAAATTTAGTTTTATTATAATGACTAACTTAAATAATGTTACAGCTGTTCACTGTCCCATCGTTCCACAAAGGAGAGGTCTGACTGTGAATACGCAAAGTACGAAGATGAACACCAAGTTAAAGTTTTCCTGCATTAACGGCAACTCTCTCATAGGAGCGGAGGATATCGTCTGTCTTCCTTCAGGGAATTGGAGTGCTCCGTTCCCCGTCTGTGAAAGTGAGTAATTCAACGTAACAAAGCGTTTGCAAGTAATAGTAATTAGATAATTCAAACGTGGGAGATTATTTGGTTTTTTAAAGTATATTTTTCTAATAATACAATAAAATCCTTTAAATTGGCAAAAATTTTTTCAATAAGGGTGTCCTATTTAACTGAACTAAAAAAGTATGTAAATGATATTGTTGCATTTCTTTTGCATGAGTAAGTACAATCGATGCCATTTTGTAGTATTGTATGTAGTACAGTATCAAGAGAAAATAGCATCACTACGTGAAATTCCGAAATCTTTCTTTTAATAAAATGATGGAATCCTCTGCAGTTTGACAGGTATCGAAGTTCTGTTGAAATGAAAAGTCTCTAAAAGATTTATGTCATCCAGGATGGACCACAATATATTTGAATTAAAAATATAAGTTATTTATTTTAAAAAAAATACATTTAGTTTGCAAAAGTTATAAAAGAAAAAGCAAAAAATAATTTAACTTTATCACCCTATATCTCGATTACCTTTAATTTTCTGAGTAGCATAAATATAGCCCAATTGCATTATTTTTACATAGAGAATACGCCACTGCTCTGTGTCCCATTACTTACGATTCACCCTGTGTGTTATGTCGCATTAAGTTTGTCCATTAATGTTGTTGAAATTAAAATAACGATTTTTCAGTTTATAAAATATTTCACTCGAAATCCCATGGATTAATTTAATAGATTTTAAAATTTAAAGATAAACGCATATATCTCAAACGGTATATACATACATATAATAGAAAAATAATATATTTGTATGCATTTTGAAAATAATATTTAATTTTAAAATTTATAAAAGATAATCGTAAATATTTCAAAAAGTCGTAATTCTCTCCTTGCTATATACTACAATAATAATATATTTGTATGCATTTGGAATTAATATTATGGTGTTCCATTTGAGTTTCTTATGGTTTGAAAGAAAAAACTGAAATACTGGTATATCACTTTTAAAATATAACTTAATTTTAGAAATTTTTTTGATCTTACTATTCCAAATATAATAAAATAAATATCAATGTTTCCACAAAATATCAAATAATTTTCAAACAGCTGTCTTAGTGTATGTATTTTGTTTAAAATTAAAGAAGAAATTAATGCGCAGAAATATATTAACTCTCTATACAGGGTTAGCTGTGACAGTACAAATATTTTAAGAGGGGAATGCAAAAAATAAGAATTAATGGAATCACCCTTATTTATAAAGCGAAACGAAAAAAGGGCGCCCGTTCCCAGAGAGGTTTTTTAGTTGGCACGTTTGACGTTTGCAAAGTACGACAACCAGCAACACAACTACGGCGGACAGAAGAGTAAATGGTAAAATTCGTTGTTGTTGGGCAAATGCCGCAGGTGCATTCAAAGTTTTCTATTATCTGACAATTTGGAACGTAAAACAAATGCAAAGTACTGCAGCTAACCAGATTAAACTGTTAAGTATCAGGTATTATTATTAATAAAAATGCTTCTACATTTGGCAACGCTATAAAATTTATTAGACATCGAACTAGAATTCCGAAATATTTTTTTTATTGTCTTATATATTGTCTACCACGCAAACGATTATTTTTTTTGTATTTAGTGGTAGTTAATTTACCCTATATATTTCTTTAATAAATATCTCAAATAATTTTCAACTGCTGTGTTCTTATTAACTACGCAGAAATATCTGAAGACTATATACAGGGTGTATACGAACGATTTGTAATACTAAATAGAGAACATTAAAAGTAAATAATTGCAAAAATTAGAGTTAGGAGAAGGCAGGGAATATAGCGCATCTAAGAAAATTTGTAAAAGTTTATAGATTCGATACATGTAAAATTGTGAAAATAAGCAATTGACTCTACGTATATTCTAAATCGGTTCTAGCATTTTGTTTTTCTAATTTTTTAGATTTTTGTAGTATTGTAACTATATAAATGCTTGAAGTAATAAAATTGTGTATTTAAATACACATTTTTATCAACAAAAAATTAAAATGCGTTTGAAGGATTTCTAGATGCATTTTGTTTTTTCAAGCACAAGTTACATTTATAATTTTTTGGACTGTCACATTCACTACAATTTGCATGAGACCATAAACCACACGCAACGATACAAATCTCATTATTACGTCCAAATGTTTTCAATAGGAACATCTCACTAATCACTCTATTCAGAGTCCAGACTTCTATTTCTCTTCCATGATTTGGAATTTGGTTTTTTCTTTTTTTTACATTTGTTCTTATTCGTTTTTTCTCGCTCCTTTGTTTTATCAAGTGTATTTCTTTTGTTTTCGTGTAATACTATTTTCATTGGTGTGCTTGTCAGTATCTGTGTAAAAATGGTACAATTGGCTAGCCCCATGTTTAGAGACACTCTGTATAAAATAAATTACACTTTAGAGCAAGTTAGAGCATTACAAATTGTTACATTGTAATTTGAAATTTAGAAATGTTATTAAGTTCAGCTCATTTTGCTGTAGCTATCTCTAAGCTAATTTATCTGTGGTTGTATGCTCAAAAATTGAATTTATCTAAAAAATTAAGAGTTTTACATTAACATTAAAATATTCTAAACAAAATTTGTCATACATATGTGGGGGATAACCATTGTTTTTTAAGCATCGTTTACAATAATACTCTTGAATTGGTTAATAATAAAATTACAAAGCGATACGTGAAAAAAGAAATTATAGCAAAAAAAAACAATTTTAAAAGTTCAACTGTAACACCCTGTATGTTTTAAAGGAGGCTTTTTTGTACATGATAAGTAGGGCTAAATAGTCATGTTTTGCCGGCAAAAATATTCCCTTAACCAGATGCCTTGTTTTTTTGTTATATCCTGTATGTTTGGACATTATATCATATAATTTTAATTACGTAGTTTATGGTGACAGAGCCTTCCTCTTCTTATTGCCATGCCAAAAAAAAATCACGAATATTTTGTATAATGCTTCACATTGTTTTGTCTCGGATTTTCATCCCTGAAAACCGAACGAAATGATTACCTTAATTTACATCTATAACTGGATGGGCTCTTGATTTTTTTTTCTAGGGAGCTGTTAAAAATAGTTTATGTACAAGGCCCCAAACGCAAGAAGAGCAGCAGGTTGAATTGCCTTACTGAAGTGGCCACTAGTTAAATGATTATTTTAATTATTTCCTATAAATAATTGTTTTTGTTATCACTAATGTGAATAGTACTGATACACAATATTCAAATAATGCATGTGCTTCGAAAATAAACCTTCAGTTTAGTTTCAAAAAATAAGATTAAATTTTCTGCAACACCTTGTATTCTATAGTCTAGTCCTGAATAAGAATAAAGTGCAGTTTTTGATAAAACTCACTAATATTACTTCTGGTTTTTTATTCCTATAATACGAGTTTGAGTTGGTCATGACTTTAATCCACAAAAATACAGAAATTATACGTTCTACTTCTCTTTCCGAGATCTATCAAACAAAAAATAGTTAAAACAATTAGTCAATAAGTTTTACATGCTTAAGTGGGGCACACTGTTTACTGTTCATATATCTTTTTTAAGTTTGTAATCATCCTGTATACTTGTTTCTTTCAAAATGTGAAGGAGAGAATGTAACTCTGACAGAATGTTACAAATGAACTTATCTATATTATCTTATGCAACACCGTTTCAATTTTGTCGTAGTGTGAGTTGCCTGCATATAGAAGCTGAATCCTCATTATATTATTCAATTACCTATATAAAAAAATCAAGTACATCCGAGTATTTCTATAATACGAATAGTTAGTTACAAGTTTAAACTTATTTATAATTATTTTTCGTTGCTAAAATGAAACGTATGTAATTTATTTGTTACCATTCACTGTAGTGCACGTAATGGTTGGTCTGTAGGTTACTTATTTGTATTTGCTTGTTATATGATATTTTGGTTTATGGTATCCTTATTTATAATTATGTTTGAGTGCATAGGCAATTTCTATAAAACAAAACTCAAAGTTTAGAAATTTTAGAGTTATGGTTTTTTACGGTTTAAAAGCACCAGTAAATAAATAAACCTAGTTATAATTTCAAGCATGCGTTGACGACCTGCATGCCGTTTTATGCGCTTTGGCTCCTGAATGCTAGAGTGCATTTATAAAGTAATTTTACTCTTTTTTAAATAATAAAACACTTTTAAGCAATCAAATTTAATGAAACGGTTTTTGTAACATTTGTCATCTATTTCGGTCTTCATTATTAAAAATGTTTCTCATTTTTAAATTTACATTTATTTGATTCATTAATTATTCATATTTTCTTTCTTCAACCGATACAATAACTTGATCGATATCCTCATATTTATCATCTAATTGATAAACATTTTATAAATGTGCTCAAAAACCCTTATAGGTATTGAATGTGGTGAAGTAGGACTGCTAGGAGAGCATTTGAAAGCGCTTATCATATCCAGAGAAGTAGGAGGCAAGGTTGTATTCAGCTGCGATACAGGCTTTGGTCTTAGAGGACCTGCTGAGACTGTTTGCCAAGCTAATGGAGACTGGGCCACTCCTTACCCGACTTGCGAAGGTTTGTCTTGCTTTGCTTTAGATTTATCTGTAACATAGTCTTGATTGAGCTTCTCTAGTTTTCAAGTCCAAGTGGAAACCATAGAATATCTTACTACCTATAATAATTGTTAAAACACTTAGAAAAAAACTCTAGCCTAATTTACACAAGTTTAGGTAACGTGGGTCTGAGCGCGGATCTTCGATGTCTGCATTTTGTAATTTGTATTTCAAAATTATTTTGTTTAGTTTTAATTGAATCTGTTTACACAGAGCCTATCTTGAGATATACCCATTTAGAATTTTTTTGGTTTTTGTCGAGTATCTACATGAACACATTTTAATTAATTGTTGCTACTAAGATAAGTGCAAACAGAAACAAAATCACTTTAATCGAATTATGTATAAGTACTTTAAAAAATAACATACCACTCTGTGCCTGTATAAGGCGTGATATCGTCCTGTTTTTTCTTTTAAATTGATATAGTATAACTACAAATCGCTGCTTTATTTAATTCTCTTTAAGAAAATGTCTCAATAATATTTTTTATTACTACTCAACTCTCCACCAGATATAGTGCGGCTCAAAATAAGTCGAATTGGCTAAACTTACCTTAGTTCAAAGTTGCTGCGTTTAGGTGTTATATGATCTTGAAGTTGCAATTTTGAAATATTTTTTTTTTATATAAATTTAAAACACCTTATGCGATTTTGCCAAAATTTGGTAAGTTGATCCTGCTCTATATGACAATCAACCCCATGTCAAAATTATCAGTAATATCAATCCATTGGCGTGGAATTTATTTTCTTTTAGTAATTACACCTTCCATAATTCTACGCTAAAGAAGAAAATATTTTTCAGTATAAAATTTAGATTAAGTAAATTATTTACTGCAAAAAACGTTCTCTTGATAAGATTCGATTACTCTCATGGTTTATTCAAAATTTGTAATTTTAATTATTGGCAGCAATTTTGACACAAAAATTAAATTAGGAAAACATGAATGCACGTTTATACGTGTTTGAAGTTTATATGTATTTTAATACACATGTACATGCATACGTGCTTGAACAAACAAGTATATACTATTGTAAGTGTGAAACTAGTAATACTGCAAAATGCACCCAAAGTCGAACTTCAGAGAGCTATATCTCAAAACCATGAGAACTTTTGTTCTACTCGTCGAAAACTAACAGAGTCTAGAGTTTCATCAAATTTGACCGAGACCCAATGACCTATGCGGGGTCCTTTAGCTAAATCGACTTATTTTGAGCCACACTGTATCTGGTGGAGCGTTGTAAAAATCTTTTAGGACACCCTGTACAAATCAAGATCTTTCAATTGCTATATTTGTAATTGTCAATGACGTGGAACTGGGTAGTGTGGTCCCTTTTTTAATAAAAATAAGTTATTTGTGAAAATATAAATAAGTTTATATAGTGCTAAGTACATATGTAAAATCTTTAAGGATCGTGTCTTTATAATTTTTAATATTATATGTCATTTACGAGATACTAAAGAAGTTCCAGAAGAATTTCTGTTATTTCTAAATTTACAAAACATTTGTCACGAGTTTTTTACTTAATATGCTTCTGTTTCCTTTCGCGATAGTTATTATTACCAAAAAAATTAAGTTCCAGAAACATTTGCTAAATACTTTTATCCAGTTTATTCTGTCATGCCGACCATCTATAATTTAAGACACTAAGTACTCAATAAAGAACTGGTTGTAGGTGTTGACGGAGTACCACTGAATATTTTATAGGGTTGCTCTTATTATTTTAGGGAACCGGGTTTGCACATTTACAACTTAATTTTGAAAATTAATCAATTTCCTGACTGCTGAAAAATTTCACTAGTCAGTCATTTTTATAAATCGGGACAGAAGTGTAATGTAAATAATTATAGACCTATTGAAGTTTTATCAACGCATGCAAAAGTTTTTGAACATATATTATACTGCAATTTGTGGAGTCATGGAAACAAGTCAAAGACTGTCATCATGGATTTATATCTAAGAGATGAATCAATATCTACTAATTTAACTAGTCATTTGAGAACAGATGCCAAGTGTCCACTTCGTTGCGATACACTTCATTTCTTAAATATTCCATAAAAAGAAGTTCACAGGATTTAAGTCAGGAGATCGTGGCGGACATGTTACCGGCCCTCCTCGTTCAATCCATCGCACTCCTTGAACTTCTCCCGGATGTTTTGTCGAAAATGATGAGGAGCACCATAGTGTAGTCGGATAACTAAGGGCACATCTTCTAGAAGTCCAGGTAGATCATTTCGAAGGAACTCGAGATACGAACCCTATCTATCCGATTTGGAAATATGAATAGTCCAATCAAGCCATCATCGACAATCCCTACCCAAACATTTAAAGAAAAGCATTGTCGGAAATGATCCATTGAATCTCGTGGGGATTTTCAAAATCCCATACATGAGTAGTATGAATGTTCCCATTCCCATTGTAAAAATAGCTCCACCTGTACCTAACATGTCACCTGTAAATCTGAGATTTTGAGCATTTTGTTGCGGCAACTATTCACAATATCTAATTCGTAAAGGATAATCCCTTGAAATTAAAGCTTGAACACGCTGTACATTGTAAAGACTGTTGATTGGGACATTCCTTGTACTTGTTGAGCGATTTGCCTGGTATTTATTATGAAATTCTCTTCAACAATCTCTAAAATATGTTCCTCAGCTGCTGCAATACGCAGCTCTAGACCTCACAACCACGTTGCAACCGCGGTAGAAGTAACTGAATTTGGCACAAATCTACCGGGAAATTAATTTCGGTATTCGGACTGGCCTACACTACACGGCGAGGTAAAGGTTGAAAATACTACAACTTCAATAATGTTTTTCTAACTATTCCCAAATTTATCGAATAGGTTGTGATTCACCCTATATAATATATAAAAATGCTTGGCGATGTACAAAGGGACGCATCAGTAATGGAAAATTGCTTGCAATCTTTAATTGTTATTCAGCTGAAATTGTATTCGCGTGATTATTTAAAAATGGGTGTGACAACTATTTTTCGAATTGAACTAAAGAATATTAATTAATGTTGGATACATATACATGTTCCTGGGCATTATTTATTACCGTAGAGAGTTATGTATACAGCGTGTCCAATCGGCAACTAAAGTAATTTATTGTTCTTTTGTTAATACGTAGTCTTTTCCACTTTGCTACAAAAAAAAAGGTGAAAAATGATTTTGAATTTTATTTAAGACGATTATATTTACTAACCGTTATTTATAACTGATACTGCTTCAAATGTCTTTGGTCCGTATTAAGAGCGGCAGCCGGCCTGAAATAAAAACAAAATTTGTAATAAATGATTTTAATGACGTCTGTTAACTTTTTGAGAGTGATTATATATACTTCATCATTTCACTGTCGGCATCTTCAGTGGTTACTCCGCAAAAGCTTCGCCGGGACTTAGTCACTCAGAAGTGTGGCGAAAACTTTTAAAGCATGGGATGCGATCAGTTACAGAGCCGGCTACGGGACGTCTCTCGGAAGACCATTATTAGCCGAGGTACGGTTGCGACCGTAGCATTCGTAATACACAACAGGGACTGAAAATAATGCGTGGGCGTACCCAGAGATATCGATAGCGGGTCTACCTCCACAAAGCCTAGCCCGATAACAACAAGGGCAGGTTAAAGAATCCCAGCTAAAGCTAGGGATATGCACTTTAATTCTGTTACTGCCAGCAACCAGTTACCAAGGTCATGGCATACCAATGTGGAAAATTACTAGGTATATATCAGACATCATTAAAATCATTTTTTCTGTACATATTTCTTTCATTCCGGGGCGGCTACCGCCCTTAGTACGAATCGGAGATATGTGAAGCCATATAGGTTGTTATAAGTAGCAGTTAGTAATTATAATAATCTTGAAAAATCTTTTAACTTTTTTTCATTTCAGGGCGGCTGCCGCCTTTAGAGTGGGCTGGGAATATTTAAAATGTATGCCTCCGAGTAGGTAGCAACTAGTAAAAACAATCACGCTGAAAAATTCAATAGCCATCTTCAATTATATTTTCCATATATTTTTCTTTACTGCCGCCCCTAGTACGATATGTAAAATTATATTGGGTGCCGTTTATAATAGATCGCCAAGAAATTTGACAGACATTATCAAAACATTTTTATTTTATATTATGTTGCTGCTGGGGTGGCTGCCGGCTCTTAGTTTTCGTTTACAAATATATAAAGGAGTATTTGTTCGTATAGGCCATTTGGATATTTTGATGATTGATGATAATTTAGCTTTGAAAAAACGTTGCTGACAAATATTTGCTGTTTTCACACCCACCCTTTCACACCCTGTATGACTAAAATCTAAACGTTTTCGGATACATGTGACTTTTCGTCTTAGTTCGAGGTCTAGAAAACGCAGTTCGATTTATGCTGCTACTTTTAGAATCACCTTGTATACACCTACTCAATTTGATATAGTCTAATTGTCTCATATAGTAGCCGCATGCAAATTTAGATTAGATAGATTAGATATATTTTTGTATTTTGTTTCAATTTATTATTTTTTTAAAATTAAATAACTTTAACGTGGTAATAAATCAAGAAGATCTGCAAACAATTACACAACTTGTCATTATGTACTGTTAACACCTCCATCTTTTATGGTTTAATCAGAATTAACTACTCTTTGTTTGAATTCTATTCTTTAGTGAATTTAAAGGCCATTGTTCAGTGGAAAACAGTTATAACAACGCCCAGTACATACATAATGATTCAACATTGTGCCTACTAAAAAGTTATAGACAATAATAATATTTCAACACCTAAAACAATTATTGCAGTGATACATTAACATTGACTGCTCACGTTGCAATGCTGCAGTATTATCATTATCACCATCCAGAGATATTCCATCTTTCGATATACAGGGAGATTGGGAGGAACCCCCAATATTGTAATGCGTTAGTAGATAAAAGTGTTTATTCTGGAGGTATTATAAATTATAACATTGATTAAAGTGTGACGCCTTTTTTTCCCTAGAATCTTTCGCGTATCCCGATTGCGAACGACTATTTCTAATTTTTCGTAGCGCCGGATATGACGTCACCAGAGTCCGGTTCGGCCGTCAGATTTGTGACTAAATTATTTTGTACAGCGGTGTTCGGCGGCGGTGAGTGACGTCACAAAGACGCAATTCAGGATATCTTTTTGATTAGTCTCGGGCGCCAGTTTCTCTATGTTTAACGTGGGAGAAACTCCACGTGAACTCACCCTCGGTTAGAGTAAACGTAAAGTAAGTAAAGACTATATGACTTTGGTCTTAAGAACGGCAATAATTTACAATTAAAATAAATAAACGGTCCTAAAATCAAAACTAGCTAAATATATTTTTTTACAATTTTCAAACAAAATATGAAACGGTTTGTTTCGGTGCTGAAAGAAAATATAAATTACCTACGAAATATCCTTAAAGTAAAACATACGGCATGAAATACTTTATTGATAGAAAATTTTTACAGACAAAATACGGACTAAACTATAACTTATACTTAGGGGACGGTTCCAGCGAGGTTCTGAAAATAAAAACAAAATGTATGGATTTAGCAAAAATCTTCTCTGAATTTATTTCGGCCCTGTAAATGCGAATAGAAAGCATTAGTTAAAAGCGGTTTTGAATTAATTGTAGCCAAGGAGAAAGCGCAAGCAATGCAGAGTAACAATATACAGCAATTGTTATTAACAAAACAAGTAAGCGAATAAATGGGACGGTTTTGGTCTAAGGGAAAATAACGCAGTTTTCGGATGTCTATACGGAAGGATAAAAACGAGTGCACGCGGTGTATCTCCTTTAATGGCGGTGTTGTGCACAGCCAAACCACCTCGGTGAGAACAACCCTGTACCACTTAGTCACCAACGACCCCTTAGTCGTCGGCGGTGTTGTCCATAGCCAAACCGACAACGAAAACGTCGTAGGGCTCACTGGCGTTTATCACTCGTCGGCGGTGTTGTTCACAGCCAAACCGGATGAGGACAACGTCGTGAAACGGCAAACAGTCGACGGCTCAGTCAGGTAGCGGTGTTGTGCACAGCCAAACTACCTCGTCCGTCAAACGTACAAGCCAGCCCGTATGAGTTCAAAACACCCAAACGGCGTGAAAAGGATAGGATTCAGAGGAAGGTAGATTGCTTACTTATTTCCTGGGCACTGCTGGGCTCTGCGGCTTCTCCTGGCTCGGTTGGTCTTCTTGGGCTGATCGGGAGAACTTCTGGGACTGGTTTTTCGAGAGCTGTTTTCCAACAACTCTCCCTTTTGCCTTTCGGTTCTTCACTTTTGTTAACTTACTCCCCACCTGAAAACCACAGGTCGGAGTAGGGCATCGACGGTTTAGTAAAAATTAGTGCCTACTGATAAAAAATTCGAGGGGTCGCTGGACTTAAACTAACAATAATAAAATAATATCTTCGGAAAATAAATTTACATTCGGGATGAACCCGGGTGGTTCATTACATTCCCCTTTTACTTCGGTTAACAAAAAAAATAAATAATTTTATTTTATCTTATTTTTTCAAATTCTAACTTAAAATTTTATTCAAAATGCATGAACTAAAATTCATCCTATTAAAGGGTGTGCCTCTTTTCAGGGTATGATACTTTATTAAGGGACACTTACCCTTTTTACAAACAGAAAAGAAGAAAATAACTCGGAAAATAAACAGCAACAGAAACTTCTCAAAGTTTCCTTCGGGGGAGTATCTTCATATTGTGGTGGTCTTATCCATGCGGGTTGGCATCAGCTCCTTTACATAGAGGCAGCATTGGATTACCTTACTGCGATGATCCATGGCGTCTGTTAGTTAGGTTACATTTTCTCTTACGACTTCAGGTTTAGATGTCGGCATGGGTTTCAAGTCTTTAATATGTATACGCTTTACTTTTAACCCAGAGTTAGATTTTAGATCATACACTACGGGGGAAATGACTTTGGTAACTGTGTATGGTCCAGAGAATTTCGGAGCTAGTTTTGACTCGAAACCTTTAACAGCAGATGACAACGGATTTTCCTTTTTCATTACTCGGTCCCCTACGTGACATCGCCAGTCACGTCGACGCAAATTGTAATAATGACTTTGGGAGTTAAAGGCTAAGACCAATTTTACCTTTACTTGATCGAAAACTTCTTGTAATCTAGATTAACGGTTAGCTCGATCTTCACGGTCAGTGTTGGTCGGAGTTTCTGCTGGAACAACTTCTTTGTTGCGGTACAATGCCTTTGGTACTTCTAACTCTCTGCCGAGGTTTAGGAAGGAAGGTGTGAATCCGGTAGATTCATGGCGGGCACTGTTGATTGCAAACTTGAAGTCAGCTAGATATTGATTCCAGTGGCGGTGGTCCTGTTCACAGAATTGTGCTATCATTGTCTTGATGGTACGGTTTGTTCTTTCAACAGGATTCGCTTGCGGGGTATACGGTGGTGTAAAGCGGTGGTGTATCTCTAAGTCTTGGAGTAATTTTCGGAACAACCGACTGTCATATTGCGTTCCATTATAACTTATGATCTCTTTAGGGCATCCGAAACGACAGATGATCTCCTCGTAGAGGGCTTGAGTAACGTTTCAAGCGGTTGCACTTCGGAGAGATCTAAATTCCACCCACTTGGTGAAGTGGTCCTGAAACACAATTAGAAAACGGTTGCCTTTATTAGACCTTGGTAGTGGTCCAACTAAGTCTGTGCTAACGGTCTCCCAAGGTTGTCGAACCACGGATGGTTGCATCTTCCTCGGTGTTGTTGCGATGTCTTGTAGCGTTGGCATTGTAAACAGCTTCTCACGTAATTGGTTACTTCTCGGAACATACCAGGCCAGTAATAATGAAGTGCTATTCGGGCAATAGTTTTGGCAATGCCCATATGTCCAGCGGTGGGCACATCATGTTTTTCATTCATTACGGATGGTCGCATTGGCTTTGGTACGCATAACTTCCATGGGTCACTAAGTTTTGGTTCAGTTAAATCTCTAGAATCCCATATGTGTCTATATAATCGGTTATTGCGGATGCAATAATCCGGAAATGCTTCTGGATTCTTCTCAACTTCTTTCTTTTTATGCTGATACCATAAACATTCGGGTGTTCCTTCTATAGAGCATAGTCCTACGGTGTCTCCTGTAACAGTATCGGGTATGGGTTGTCGTGACAAGGTGTCAGCTACCCGATTTAGTGCTCCTCTGCGGTACTGGATGTTGAAGTCGTACTATTGCAAAAATATGCTCCATCTTGCTAGTCGGCCAGTCGGACTTTTAATGGAATGCAACCAACGGAGTGATTGATGATCGGTAATGACGGTAAAGTGGTAGCCTTCCAGATATGGTCTCATTTTTTTGATTCCCCATACTATCGCCAAGCATTCTTTCTCTGTGGTGGAATAGTTTTTCTCGGCAGGGTTGAGGGTGCGGCTGGCATACGCTATGACACGTTCAGTTCCCTCGATAGTTTGTGCCAATGCTACTCCTAGACCAATATCTGAAGCGTTGGTTTGTAAAACAAACGGTTTGTCAAAATCGGAGCATGTCAATATAGAGGCTTCGGTAAGGCATTTCTTTAAAGTTATACACGCGTTGTCCTGTTCTGCAATCCATTTCCAATGGTGACCTTTCTTTAATAATCGTATCAGTGGTGAAACTATCTCTGTAAAGGACGGAACAAATCTGCGGTACCAGGATGCTGTACCTAAAAAACGTCGGACTTCACGCACATTTTTCAGTGTTGGGAATTTATTAATGGCGTCTACCTTTCTGGATCAGTACAGATTCCATCGGAAGTGACTAAATGACCTAGATATTTCAATGATTTTCTACAAAATTGACATTTGTCTGGATTTGGTAAGTTGGCCATTCGTAGTCGGCGGAATACTTGCTTAAGATGTTTTAAATGGTCTTCAAATGTTTCTCCTAGAACAATTATATCATCTAAGTAAGCAAATGCATGTGGTTCCAGTTCCGGTCCAATAATGCTATCTAATAAGCGCTGAAATGTAGCCGGGGCGGAGTGGAGACCAAACGGCATTACATTAAATTGAAATAGACCTCGTCCGGGAACAGTTAAGGCGGAGATAGGTTTGGTTTCCGGTGATAAAGGTATTTGCCAATATCTCTGTTTTAAATCGATGCTAGAGATATATCGTGCTCATCGTAATTTATCTAGGATGGCATTTATGTATGATAGAGGGTATGCATCTTTTTCAGTAATTTCGTTGATTTTTCTAAAATCGATGCAAAATCTTGGACGTCCATCCTTCTTTCGCGCTATTACAATAGGTGAACTCCATGGGCTTGATGACGGTTCTATTATCCCCTCGTTTCAGATGGAAGCTACTTCTTGATTAATAATGGCCTGCATTCTTGGATTCTGGGGTCAGCATCTTCGCTTAATTGGCTCTGGCTGGGAAAGGCGGATGTGATGTGACACTAGTTTTGAGGTGCCTTTAATTTCGGAAAAATTGGGTAATTCTTGGTCCAGAAGTCTCAATTAGGTTTCTTCATCTCCAGTTAATTGTAAAAATAATTGTTTTACAGAAGGATACAAGGATATTGCTGGCATCGTGTGAACTTCTTCGTCATTGGAATAAATCGTGTTAGTTTGTAAGTCCATCTTACAATTACATTTTTTTAAAATGTCTATCCCAATTATCATGTCGGAGGTCAAGTCCGGCAAGTGAGGTATTAATTCGGAACAGGTTGTCCTACCTATGGAAAATACTATGCTTTAACCACCATGAATGGATACTCTGAGTCCATTTGCCAATTCTATAGTTGGTGTTGCTATTTCTTGGAATGGTATATCTAATTCTTGACAATATTCCGCTATTCTGTTACTAATATAAGTAAATGAAGCGCCTGTGTCTACTTGTGCTGAGAAATTCTTATTTCCAATTTTTATTTGGACCTACGGTCGCTCGTCTACTCCAGCGATTCCTGAATAATTAGAGGTTGAAGCATTAGTGCATCCTCAGTCACGTGTCATCACACCATTTCGTCCACATCTTGAACAAAATAGTCTTGGTGGAGCTCGGCATTCGTACCGGTTGTGACCAGTTCGACCACATCTCCAGCAAATAGTTCTTGGGGCGGCGGTAACAGGTGGTGTTGATTGTTCGGGCGGAATATTTCGTATTTCTGGTTGTTGTTCGGGAGGGTTTCTTTGAACAGGATCTGGTCTTGGTCGATTGGTTTCTGGTAAGGGCCTAAGTTGTGTTGGTGGATTGACTGGTGGTTGATCCCTAGGAGGCGGCCTATTTCTTCGTTCTGTATTATAGCTAAAGGGTACATGGCGGGGTTTAAGCTCTTTGCTTAGAGTTTCAAATTCGTCGATCCTGGCTACCAGTTCACTAATATTACGGATATCATTTTGTCGTATGTATTGTCGATATTCGGGTAGCATATTTGCATACAGACGACGTAAAGTCCTTTCTTGTGAAAACATTCCATGGCGTCGAATTAAGGTTTGAAATGCCATTACGTATTCTCGACCAGATTCACTCGTACTTTGATTGCGCCGGTGTATTTGTCCTTCCAGGAAGTCTTGGTAGTCTGCCGGTAAATAAAATAGTTTGAAATCGGCTAAAAAGTCTTCCCATGTACTCCAGGACTCTCGATTGTTTCGGTACCATGCTAAGGCATTGCCCTGGAAAACTTCAAATAAGGCAGGTAGTAAGTCAGAGGTTAACATTTCACTCTTTTCTTGCAGTTCATACAATTTTTCTAGAAATTCTGCGGCGTCGGTTTTTCCATTAAATTGTAATTTCCAGTTCCGCACTTTGTCATAGATGTCACTGATGCTGCGCCTCTTGGCAGTTCTTCTAGTTGACTCAAAACGAGGTGGCAGATATTCGGATACTGCTGAAGAAAATGCCTCATCTTGGTGATTTTTTCCTGACTTTGGTGGGCCGTCCCTAAAGAAGGTTACCAATCTCTTTCTTAGCGTCGGTAGCGTTCCTTTTGTGGTTAAAGAGAATTTTTTTAATTCTTTCACTAGCTCATCTTTTTTAAGCGTATAAATCCAGCTTACTCGTGCTGGCGGTGCTCCCTCATCGCTAGAACTGTTAGATTCTCGCTGTTGCGGATTATTTCGAGCTGTATCGGACGGCATTTTGCTAGTTGTTGAGTCCCGCTGTATTCTGGATTGAAAATTTCGACCTCGAATTCCCTAACTCCTAAACGATAGCTTAGATCTTATCGACACTAACAGCAATCGATTGTACACCCTCGATTTACTTAAGAATGAGGGGTCACTCGCTATACTTTGTCCGTGTCCTTGATCTGGAAAACTCCGGGTGAAAAATCCGGGTTAGAGTCTAAATCTTCGTCTGTGATTTGTTTTCACTTTTATTAAATATTCTCTATCAGGTTTTGTCAAAATCGTGTTTTCCAGTGATTTTTCGCCTATATCTTGGTAACAGAATGTCGGATCTTTCCGAAACTGGTTCCAATCGCTTTATCACCCTCGAAAATTATAAAGATGACACCTCACACGCTACTAACGTGGTTAGGAAAGCTTCGGGTAAAATCGGCCAAAATCGACAATTTTCGGAAAACGATTGTAAATTCACTTCTAGGTGTTGGTCTTGAATTTTAGCCTTCTATCTCGACTAATAAGGGAAAAATCAGCTTCTATTTCCTCCGGGAAAAGTCGAATCTGCTTGTTCTCGTCTGCAATCCGTTTTCTGACTCAAGCTCTATACGGAGGAGTTATTTTTACAGGTCCGATATATTCGAAACAGGTTGCGACAAATTCGGGCAAAATTGGCAAATTTCGGTTTTCGGTCATAATTCGATCGAAAAAGTTTTACAGTATAATTAAATTTTCCCTAACTTTAATATTAACAAAGAACTGGTAGTCAGATTTTATTAATGCCTAATAAAATGGTAATAGTCCTAATTGCAAATTTTAAAGATGCACACTGAAATTTCTGTTTTCAAGTTATAGTCAATAAATAATGATACTTTAATTTAAACAAAAGAAAATAACACTCCCTGGTTTTATTTAAACAAAGGAAAACAACGGTCCCTGCTCGTTTAAACAAATGAAAACAACGGTCTCTGCTCGGGCGCCAAATCTATGACGCCTTTTTTTCCCTAGAATCTTTCGCGTATCACGATTGCGAACGACTATTTCTAATTTTTCGTAGCGCCGGATATGACGTCACCAGAGTCCGGTTCAGCCGTCAGATTTGTGACGCACCTTCTCGGACTAAATTATTTTGTGCAGCGGTGTTCGACGGCGGTGAGTGACGTCACAGAGACGCAATTCAGGATATCTTTTCGGTTAGTCTCGGGCGCCAGTTTCTCTATGTTTAACGTGGGAGAAACTCCACGTGAACTCACCCTCAGTTAGAGTAAGTACTCAGGCAGCTACAGCGAAGAAAGTTAAATTGCAGGGGTCTGTTGTATTTCTTTTAATCCCAGAGAGCAACAATACTAGTTTTATCGTTGTAGTGATAGTTTTACTTTTCAAATAAACAGAATTGTCAGTGTAGAACGGTAAAAATCTGTTTAAGTCCCTTTTTTGTTAGATCGGAATTTTATCAAAGTTACTGATATGAATGAATACAACACATTCTTTCTATAACAAATTTTATTTGGTCAAATGGAAATAAATAATTGTCAGTTGAATAGTAACTATATGACTTAGTCTTAAAAACCGCAATAATTTACAATTAAAATAAATAAACGGCCCTAAAATCAAAACTAGCTAAATATATTTTCTTACAATTTTCAAACAAAATATAAACGGTTTGTTTCAGTGCTGAAAGAAAATATAAATTATCTACGAAATATCCTTAAAGAAAAACATACGGCATGAAATACTTTATTGATAGGAAATTTTTACAAACAAAATACGGACTAAACTATAAACTTATACCTAGGGGAAAATAAAAACAAAATGTATGGATTTAGCAAAAATCTACTCTGAATTTATTTCGGCCCTGTAAATGCGAATAGAAAGCATTAGTTAAAAGCGGTTTTGAATTAACTGTAGCCAAGGAGAAAGCGCAAGCAGTCCAGAGCAACAATATACAGCAATTGTTATTAACAAAACAATTAAACGAATAAATGGGACGGTTTTGGTCTAAGCGAAAATAACGCAGTTTTCGGATGTCTATCCGGCAGGATAGAAATGAGTGCACGCGGTGTATCTCCTTTGATGGCGGTGTTGTGCACAGCCAAACCACCTCGGTGAGAACAACTCTGTACCACTTAGTCACCAACGACCCCTTAGTCGTCGGCGGTGTTGTCCACAGCCAAACCGACAACGAAAACGTCGTAGGGCTCATTGGCGTTTATCACTCGTCGGCGGTGTTGTTCACAGCCAAACCGGATGAGGACAACGTCGTGAAACGGCAGACAGTCGACGGCTCAGTCAGGTAGCGGTGTTGTGCACAGCCAAACTACCTCGTCCGTCAAAAGTACAAGCCAGCCCGTATGAGTTCAAAACACCCAAACGGCGTGAAAAGGATAGAATTCAGAGGAAGGTAGATTGCTTACTTATTTCCTGGGCACTGCTGGGCTCTGCGGCTTCTCCTGGCTCGGTTGGTCTTCTTGGGCTGATCGGGAGAACTTCTGGGACTGGTTCTTCGAGAGCTGTTTGCCAACAACTCTCCCTTTTGCCTTTCGGTTCTGTTATAGTTAGAGCTCCTCCCGATTCTTTTTGCAAAAATACAATTCAAAAAACGCCTAAAAATAAAGCAGACAAGAATAAACAAGCAGACGATACCCCGACAGACCGGCGCCAGCCTAAATTGCCTACCTGAGCCCGCGCAACCCCATTGGCCGAAAATCCAAAATTCGCAACCCCATTGGCCAGGGCGAATCCGTATAAATATAGACACCCCTAGGAAAGGGTCAAAACCGGGGCGTTTTCGAGATTCAGCATCCCGGCGCCCGCCTAGGCGGGTGCCGTTACCCCATCCTTTCCGCGACGCTGGACGATAGGGCCTTTACGGTTCTTCGACCTAGCGTCTCCCTAGAGCCACAGTGCTAATCCTGACTAAACCCAAACCCCTACCTGGTCGGAGGCGTTCGCGCCGCGACCAAAGCATGACTACCCCCGGGGGTTAACGAGTCGGCGAAGAAAGAAGAGAAGACAGAAGAGCGCCAGAAGATAAGCCCTTGCCGACGGGGCTTGCCAGGACAGGAGGAGGTTCCTCGAGCCGCCGGCATCGGCCGCGATTGCGGTCGAGGCTGACCGGAGATAAGGAACCCACCTCTACGAGGCGTCCGGGCCTACAGCGATGAAGTGGGTAAAGAGAGATAATCCCTCTCGACCCCGCTCATCCGAGGTCACACATCCAGCCAAGGATATTGGCGAGATTCAGCATCAGTCCTTCGACGCCGTCAGAGTGTGAACATCTCCAGTATTTTCATCAGTGTTTTCAACAAGTGCCCTTTGGCAGTAACATCGTTCCTTCGAACCTAAGTGCTACGACTCCTTCGAGTATTTTTAAATAGTGTCAGCCGTCGTGCATCGACAGTTATACCAGTATCTTCAACTAAACTAGTGCAACGATACCATTCGCCGCTTATAAAAACAGACAATATCTCTTCGCAAGTGCTTCAAATATCGGCCGTCGCTTTTAAGCCGCGATTTTTCCTACATCTTCGGAATACCAGTGTGTTCCTGGCGCCCAAACTTACTATCAAACCAGCACGTAGCCTTTCTCTGGACTCCAAGTGTGGATCCCGAACCAACGACACGCCCTGAGATCATCGAAATACATAATCACGAAACGTCAACGACAAAAAACCGGTCGCAAATAAGAAAACCGCGATCCACAAAGAACGTATACGTTTTTTACGACGTCCAAACCAGAAAAAGAAAGGAGAGAACGTTTATAGTTTTTCACTTTTGTTAACTTACTCCCCACCTGACAACCACAGGTCACGGTGGGAGATGCGCGTGCGGTGCGTGATTTCGGAGTAGGGCATCGACGGTTTAGTAAAAATTAGTGCCTACTGATAAAAAATTCGAGCGCTCGCTGGACTTAAACTAACAATAATAAAATAATATCTTTGGAAAATAAATTTACATTCGGGATGAACCCGGGTGGTTCATTACAAAAGATCTAGTAAATCGAAATTAATGAATTGAAATTTCACCGTCCGCCTCGATGCACGCATCAACTCGTTTGTGGATTGCAGGGTAGCTTGTTGAAGTGCACGGTTATTTTCTCTTATGAGTGCTGCACAAATGACAGATCCAAATCGGATAGCCAATTAATAAAAATAATATCAGCATATTCTCGATGACTAAATGTGACAGGCATTACGAAATTATGTGTGTACAATACCGACTAAACGAACGCATACGTAAAAATAAATTCGACAGACAATAAAATAAGCGTTTAAATCCCAAATGTCGTAATAAATGTGACAATTGGTAATCACTAATGTGAGTTTGATTTAGAATGCATGATCTACTCAAAATAAAATATCAAATAACACCTTTCGCAAACATTGCTTTTTCAGTAACCGTTAATATTCGACCATATGTTTATTAGGCTTTTTTATTCACTCTTGCTCCCTAAACACTACTTTCAAATATTGGGGGTTTACCCCAATCACCCTGTATATACGGTATGGTATTATTTATATTGCCAAATATGACGTTATGGAAACGTTTTTGTCCTGATTGAGTGATTATGCGTAATGGTTCAATTTTAATGATAAACAGCAGTAGTATAGTATCTCGCACGATAATAGAATTACATTCTTTCCATAGATTAAAGCAGCGTTTTTCAAGCGGTAGTTCACGAACTCTCAGGGGTCCGCAAACCTTATGAAGGGGGTTGGCGAAAAAATTTTGAAAAGACGAAATTTTAAGTCCTAGTATCACAGAAAGCAATAATCTGTAACGCGACGAGATGCTACGCCACGCCGCTAATGATGCGAATATATTCTCTTACGATATGGAACAGTATTAAGGTCTATTTACACACATCAGTTTAGCGTCAGTTCAGGATTGCGGTGCGACGGCCGCGACCGCCTAGTCCGTTTCCTCCTTAAGGGTGAGGATAGACACAGCGGTTTGTGTCGCCTTGGCAGTTGAGTTGGCTGTTAGGTAGACCAAGACACATACAGATGTTGCAACCACCTCATTTTTTTTTTAAAAATATCAGCCAATGAGATGAACCACACGTCGCAGCTGTGAAAACCGCTGTGCGTCATCGCTCATATACAGGGTGTTTTCAAAATAAGTAGCACAAATCGTACAGGTGAATCTGAATATAAATAAAAATAACACTTTTACATGAAAATGACCTTAGTAAAATGTTCACCCCTTAGGACATACAGCCCTTCAAAAATGTGGAATAGCGACTGTAATTTGAAAACCAAAAAAGGTATGATAGTCAAATTTTACACAAATTTTCTACTGATGTATGTGAATATTTTAGAAAATTTCTGTCCTCTAAGTTATTTTTTGCTACTATTTGTTTGACAACAATAATGGAGTGTTCAAAAATACCAGATAATCTGGTTTAATTTAAAATTTTTAGCTCTCTTACTTTTTTTCCATAAAAATAACCGTTTATTAACAAATAAGTAAAATTCATTATCATTCGCATTACAATCACACGATTGCAACTAAGAAATATTTACGAAGGCGGCTGTCATGATAATTACTGTCATTAGACCTTTTGTGACTTTTCTACTTGCTGCAGCATAGTATTTCCGAAATTCAAAAAATATTCGCAGCATAATCAACATATTCATTGTTAGTAAAATTATTGCTCATAATTCTTTCCAAGAATCGTAAAAAAAAATTTAAATAGTAAATCTAAGGAAGCACTCACAAAAGATTTAATGACAGAAATTAGCATATCAGCCGCCTACTCACATATTCCTTAGCTGCAATCGTGCGAGTTTTTTTTTGATAATATACGGTTAGTTTTGCAGCAAAAAAGTAGGATATGTAAAAGTTTTAAAATAAACATGGCTACCTGCTATGTATTTTTGAATACTCAATTTTTGTCTAAAAAATAACTTAAGAGATGCTTATTTCAACCCCTTGTAAATGGTTGAAATTTTCCAAAAATTATTTAGTAGTTGCGCATGTATTAGTAGAAAATTTATGTAAAATTTGACTATTATACCTTTGTTGGTTTTCAAATTACAACTGCTATTTCATTTATTTTTATTGGAAGCTTTAAAGAGCTGCGTCTCCTCAGCGGTAAATATTTTACTAAGATCATTTTTAAGCAAACATGTTTTTTTTAGCTGTAGATTCACCAGTACCATTTGTGCTACTTCTTTTGGAAATACCCTGTATAGTACTGATTGGGCTGCCGAGTTAACACAAACCGCTGTGTGTGTTATAGCCCTAAGCGTTATATAGACACAACGGTTTTCGTTCATTTTTTTTTAAACATCTTGGCCAATGATATGTAAAAACTTGTGTATGTCGTCTCTCGTAAATTGTGCCAATTCGACTGCCCAGGCGGCACAAACTGCTGCATCTGTCGCTCTTACTAGAAAAACAAGCTAACATTAACCTAAGAAAGGATTGTTATCATACCTAGAAAAAAACTCAAAACATTTTTCGAAAATATGTTATGAATTTGTGGTTGTACAATTTGTGCAATTTTATTTATAGTGCAAAAATTATTATCTGGTATGTCTAATAATTCATAAATCGCATAATTATGCGCCTATTGGCAACACTGCTTCCACTTCAGCCATTTGTTTTATACGATTCGCTAACTAGGCGGTCGCGGTCCCGTCGCGTCGCAGACTAGGTTAGTTTCTTACTCGTCTAGTAAAGAATGTTCTAATGCTTCTACACGTTTGCACTAGCAGGTTGCTCCGCTGGACTCGTCGCGTCACGGTTTCTGAAAACTTTTTGGATAGTTTCGGTCAGTCTCATCAAATAATAGACCTAATAAAAATAAATCCTACACAGAACTTATGTTGACATCTAAGTAGTACAGTAGAACTATTCGGAAGGGTTTAGAGAATGACATATGTGCGACTGATTTTGTAAAAGTTCGGCTCGACACAGAGTGGTCCGTGATGCATCTAGACCGCGACCTCATAGTGCGTTCTCTCCTTAATGCTACAGCGAATGGAGCGAACTGAAATTTTCCTGGAATGCACTCGAAAAAATCAAGAACGTCTCCCGATATTGTATTCAATATGAAAAATCCCCTGTGAAGTTAACAGGGGGTTTACCAATTTATTTTAATTTTTAAATAGAGTTCGCAACGAAAAAAAAAAATTGGGAACCGCTGGATTAAAATATTCATTTAATTATTAAACCGCTGCGTCTAGGACCGTCCTAGTGACAATTTTTCGATGCATAATTGAAATTTAATTTACATGAAAAAAATGCAAACAGAACTTTTTCGCATAAAACTTTTCTATTACAAATATTATCAGGAAGCTGTAGTTTAATGTTTATACATTATACACGCCGTACCCTATATAGATTCATTGTAAACAATAGTGGTATCAAAAATAGAAGTTCCTGTCAAAGTGGAGATTGCTCACACTTTTACTTTTATAACACGGCAAAGTCTATATATTCGTATAGTGAAAAAACTCGGGTAGGTACATATTCATTAAAATCATTAGCATTACATTAAAATAATGGGATTAGCTTATTCGCAGTGTTGTGCTATCGTGATATGTCGACACGTGCTAACACGTCATGTGTTGAAGTATTGGATAAATGTCCTGAAATTCTACAAATAACAATAAATATACATGCTACAATGACACTTGTTTTGTATTTTAACAAGCCTTATAAGATGTTAATTACAAAAACGTGGTGTACTATATAGCAACAAAACAATATATCTAATGGATAATATTTATTTTTAGAAGTAATTTTAATAATCGTCATAGCCTGTAACAACTAGTTAGATGTACTTATATGATAGTCAATAATTGATTATATTGTAATGCATGTTACCTGCAATTAATTAGTACTCTGCAATCGAAATACAATAGGCAATTATTTACTTCTTGCATATTTAGCTAATAAATATTATTTGTAAAATAATGCATACAACGCAATAATAAAGATGATAATCATCTGCAAAAGAAGATGACAACACTGTTCTATTAAGTTAAAATTCTGCTCTTGTCATAAGAACCATGAATTTCATGGTATTGTCTGATAATAGAAAATGAAAGAACAAACTTACCAATGTCTAAAATTTGTATACTGGGCGTCTGTATGTAACTAATGAATCTAAAATAATGTATTAAAGAGAAGTTTGAAATAATATATGTTAACTATATTTGCTTTCCTTAGAAGTTCATTGCGACAATCCCACTCCACCAGAAAATGGATACATTCAAGGGAATGGACCTTACAAAGCAGGAGATGTGGTTCAGTTCAATTGTAATCCTGATTACATGATGGAAGGACAGCCTATTATAGCTTGTCAAGAAAATTCAAGATGGTCTGGAAAATTACCAAAATGTAAGTTATATACAACACCTTCAGTTGCTAATAAATCAAATAGATTCTACATCAAATTTAATGGGGGTGGGTCAAATAATATTTTGTCGAAAAATGTCTCGTCCGAAATGCAGGTTGAAGTTGAAAGGTACAATTTTGGAATGATTTCTAATTTATCATGGAAAGTACTAATGGAGACCTCCATGTAAATACAAAGAAATAGTTGCACGAACGATGTGTTAAGTGATATGTATTTTTCATTTGTCTGATTTTTCAATGTGTGGTTTTGGTGCAACATAACTAATACTTTTAACACAAAGGCTTAAGTAATTTTCCTAAATATCTAAATAAATAGAGGAAAAAATTATTTACTATTGGAACAACTTTTATATGCGTACTTCCCTTTGCTCTTTGATTTACGTACTTCTGTTTAATACTCGATTACATTATATAGGTACCTATTTATTTATTCTAGGCGTTCAAGCATGTTCATATCCTGGAACAACAATTAGCGGAAGGATGTCCTCTGTCAAGTTCTACTACAAAATAGGAGAAAACATAACATTTACCTGCGAGGAGGGTTTGCAACTGAGAGGAGCAGCAATGTTAAAATGCCTGAAGAATGGAAAGTGGTCTAATGCAATACCCACTTGTGTTACAGATAGCACAGAGAAGAAGAGAGAAATATCCGTCTATTAGTTATAGGTATAGATACATATGTATTTTTAGCTGAATCAAGTCATATCGAGGCAATACTTATAGTGATATTTTTATGATGCATAAAAATGGTTTTATAAATTGTATCAATTTAATTTCTGCAATAATGTAAATTTAATATTGCACTTGAGAAACTGATATAAATAGAACTACTGTAAACCAAGTTAGATGTAATTTAGATCATATATCGTCAATATATCAATTTTGTAATATAATAGATTTTTTTATGGCACAAAGATTTGAGAAACATTTTACGCACAAGTAGATTTACGCACTAATACGTCTAGACAAATTTTTTAATAAAGTTGTAAATTAAATTTAGCATTTTATTTATATGTATGCAAATTAGTTAAAAAATATAGTTGTATATGTAAATACTATAATAAAAAATTGCCCCAAATAATTGATTTTAATTTCTCTTTGGATTATGAAAGTTTGAAAATTACAAGAAGACAAAGTCAAACATTTTATACAGGGTGTCCCTGAAACGCATATCCCAGTGAGCCACCCTAGATTCTAAAATACGACGATTGCAAAAATGCACCGTTTTTGAAAAAATATCAATAACCGGTTATTAAAAGAAAAACATTAAACGATTAAAATAAAATTTGGTATATGAAGATATATTGGGGTAAGATGCTTTTTTTGATGTAGTTAACTGGATACCTCAGTTAAAAAAATAATCATATATTTTTTTGTGTACTTTTTATCTGATGACTTTTTCTGCTAAAACTTTTTTAAGTAAATTCTGTCTCTTCCAAAATTTTGATAACTTAGCGTTTAGTCGCAAAAATGCAAATAGGTCCTAACATTTATTGCAAAATGACGAGGAGCACCACATTAATTTTAATAAGTAGGGGTACATTTTTTCCGTTGAACTAGAAAATGGACCCCTGCTTATAAGAAGGAAAATGTGGTTCATGCAAGTTTCTCTGTACATTAAAACGTTTTTATTATTGGTTTATACTTACAACTCTACATTCAAATCGATTTTGTTACAAAATGGAGTTTAGAAATATTTGATTGAATGTGTTTTCACAACAAAATTTTCACTTCGTCTGTTGGAAACTGACAGTATCAAAATAACGCAAATGAAGGAACATTATTGTTTTCTTTCTAGTTTTATATGAATACCTGACATTAGTTAATAAACATCATTACCAAGCAAACAAAGATAAACCTTATGTTACTAATTAAAATATCAGAGAGAAGATGATCTACTTGAGATATAAAATTGATAAACAAGCAAAGACAGTTTAAAAATAACAATTGATAAATATCTACGTTTCAAATGTTCCTTTTAATTATTTTAGTTTTTAATGATGCTTATAATTTCAAAACGCAGGAGCAATATGTATAAATGAATATAACAGTTCACAAAATGTAACGAAAATGTAAGTAATGTTTTAAAGTTGCTCATCTGCTCCTATAACTAAATTTTTAATACCCACATTTATAGGCTACTATAATAATATAATATACTTTTTTCCTAACTCCTCAATTCGAGTGTGTTTGAATGTTAATTGACATGTAGGTATTATTTAATGTTTCACATTATTTTATGGCTACTAACTTCAAATAACTAGTATCATAAGAACATGTAGATGCTAAATCTAGTGATAGCTTTACTAGCAAGATTAAAAAAAATGTTTTAGGAAAAGACAGTTCTGCTAGCTTGCGTTTGTCTTTGTAAGAAAATTGGAAAACCTAACCTTAACCTCGATTGTTCTCAAAATGTTTAGTTGTCAGAAAAATGTGCGCTTACCTACTCAGAGAAAAATAATGCATGCATAAAAAAAATGGAGCACTTACTTGAAGTAGGTGTTAAATAGTAATAGTTATTTCTCTACGTTCATGCAGAAAACAAAACTTTATTGAATTATATTTAGTGGAAAAATTTGTTCTTTATTGCACTAGTGCAATAAAATGTTTATTGCATTCATCTGTCACTCTACTACAGCGTTTTTTTTGTCTTCAAGTCAAATATAGACGTTCAAATCGATGTCATATTTTCCTACACTTAGTGTCATCTAAATGAAACAGGGTTTTTGTTTTTTGCATGAACGTAGAAAAAAAATTGTATGCAACTCGTACAAAAAGTGCTTATTGCACTCGGCGTGTGGACAATTTCACATCGCGTGCAATAAACACTTACTTTTTGTACTTGTTGCATAAATAACTATTATAAGAGAAGAAGGCATAGAGGCAGAAACTCAATAAACATATAACTCGAGAGGCCCTTAAGATAATTTTCGACGGTTGTCAAATCTGTATGATGTTGAGATGAAAGATTTTGAATAATGAAAACAAGACGGCTTAGCTTCAAATCACACTGCCTAGGTAATCGCAGAAGTGGAAATTTAAGGAAATAGTTCCTGACATGCTTAATGAATTACCATCGATGCTACAAGATACACTTTCTTCATTCGGATTTAGATTATTTCACGATCATAAACAGGATTATATGAGGTCACATGATCTGGTTCTAATATTGAATTTTTAATAAATTTTCCTCATGGTTATGTATTGGCTATCTCCTCTTGTGGGTTATATGCTTATTGGGTTATTTCTTCTTTTGGGTTATGTGTTTATTGGAAGGCTAGAAAACCATGAGGATTGTTAGAACCAGATTTGTCAGTGCTGAACCAGACCCGAATCATCTTAGCTCGCTTTAATTATGTGTTCTTACTCGCAAAGTGTTTGGAAGTTCAGGGTGTCCACGGACAACCCGTAAAAAATACAGGGGGTGATTCTACATAAGAAAACATGTACATTTTTTCAAAATTCATGTGTTTAAATATTCATCTTATATTACTAGAATAATTTCAATTGAACTATTACGGGAATACTTGTGACTCTTATTATAAAATTAAATAAAAAATGAGATCGTTGCAACGTATTAATTGGCTATTATTTTGAATTATCTTATTTATACTAAGGGTAGAGTAGTAGCATAACATTTTCAGTCCGTTATAGATTTGTGGTCAGTACAGTTTTAGAAATTTTAAGTTAATGTTATAGAAGAGCAAATATTTACAACATACAATTGCAATTTTTTATATATTTTTCTTTTTATATTTTACAGTTTTCTTTTTACTTTAAAAACGAATGTAACTTCACTTTTAAAAAGATTTTTCAACAAATCTTATTTATAGTTGAAATGCGTCATTACTGACATACGAAGTAATTATATATATATATATATATATATATATATATATATATATATATATATATATATATATATATATTAATTATTTTTAAGTTGAAAAGTCAATATACTTAGGTAGATACTACTAAATAGGATGTTACAACCCTTTTTTATATCGGTGCCCAAACTCAATTTATAAGATTATTCATTGAGAAAACTCCTTGAACTTGACTGAAAAGTTTTTGAACAGTTAATTATATTTTATAATAGGTTTACTAACAACAATTTTGCATAAAAAATACATCAGTGTGTAACGAAATAACAAATGACGCATGCATATTACTTTTTAATTATAACGAAAGTATAATGTATTGAATACGAATTCAATTAAAGTGCGTCGACACCTTATTATAATAAATATAGAGGAATGTTTTGTTCTTTAGAGTTCAACATTTTGTTGTCGCATCTACTGTTTTTTCCTTATGTAATTAATAAGAAATGGGTGTGTTAAACATTCATATTCATAGTGCACATTAAATTAGAACAAAAATATGTCACTAGAATATATCTTCTCTTCAACATTGCATTCAGGTAATTCGCAAATTTATACTTATGTAATAGTAATAGTAAGTAATAATACATATTTATTCTTTGATGCATTTTATAATGGAGGATAAGAAAATAAATTTGGTACGCTAAACGCTGAGCTTGGATAGATTATTTAGTAGCTTTGACTTTCCTTATTCAATGGAAAATGGGATTTTTTCATGAACCCTTCATTTGATATTGTACTCGTATTTTATAGGATACGCCATCATCATAAAACATTATTTTAAGGTAAGGTGCGCCATCTAGTTTACTGATCAAATATAAGTACTCTATTTATATAGCTCTGCTATTAGTTGAGCCATCTATATAAATTTATAGAAACTATTCTATGATTATTTAGCAATGGCGGTTCTGTCCATCAGGTGATCGTGTCGTGTAGTAAGTTTAATTTTTTTACAAATATTTTGCAGATATGTTTATGTAAAATAGTGTTAAGCATTATTTTTAGAAATATATGTAGTTTTAACACGTTCATCGCCCAAATAGAACAAAAAAATGCTCCGGGCCCCAATACTATTTTTTTTATAAATCTTTCTATTATATGTTGGCGACATCAAATAATGTTGTATAAAATTATTTTGGTCACATTAGAGTAAGAAAAAAACATTTTCAAAATGAGAACCGCCGTTTAAGTCTCAGAATGCCTGCGTGCTTTACGCCGCGTGCCTTATATGTCGGGTCTCACGTTTCTGCGAGTTTAGACTTGCTTTTCGCATGCTTGACACATACACAATACACATACGTACAATTCTCTGTAGAAGATACTATATAAGCGGTTATTTCTAAATATTATGCAGTAGATGGAAATGAGAGTGAGGATAACGAAAATGTGGAAGACATAATTTGGTCGCCGGTTATATTGACAAACCTACTATTATTTGCGATTATAACAATAGTAAATCTTTCATTGATCTATCTGATCAATTAACAGCTTATTCAACACCCCTAAGAAAGGGGATAAAAGGGTACCGTAAACTTGCATTTGAGTTATTACCAGGTACTTTCTTGGTAAATGCGTATGTTCTCTACAAAAAAATAACCAAAGATAATATATCCATAACAGTATTCAAAGAGCAGATATTTGAAAGTGCATTGAATACTGTAGAACCAGACATTTGTGAAAATGTACAACACGTTTTCGATGAAGTGCCCTCTAAGGGTTGCCTTAAATGCATTATTTGCTACAAAAAAAAAGCACCAATGAAGGTCGGAAAAAGGCACAGTTGCAGACACCAAAGTCTAGGTTCCAATGTCAACAATGTGCAAAATTTTACTGTTTGTAATAATAAAGTAATGTTTTGATATAAATTTTTTTAACTTCCATTTCCATTAACGAAACAAAAATTTTTTAGGCTCAAAAGTTTCATAAGTTACAATGTAATATGTGATCCATAGCGCGGTTTACAGAGCATAAAGTGGAAACAAGTTGTGACGCCCGTATGTTGAGGCACAGAGCCTGGAAGACTAAGCGGCCTAAGCGGCTCGGCTTACAGAAAGCGACCTACATTGCAGCAGGTACTTAACGCAGACCTCTCGCCCTGTTATGGTCCTGCTTTCTCATCCTACATTAGACATTGAAGAATCAAGTGACGATGATGAAGAAAAAATACTCATCAGAATAGATATTTAGAATCATCTGAGCCCCTTCTCTTTCCAGCTCAATTGATCAATTTAATGAAATTGTTTAGACCAGTTCAGATACCGATATTGATCAGAACAAGATGAAGGATCGAGTATAGCACTACAAGTGTAGATATGCAGTCATATTTAGACTATTGGAGTAAAGAATTTAGATATTGCAGATGTAATGCCATTGAAACGATATCAACAAATTAGAAGGTATATTCATTTTGTTAACAACAGAAATCTGAATAATGATCCCTATTTTAAAATAAAATCTGTTGATGATATTATAAGAAGAAACTGTTTAAACATTGAAAATAAAAATCAGCAAAGTATAGATGAGATAATCCCCTATAAAGGGAAAAAAGCCGAATCAAAACGTCAATATATAAAATCCGAACCAAAAAAATGGGGATATAAGATATTTGTGAGAGCGGGAACTTCTTGGATTAGTTAACGATTTTATCGTTTATGGTGGAGAAAACACATTTATACAACACTAGAATTTTTCAGCCGAGGACACAAGTATGGGATTGGGTGCCAAGGTTGTAGTAGGTCTTTGTCAGTTAATAAAAGATCGTCCTTGTTCAGCTTCTTACTTTGACAATTTTTTGACATCCTTGGATCTACTATACATCCTGCAAAATCAATATGGAATATTGGCTTTGGGTACTATAAGAAGTAATAAATTACGGAACTGCAATTTGGACGAAGACAAAGTATTGAAAGCAGAAGCGACAATGAAAATAAAACTACATGTGTAAAGTGGTATGACAACAAACCAGTGTTATTAGTCAGTACATTTGGTTCTAATGAACCAGTTACTACAGCTAAAAGATATGAATAATAACAAAAAGTCAAAGTTGATGTTCCCTGTCCCTATATAGTGAAACAATATAACTCTCACTTGGGAGGAGTGGATTTCATAGACATGCTCGTTTATTTATACAGAATTCCAGTAAAAACACGTTATTGGTATCTATCAATATTTGCACAAGTGATAGATATATGTCGAATAATGCCTGGTTGATTTATCGACACTACAGAAAATTATTAGCTGCTGAAGACAAAGAATTATCTATGAAGAATTTAGACATTCATACAAAACAATTCTTTCTCGTTACTCAATGGCAGGGTTGTCCACGACAAACCAGCTCAGTTTACTTTTTACTTTGCTTGTGGAAGTCGTGTCATAGATTTCTGTCTTATCATTTCACCGTATATTTAAAGCTAAAATTTAATTATGAAACATGTGGGAATATATATATATATATATATATATATATATATATATATATTTCAATCTAATGCTACTTTGAAGGTTTTAAGATGGAATGACAGACTTGCCCCACGCTATAACTCCATTATGCAGCATTCTCCCCTTGTTCATTTTATTCCCGACATCCCCACTTCATACAACAATATGTGTAGTGCAATAACTGAATCGGCCAATGTTGTTGGTTTAACTAAACTAATACGCGGTAATTGTGTTATGAATCACAATCACTATAAAAAGCCTTGGTTTGATTATGAATGTATAGTCATGAAGTCGGAACTTAAGGTACGGATTCGTTAGTGCGACTGCGGCTCCGGTTCGCGACTGCGACTCGTCGCCAACGAATAGGCAGTCTAAGACTGGTCTGGTTTGTAAGGAGTTCGTGCATCGCGTGTGGGGTTTTTATGAATGGATTTTTAACGAACAAGACCCTACACACTATTCGCGAATTCCTCGCATATCACGCATAGCGCATAACGAATCGCGAATTCACGCATAGTTTGTAGCGGGCCTAAATGTTAGCATCAACTACAGCATTTAGACTGCCTATTGGTCGGTGATGAGTCGCAGTCGCGAGCCGCAGCCGCAGTCGCACCAGCGAATCCGTACCTTTAAACACAGCCTTTCCACCTGTAGAGCAAACAGTTTCACCTCCCCTTTTAAGGAGTCTTATTTAAACAGGAAAAAAACAGTAACAACAAACTTATTAAATCCAAAATAATCTCGCACGAGAAGGCTCTTATTATCACGTTCAGTAATGCTGACCAAAGGCGTACCTTACGGAAATTTCATAGCAACATTACTCATGAGCTCCCTGTCGAAATATGGGAAATATTTTATGAGTACATATATTCACCAGCAGTATACGATAATACCATATACTTTGGTGTAAGGGATCCATTTCTTGATGCTTCTATCACACTAGAAAAATTGCATACTGCACTATCTTGGTGTAAGAATGGTAAATCACCAGGCGAAGACGTAATTTCTTAAAAAATCTTCTCTAGAACTGGCGCCTGTACTTATGTTCTCTCTTTAACCTTTAATGGGGAGATTCCTTTCTCTTGGTATAAGGGTCCCATAGACGATCCTACCAATTACCGGGGTATTGCTTTGATTAATTCTTCGCTAAAGTATTCACTAGTATTCTCCTTGCTCAACTAACTTCCTGGGTTGAATCCAATAAAATTACTTCCTGAATCCCAGTTCGGATTTAGAACAAACCGTAGGTGTATTGATAAGAGAATGATTTCTGCCGTAAGCTTAACATCCTTGAAAAATACGTACCAACTAATCGATTAATATTGAATACCCAAAAAACTAAGATTGTTTGTTTTGCTCGTGGCGGTCGTTACAGCACTTTTCCTTTTATACTAAATAATGAACCTGTATAGATAGTCCCTTGCTTTACCATATACATATCTCAATCATAAGAATTATATCCCAACTCCGGCTTTGCAATAAAGTTTGCATGAAATTTACTGTCAATGCTGTCTTTTATTCCATCAATCCATCCGAAATGTGTACACTTTGTAATAAATATAAATTGGAAAATATTGAGCATATATTCTTAGAATATACGCGAGTTTAAAACCACCTAAATTAAGAAATTTAACTTCCAATTCTCTTATTTCTCTACTGGATAACCTAACACCTAGGCGTGCGAAGTTATTGTTCAATTTTGTTGCGGGTTTCTTGAAACTCGGTTCATTTGTTTTGCATGAATAGGATTTATTTACTCAGAGAGAATTAGAATTTGTCTGTTTTTTTTTTATTACTTTGTCAATTTTTCTTTTTTTGTACTATCACAATTGTATTTTGGCATTTGTTTTTTTCTTCTTCTGTACTTTAGGTAATCTTTTTTTTTGTAAGACATTTATTTGAGTAGGTGTGTAGGTATGTGTTATATTTATATTGTTAATGTATGTGTGTTTAATTTCGGTAGCATATATGTTTTTTCTGTTTTTTGTTTGTCTTGTAAAGAGCAATGCAGAACCTCTTCCTGTAAATTTAATTATTTTGAAGGAATAAAGGATTATTATTATTATTAGGTCGGTCAGTGGTCGCGCGGTTTAAGGCGTCAGTACTTGAATCGAGGTGACTAGATCAGTGTTGGTTCGAGCCCAGCTGCCGGTGGTTCGAGCCCAGCTGCCGGTAGACCGTATATAAGCTATATTCGTGGAGAGGTTTGGCGCCCTCTCTGCGGGTATGGTAGGGTGGAATAATGTTGGCTTGGGTCAATGTGAGAGATTGATACCGGTTGATATTTGAGTACCCCCCTAATTAATGCGGTTTTCCAGGTTTCCCTCATTCCTGCACTTAATAGTGGTTAAGGCTTACCAACGTAAGTCGTTCCTGGGCGCAAATGCGCCCTGCTTAATAATAATATGCCGCCCCCTCTCCCGCACAAGTCTCTGACTTCTGGGCTAGAATGAGGGTTATTATTATTATTATTATTATTATTATTATTATTATTATTATTATTATTATTTATTTTTTTTTTTTTTGAAAGGAGCGTCGACTGCTAGGGTCATTGGCTCCTTTATCCTGAGTCAAGGTAAGTCCTTTTTTTATAGTTTTTTATATATATCAATGTCTCTTAAAAACTCTAAAGTGTTTCTGATTGCAGCCGTATTATTTAAATTCTCCTGAAACTCTGGCTTTATGAGAGATTGCTGTCTTTGGGCATCATAATGAGGACACTCACAAATTATGTGTTGAACTGTGAGGGCATCTTGGAGCAGGTTCAGCTCTCAACAGATGTTGATGAGTTAAAGCAGTGTGGCCTATACGTAATCTGTGGGCTTTTGTTGTATCTTCTCGAGGTAAGTTGTATTTACTATATGCACTTTTATTTAAAATTTTGTTTTGCAAAAAAATTTTTATGTCAGATCTCTTAATTAATTCTACATCAAGACAATGTTCTATGGTGGAAGAACGAGCAGCGGAATCAGAGAGCTCGTTACCATTAATACCTATATGACTGGGAACCCAAAGAAATGTAATACGGAATGAGTGTTCTATAAGATTTGAAATTGCGGATTGGATCATTTGTGTCATAGGGTCTCTAGTATACAAACTCTTTAAACTTTGTAACACACTCAGAGAATCACTAACGATTAAAAAATTTTGGTTCATTAAAATATACAGAAGTGATTGCCATACGGCATATTGTTCTGCAAAAAATATTGAAGACATTTTATGCAAAGTCCATTTAAAAATTTGTCCGTCTACAGCGAAAGCGCAACCGACCCCATTATTTGTTTTAGATCCATCGGTGTATATGATGTCTACAGGGGATAATTCATCTTTAATTTTAAGGAAGTTTTGGAGGTACAGGTCTCGTGGAGTTGATGTTTTATTAAAGTACTGTAAGTCTAATCTTACAGTAGCTTCCTTCACACTCCATGGGGGAATTTCATTCACACCTTCCGGGAACACATTAGGAAGTCCGAGAACCTCAATGCTGTCTAAAAACTCTTTAAATCTAAGACCCAGAGGTCTTGTAATGGTAGGTCTACTCGAGAATGTATTTTCTGGAGTGAATAGAAAATTGTGATTTGGATGGTTGGTTTGCGATAGTATATTGCTTATGTAGGAAATCATCAGTCTATGTCGTCTGTCTGTTAAAGATGGAATACCCGATTCCTCGTATAACTTCTTAATTGGGCTTGTGGGAAACGCACCAATACAATATCTAATTCCTGCGTGATGGATTATATCTAGTTTACGAAGTAAGCTTTTGCGAGCAGACGAGTAAACTGCACAGCCATAATCGAGACGCGATAACACGATAGCATTGTAAATTCTTATCAAGCATTCAGGATCCGCACCCCATTTCGAATGAGCTAACACTTTGATTACATTTAAGAACTTACGGCATTTATCGACGAGTGTATTGATATGTTCAATCCATGTTAATGTCCTATCAAAAACAAGACCCAAAAACTTCACAGAGTTAACACACTTTATAACAACATCATCCGCAAATAGCATGGGATCGTAGTGCGGTCTTCTGAGTTTGCAGAAATGAATGCAGTGCATTTTTTCTTTGGCAAACACAAATCCTATATCCTCCCCATTCTTAATAATAGAATTAATTGCCGGCTGCAGTTTGCGGGTAATTTCTCCCACTGTTTTACCTGATAGCACAATCGATAAATCGTCAACATAAAGATATCGCGATATTGAACTATCAATGTTCTCAGCGATTTCATTTATTGCTAGTGCAAATAGAGTGCAGCTCAGGGTTGAACCCTGAGGAGTTCCATTTTCTAAAGTGTGAATCTCAGAGAGAGTGTTTCCGATCCTGACCCGGAAATTTCTTTCGCTCAAAAAGGATTTTATGAGTAATGGGAGTTTGCCTCGTAGGCCGTATTTATACAGTTTATGTAAAACTCCGTATCGCCAAGTAGTATCATAAGCACCCTTAATATCAAAAAATACTGCAACACAATGTTCCCTTCTTCTGAAACTCTCTTGAATAGAGTTCTCTAGGGCAACAAGATGATCCATAGTGGACCTGCCTTTTCTAAAACCTGATTGGTATGGCACTAAAATATTTTCTTTTTCCAGGAACCACATTAATCGATTGTTAATCATCCTTTCGAATAACTTGCCCATACAGCTTGTTAAACTGATTGGCCGGAAACTCGTAGGTAGAAGAGGATTTCTATTTGCTTTTAATAAGGGGATAACTATGGCCTCCTTCCATTCTATAGGGTAAATACATTCATTCCATAGTTGATTTAAACTATGAAGCAGTACGATTTTTATTTCAGATGTAAGATTTTTTAACATATCATTTACCACGAAATCTGACCCCGGAGCACATGCCTTTGCCACACTTAGAGCGAATTCTACTTCCTGGATGGAAAATAGAGAATTGTAAGGTAAGTCTTCATTTGTATGAAAATTTAAATTTATTTCTCTTGCAGGTTTAATTTCAAGAAAGGAGGGGCTGTAGTTAGTTGAACTACTTGTTGCCTGAAATTGGTTGGCAATAGTTTCGGATATCACAAATGGATCCGTCGAATTGACCCCCGTTTCAGTCACAATACAATAAGGTGGATGAGAAATAGAATTTCAACTTATTGCCTTCACTTTCCTCCAAATCTCATTAATATTAGTATTAGACGATATTGTTGACGTAAAATTATTCCAACTATGTCTTTTACTTTCCAGGACGATTTTTCTAGCCTTCACTCTTGCTTTTTTAAAAGCAATTAAATTATCTATAGTGGGAGATTTTTTAAAACGGTTTAAAGACGTCTTTTTATTTTTTATTGAATTCTCAACCTCAGCATTCCACCAAGGTACTATACGACGAAGAGGTCTTCCACTAGATTTTGGGATGGAGGTTTCTGCAGCCGTGATTATGCATTCTGTGATACTTTTTGGATCATTAATTGATGGTTTAACTAACTTATTTCGAAAATCTTGCCAGTTTGCTCTTTCTAAAATCCACCTTCTTGGAATGGATTTAGCCGGCTCTTGACATTCTACTTCAATTAAAATAGGAAAGTGATCGCTATTATGGAGGTCTTGCACAACTGTCCATTTCAAAGAACTCGCTAATGCGCTGGATGAAAACGACAGATCAATTGCATCAAAGCAATTGGAGATGGTATTAAAGCTAGTGTGCGAGCCATCGTTTAGCAAAACAATATCATCCCTATCCAACCAATTTTCCAGACTAATCCCTTTGGTGTCACGTTTTGTGGATCCCCACAATGGGCTATGGGCATTAAAATCTCCAGTTACGACAAAGGGTTTGGGAAGTTGAGCAATAATTTTATCCAGGTCATCCGCCTGCCAATTTTGGTTAGGTAAGTATAAATTACAGACAGTTAAATTCTTGGGTAGCAGTATTTCAACCGCTACAACTTGAAGGTTTACAGAATGAATTGCTATTTCTCGATATGGTATATTGTCCTTTAAGAAAATAGCAACCCCTCCACAAGCTCGTTGAGCATCGCTTACATCATACCTAACAATATTGTACCCTCGACGAGAATACACCTGGTCTGGACTGAATTTGGTTTCTTGTAAACATAAGCATATTGGATCATTTTGAAGTAAAAGTCCAATATCGCAATATCTCTTGATCACACCTCTACAATTCCATTGAATTATTTTTAAAGCCATTTTTGTTTAAGTTAAATAAATTAACAGATTATAATAATGGACAAAAAAATACAACGAATAAATAAATAAATAAATAAATATATATATATAAATAAGACAAGAACAAATAAATAAAACTATGTATAAATAAAACATATCACAGATTTTTTATCACAGAATAATATCACAAATTCATTAGACATGCGAGTCCGTGTTTTCACCACGGTCCGGAGTTTGTTTCCGGGGCTTGCCCTTAGGCCAGCCTCGCTTTTTTGGTCTTTTCTTTATCTCTGCCACTTGCGAACTAAGGGATGTTTCATCCCCCGATGACAGAGATACTACTTGCTCCGGTGAGTAATCTCGTTTTCGTTTTTCCGGAGCGCTTACGCTAGGAACATTGAGCGTTTGCAATGGTGTCTCTTGTTTCATGAGAGGTGTTAGTGCGGTCACGATTTCAGGTATTAACTGATTTATTAAAGACTTATAGTCGATTTTTGGAGGGGAGCTAACAGCTTCTGCATAGGACACATTTGTTGTTGGGGTACTCACTGTAATTTTTTTCTTTGCTTCAATGTATGAAATATTTTCTTTAGCTTTTATTTCCTGAATTGCCGTTTCTTTTTTATAGACTGGACAATTGCGAGATCGAGCTGAGTGAGGTCCTTTGCAGTTGACACAAATTACAGGTTCTTCACAGGTACTACCTACATGTAACGGTTTTCCACATACACAAACTTGTTCTTCATTACAACGAAATGAGGTATGGCCGAATTTTTGGCATTTAAAGTACCGTAAAGGTGGTGGGACATACAACCTAACCTGGAGAGAATAGAAAGCAACCTTGATTCGTTTAGGAAGAACAGGAGTGTTAAATGTAAGTATGTGGTTTGGTGAATCAATGAAATTTCCATCTCTCTTTACTTTTATGCGTTTAACACCAATAACACTTTGCTCTTTTAGTCCCTCAAGAATTTCTTCAATCGAACAATTTAATAAGTCTCGACAATAAATTACTCCTTTCGATGTATTCAGATTCCTATGAGGAACTACTCTGACTGGAAGTTCACCTAACATTTCTACCGTTTGAAGACGTCTAGACTGTGCGGCAGAGACGGTTTCCACTAACAAGCCATCTTTAATTTTATTAACACTTTTAGCGTTACCTATCAGACTATATAAATTTTTCTCAATTGTGAAGGGACTCACCTTGGCGAAGTCACCTTCTACTCTTTGCACAACCAAGAACCGGGGTGCAACTCCCGTCTCCAGGTTTGTGTTTACGTTGGGGGTTATTTGAGGTGGATCCCCATCCACATCCCTGATTTGAGAGGAGGACGCCTCTGTATTGGTTTTAGTGGTAGCATTCATTTCTGTCCCACGAGTAACTCTGAAATAATCTCGACCATGGTAGAGCAGGTTTGCCATGGAAGGGCTATATTACTACCGAAGGACGCCATGTATTCGGAGGCAGCCGTTCGAGACTCCCGTAACGCGGAGCCATGCGTCCCTCAGCACGGCAAACACCTTAGATTGCGGATTTATTTTCCTGGTTTACTCCGTGTTCTGTTTAA